>JAGMVL010001055.1:0-345238 GCA_019202695.1 Populus x sibirica | reverse complement strand
ATGATAGTCTCGTGAGTATCATGAATCTATTCGAAATATGAATGAAACTGAAGACTTAATGAAAACAAGAAGAAGTCCTACGTTACATATGTTAAAAACAATGCAAGAAATGAAAACAATATAAATAATATGAGTTTCAAGAGTCAACATAAAATTTAACTTGTTTTAATAGCTTATAAGTCTGAATTTGGAACCCAATAAACAATGATATCCACTTGAGCTAAAATTTGAGATATAGTGCAAATTAAACCCAAGTAGACAGAATTTAGAAATTTGAGCAATTTACTATAAGGTTTCATAAGTATGGCCGACGCAAAAACATTTTCACCGTAATTTGATCAGACCCGTATTTGAAAACCTAAGCAAATCGATATCCAATTGATCCCAAAAGTAATATATAGTGCGATTAGGATTCCATTAAACAAAGCATGAAATTTGAGCTAATCATCGAGTTGATTTGATTCAATTTTCCCTGTTTAGGTTTTCACTGCGAAGCAAATAACTCGTGTTTCGAATTCATCTTTTTTCTTTAGTAATGTCAAATGGAATTGTGTATTTTCATATTTGAAACTTGCTTTCTTCCTTTTGGTATCTCGGATCACATCTATGTTAGTGAAGATGGCGAGTTTGCCTAAAAGGAAGGTCCCATCAAGTTCTTTGATTTTTAGGTTGATCATCCTTTTTTTCTTCCCTTGATTGCCAAGGATTAGGGTAAGGAGGTCACAAAAACTCCTATATTTATTTTGTGTAATGTTTGAATATGCTGCGCGGTATTGAGAGACTTTAGTAAGAATTATTTTGCTAAGATTACGATAGGGTGTCAAGGGCTACCAGGGCGTATGAAAACGCTCAATGTTTGATGTGCAAAGAAACTTTGGGATTTTAGAGATGAATTGTAGCCGAACCTATTTTAGTTAAAGAAATCCTGAAAACGGCCTTGGCTAACAATGGTTGAATTTGGGATAAGAATTCCAAATTCTTTTAACCTGAAAAGTCATCGCTGTACCTAAGGCACAGATCACTTTTTTTCGTTTTTTGATGTTCATGTATAAAAACAAAGTGAATTAAAAAGATTTTATGGGCATAACCTAGATTTATGATGTAAAGAAAAAGCTAAAAATTGCAAATAAATGGCCACAAGAAAGCCACAAACGTAAAACCGAAACCTAGCTAAACCAGCTGTAGACACCAATAAAACCAACCAAACATCGCCAAGATCTCTACGTTAATTCACCTTCAAGCTCTTTTGACTCTTATGTTTTCATCTCTGTCGAGCGTTTCTCATCGTATCAAGCTTGTCGCGAATGATCCCTTCGACTTGATCAAAGACCAAATTCCCAACTTCTCTTAGACATACCTAAGGAAAGGATCCTTGCATTCTATTCTTGCCAAACACAATACACTCGTAGCCGCATAACTCAAGCATTTAGAAAATCTTTTCTTAAAGTTTTAACATTCTAATTGACAAGAATCCATCTACTCCATTCATTCCAAACTCTTTTCCTCATTCTAGGAATGTCGCAGATTCGTCACAAACATCCCACCATATCGCTTATGATTAAGATACTCAAAGAACAAGTGGTTGTGATCTTCCTTGTTAAGTGAGACGTAGTGAGCACCAACTGGGACCATGGAGACCAAACCGATGTAGTTTATCCCGAGTTGTGAGCTTTGTTGGACACCCAGACATACAAGAAAATAATGCATGGGAAGAGATATCTTTAAACCACACAATGTCATGCCAAACAACCATCTCATCTAGATTTTTCGCAAAATTCACGATCATTCCCAATTATACGTAATTGAACATAACTTCTCAAATCCAACCCCGATTGATCTCAAACTTGACATGAAGATCCTTGTGGTATTGGTCTACGTTAGGGTAAATTTTAGGTGAATTGGAGTTCGAAGGACTACACGATATGGGCGTTGTAATGTGCTCACAAATTTTATTATTTACTTCCTTTTGATTTGTGCCTTCCTAGTTTGCAAGGATCATTTACCTACAAGGATATGGGAGCTTGTTTTTGGAGTTTTCTAGTTCCATAAAGATCTTTAATGAGCCGTAATATAATCTCCAAGTGTGGCAAGGATTCATTAATGTTTCATTTTTTTTTTATTTTTTAAAAAATTACTGATGATATCGATCTAAAAACACTAAAAAATTTAATTTAAAACTAAAAATTAAAATTGTAATACTCAAACATATTTATCCATCGCTGCTTGAAAATAAAAAGAAAGGATAAAAAAATTTTCTAAACTTAACGAAATGTTTGTTTTCATGATCAATTTAATCCAAGGTTTTTTAAATCTATTTTTCATTTGCAAAAACATTTAAATTTATATATTTTTTTATCATTTTAACATGCTAATTTCAAAAATAAAACAAAAATCTATAAAAAATATTAGAAATATTTATTTTTTATCATTAATGATTTGAAATTTCCCGGGTTTACGCGATCTTTTAATGAGCCGCAAAAATAATCTCCAAGTGTAGTCGGGTGGTATTTAATGATAGATTTGTTATTTTTATTATTTTCTTTCATGTTTAGCTTGTCACCTAGGATCCAAGACTTGCTTCTGGATTAAGCTATGAGCTTTTCAAGCTTTAGGGTTTTGGGTCGGTTTGCTGAATACGGGCCAAACCATCCCACTAGGATAGATACATTAGGGTTAATTTTTTGCACCATTTAAAACACATGTAACAAAATTTTTGGCCACTTTTGATGAATATTACTCAAATTTTTCTAATTATAACGCGTGAGAGTGATTCTTTAGCATCTCTTATTCCTTGAACAAACCGAATTATTAACTAGTTTTAATTGAAGCTTCGCGGTGTCATTCTACTTCATTTCAATTGTAGTTAAGTGCCTTGGGACAGGTTTTCCATCGTGGTCACATTTTTATCGCATCTTTTTGGCTTTCCGGAATCTTGATTGTGGGTTGCGTGATCATGTAACCAAGGTTCATACTAATGGTCGATTCAATATTTTCTTGTGAAATTCCGTACGTGGTCTACAGTTTTATGTTATTGAGCATAGCTCCAAATCCAACCGCTGGATCGAAATGAAACTTGACTCGAAGATCCTCCAAGGTATTTGTCTATGTTGGGGTAAACTCTTAAGTGAATTAGAGTTCTGGGAAGGACTTGCAATATAGGTCAAAAAGAGGCACTACAAATTTTGGGATGGCTTACTTCCTTTTGACTTGTGGACTTTCTTATCTGGCAAAGATCTTTTTCCTACAAGGTTATGAGAGCTTGCTTTGAAATTTTCTCAGTTCCATTAGGATCTTTAATGTGCTCTCGCAATATATCTCTCCAAGTGGCAAGGATTCATTAACGCTTCAGTAATCCTATTCTTATAAGGATTTTTATTCATCCTAGCTAAGTATGGTAGAAAGAAAAAATGGTGCTATCTAATGATATATTTGTTATTTTTATTATTTTCTTTTTGTGTGTGGGCTTAATTGATAATTTGTTTTTCAGCTAGGATCCAAGGCTTGTTTGGATCAAGTTATGAGCTTTTGAGTTTAGGACTTTTGGGTCGCTTTTGTAGTGTGGATCAGTTACTCCCCCATAAGGGTAGATCAAATGGGGTTAATTCTTCTTAAGAACCATTTAAACACATGTAAACTAAATTTCAACTTCTAAATTTTCGAGCTTTAACATGTGAGAGTGATTCCCATGCGTTCTTCGGTTCTTCAACGAATTGAATCCGACTTATTGAAAAATTAGCTTCGTGGCGTCATTATACTCTTTTTTCATTCCAATAGTGTTTGGTGCCTTGGGGCAAACACACGCTCTATCAAACTTATTTTAGCTTCGAGATTAGATCTCATTCTTGATTTTGGGTTGCATGGTCACGAGGTTCGCATTAGTGGTTAGAATTTGGATGTTCTCACAAAATTTTGTAGTGTCCAATTTTACGCTATTGAGTATAACTCCAGATCCAATCGTTGGATCGATATGAAACTTGACCCTTGAAGATCCTGGAGGTATTTGTCTATGTTGGGATAAAGTTTCCAGGTGAATTAGAGTTCGGGAAGGACTTTAAATATAGGTCAAAAACAGGTTGTACAAATTTTATTATTTTACTTTCTTTTGACTCGTGAACTACCTATTTGGCAAGGATCTTTTTCATACAAAGATGTGGGAGCCTTATTTTGGAAATTTCCTAGTTCCACAAGGATCTTTTATGCGCCCACAATATAATCTCCAAGTGTGGCAAGGATTCATTAATGTTTTAGAATCCTTTTCCTATAAGAATTCATATTCATCCTAGCTACACAAAAGAAAGAAAGTGCGGTATTTAATTATTGCATGTGTTTTTTTATTATTTTAACTTTACATGTGTGGGCTTATTTAATACTTAGTTTTTCAGCTATGATCCAAGGCTTGTTTGGATCAAGCTATAGGCCTTTTTTAGTTTAGAGTTTTGGGTCAGTTTTGTATGTGGGTCGGTCATCCCATAAGGGTAGATCCATTAGTGTTAATTTTTAAGAACTATTTAAACACATGCTTACCGAAATTTCGTGTACACAACCCGAGGCTTTTCAAGCCCAAAACAACAATAATTTTTTTTTTATACTTGACACACAAGGTGTTGGTAATCGAGGAACTGATCCCTCACATCATCAAAATACAATCCATACGATCAACACTTCATTTAAAGTGAATCTTACATAAACACATAATATTATGGTTGCATGATTAAAAGTTCCCATATTAAAAATATACATACATAGACATGAGTTTGCATTCCTATCCTACTAATAGCCATTACGAATTTAAACAAAAGGATCTAATAAAAGGTATATGTTTACTACATTGATTCATATAAAATATATTGTGATTTAGAATGCATCTACATGATTTCTTGCAAAAGTAAGTTCACGTGTATTGGGTTTCCTAGACATCTCGTTGGTGGGACGTCCTGTAAACAGTACAAAACATTTAAGAGATGCAATTACTTAATAATAATAATGATAATGAAAATTAAACTTAATCTCGCAATTTAATGAAGCATTAACATTCAAAGTTTCTTCATGTACTTCGTATAAACAACTTGTAGTACATATAAATGCACCAATTCTTGCAATCAACCATAATTTTAAACCCTATCCTCTTAAGGCATCATTTGCTAAGGTTAACAGTTCAACTCACCCCTAGTCATCCCTTCGGATGCCATTAGCCAAAGCTAATCAATCGTTCTTCTCGGTATATCTGCCACTGATGCCATTAGCCAAAGCTAATCAATCGTTAGTCCCTACTCATCCATTCAGATGCCATTAGCCAAAGCTAAATATTCATTTGTCTCGACCATCCATTCAGATGCCATTAGCCAAAGCTAATCAATCATTCATCCAAATCATCCATTCGGATGCCATTAGCATCTAATTAACCATTTGTCAACATTTAAGTGTTCAACAATCTAATATCTCGTTCTAACATAATATGGTAACATTCCTTATAAAGCATATTCAACGTATGAAAAAGGAAGGTGCAAGTCACCTACCCGCTCCACCCGCTGGTTGTTTTGGTCTTGACGATGGTCCAATCCCGACCGCACCACCTAAAACATCACCATAAACACAAATCGCATACTTGGGTATCTTTGAATCACATTCGTCACCACACTTATTTCTAGAGTTCATATGTTCACATTCACGTGTCCCACATTTTACATCATCATACCATGAAATTTTTACTAGGTTTTACGTGCTTGGGCTTTTTTGTACTTTCGCCGAAAACCTTTCGTTTCAAGGTGTGCCGCCACCTCGATAAATAAAGCCGGGTTTTTCCGAGGCGGCCAATCTGGCCAACGAAAACCGGTTCGGGCGGCAGCCGTTAATTCGGCAAGGAAAACCGGTTCGTCGCAAACAACTTGTTGTCAAGCTGTAGCGAATGTTAATTCGCGTGTAGCTCGATCGCTTTCGACGAAATCTTAGCCAATTTTCGTCCTGTCGAACTCTAAATTTGTACAGCGTGCTAATTCATTTTCGTAAATCCCTTCGCTTTGGGCAACGAATCACAAATTCACCGCAGACAAGCCATTTGGTGCCGAATGCCAATTCGCTTCCGACACGACACAATTTCTAAGGGGGGTAGTCAATCACAATTTCGTTAACGTATCCTAACTTGCTTTCTAGCATATGGGAAAATGTTAATTCCGCTGCAACACATAATTTTAGGTAGCTAATCATAAATTCCGCCACTTGAACACCTAATTCGGGCAAATAATGTTAATTAGTATAAACTCGCCAGTTTGCATATAATCACAAATTTGTCATATAGAATACGCCCATATCTATAATGCAATACTAATCAATTGGTCTACATTTAATTCCGGGCCGGCCAAGTAAATAATGCTACTTCGTTGTAGACAACTCACATTATGGAATGAACACACACCTCACATGTCAGAATAATCCTAAGATATCAATAGTCCCACACTAAGTTTGCAAGAGGAACACACACATGTATCAATGCCGTCAACCTCTATAGTTAAAGCCACTCTCGTACCATAATCTGTTATTTTCATTTTATTTATTTTTTCTTTGTTATATGTTCCTGGGAATTTGGCCTCATTTCGTTTATATTTCCTTATCCTCTTAGTTAATTTCGGGCTCCTTCACAACCCTAGCTTAGGTCTTAGGTCAATTTTTTTAGGGTCTTCTTCTTCATTTCCTGCTTTGGTCTTAAGGAGAAGAGGAAAGGAGTTTCATGACCCATACCTTTCGAACCTAACTAAGTTTGGAGGAAGGTTTGACACTATTATTTCTCTTCTTCCCCGCTTACCTTGCTCCTCCTTCTTCTTCCTCTCACGCTTTCGAGCCCCTTTTCTCCTTTCCCCCTCAGGGCCTATCCAATCTTCTCTCACAGTCTCATCTTTCCCTCACACGCTCACATGGCACTCTCTCCTAGTTTGGTTTAGGTTTCTGCTGGGAAAGAGGAAGGGAAGAAAGCATATACGTACCAGCGGAGATAACTTTGGGAAGAAAATGGGTCATCCTCTCTCCTCTCTCCGTAGGCTTATACTTCCCCATTAAATGAGGTAGGCTGTCTGGGGTTCACTTGGATTTGAGATCTTATCCTTGTTTCTGGTCTATCTAAAACCATTTTACCTCTCCCTCCCGGCCTCCGATCCGAAACCGATTGCCCAAAACAACTGGTGAGTCATCAATTCTATGCACATATATATATTTTTTTTTCTTTGGGCGTTTACATTTCGAATTCCTTAATTTTTTTTCAATTTCAGCATTTGAGAAATCAATCCGACTTATCGAAGACTACTAAGCTTCGGGCGTCAGCTACCTTACTTCTAGTATTCCAATAGTGTTGGTGCTTGGGGCAAAGTTCCATCATGTCACACTCCTTTCGCATCTATTTCAAGCTTTCCAGGATCAAATCTCAATCTTAATTGTGGGTTGGTACTTAATTAGAGTCCCTGTAGAGATTCAAAATGTGTTTCAACAAAGCAATCTTGAACAAGTTCATTTCTATGCATAATGAATCTGGGATGTGTTTTTTACCAATGCTAAGGAGGGTTAAGGATAATATTGTGGAGATACTTTGAGAAGCTAAAGGGGGGTCTCCCGATTTGATCCAGGCTCTGATATATTTATTCTTAATAGGACCCTTCCTCTGAGATTATCTCCCTTTCAAAGCATGCCTCAGTTTAAATCAATGGAAATGAAATCGCTCCTCCTTTCTCTTATAAGGATAAAAGGCCCCTACTCTAACGATGGATTCAAAGGTGTGTATTCTTTTTTAAGAAAAGTACGGAGTATTGTTGAGCCGCTCGACCACTATTAATACTATCTCGGTCTTTCTTCATTTCGAGTCAAATTCTTTAAACAAGAAAATGCCATAACTATAACATTAGTCCCTAAAGCTCCTAACCCATCCATGATTAAGGACTTTGGGCCTATCTCATATTGCAATACCATTTGCAATAAAGACATCCCACAAGATCATTTGTAATAGAATCAAAAAGTTCTTCCCGATTTCAGTTGGGCACTTTTCATTTAGCGTTTATCAGGGGAGAAATATTAGTGATAATATTTTACACTCACAAGAGCTTCTTCATAATTATCATCGAAATGGGGGGCCTCTAGGTTCTCTTGAAGGTGGATCTGATGAAAGCTTATGATTCCGTGAGGTGGGATTTCTTATTAGCTATTCTTCAACTCTTCCCATGATTTTTATCCTTGTGGACCTAATCATCACTAAAATAGGGGGTTGGATGAAACCTGCATTATGTCACATTAAGGGGGACTTCAATTTCTCAATTCCATCCTCTTCTCTATTCGGGTGTATTGGTCCTTTTTTTTTAATTCTTCCTCAAGGCTGCTGTAATGAAAATCACCTTTTTATTGAGGTTTTTTTATGGAAGGGTAGGTGATCTTGCTTCCGGTAATGCAAAAGTTGCTTGGAATACTATTTATTTGGCTCAAGAAGGAAGAGGGTTTGGTTGTCAAGAATCTAGAGGTGCGGAACTTCGAGCAACTACTGGTAACCTATGGACTATATGCAATCCAACCCAACTCTATTTGGTCATTATGGATATCTTCTTACTTTGTCGAGAGGTAGGAGTATTTGGGAAGTTCGTTGCTCAAGAAATTGTTCTTGGAGTTGAATGAAGATACTTGAACTTCAAAGAGATAGCTCTAAAGTTCATCTATTTGCGTGTAAGAGATGGGCACTCTATTTCTCTCTCCTGTTTGATAATTGCCCACCCTTTAGGCCCTTTGGTGGAGTTTTTTGGGATAGGGATTAGTTACCGACTCCGCCTTGGAGAGGGATGCTAAGTTGAGTTGTCTTATTGCTTATAAGGAGTGGACTTGGCCTCATCCTACCCCCTAAAATGGATTTAATCGATTCATTGTGTGCCCACCTCTTTTCTCTTAGATGATGGGAGGCAAGAAATTATGATGCCAACCTCTTGAATACACTGGTCAAGCAACCCCCAATAAAAATGATACTTCCCCAAGAAAGCAAAGAATCGGGTTTTTTTTTTTTTTTTTTTAGTAAGTTGACGTATGTATTAAAGAAGAAGATACAAACACATAAGGGGCATACCCCGCATTTACAATGATAACGTAAACATAAAACAAACATGGTACAAAGTACTACACGACAATAAATTTTTTTTTTTTGGAAAACCTCAACTAGATCTAGTTAAAAGAAGAAGATAAACATTGAGAAATGGGGTATACCCCTGTATTTACAATAATAATGTAATATAGAAACAGCCAAGATGTGCTGGTGTAGAATGACCACCATAAACTCAACCCTCAATAGGATTCGTTAGGGAAACCAATACAACCATCTAACTAACGCTAACTAAAAAAGAATCTATGGTATTCACCTCTCCAAGTCTCGTCGATCCTGTTGATCTTAGAGGTAGTTAAAAAAACAGGAATCAAAGGCGGATAAGGGAAACAAAGGAAAACCCGCCTCTCAAGGCACCAATACTATTGGAATTGAAATGAATGACGCCATAAGGTCAATTATATCTTGATAAGTTAGATTTCATCTTTGTCCAAGGAAAGATAACGCACTTTCATCACGACAAACACAAAGCTAATTTCATAAATTAACATGTTCTCGTTTTCGAAGCATACAAAAAACTTATATAATGTTTCAAATAACCTTAATGGATCCCATATGTTGGCTGATTTAAGTTCACTAACATAAAATTGATCCAAATAAATAATGATAAACCAAAGACTAAAAAGAAAATATAAAAAATAATAAATTAAGATCCTACATATGTTAGAATCATATTTGTCACCCATAAGAAGTCCTCAATAGACTAGAAAGTCTCGGTCAAATGTGGAATTGATTATGAAGTTTTCTTCCCTGATTAATGCTTCGCTCGGAACCTCTATATTTAGATGGACAATTTTAATGAAGAAAATATCTCTCTTTATGACCATGGAATTTAGTTTCCTTCCGGAAACCAGGAGAATCATTAATTAATCCTTCTTATTTTGGGAAATTAGGATCCTGTAGCCCCCTATCATCCTTTGTTGCTAGAAAATCCTCATTCCTTGATAATAAATCACTCTCCTAAATAATATGGAAAATGTTGAGCAAAATTTCCTTGAATTTAGGAGAATTGATTGTGCAAGTTTTCTCGCCTCGTATATTCTTCGGATCCTTTTTTTTACATGGACAATTAATGATAAACCAAAGACAAAAAAGAAAATAATAAAAATAATAAATTAATATCCTAGATATTTTTAGAATCATATTTGTCACCTATAGTAGAAGTCCTCAGTAGCCTAGAAAGTCTAAGTTTCTTTAATGTGGAATTGACTATGAAGTTTTCTTCCCTTATTTTGCTTCTGATCCTTTTTTTAGATGGACAATTAATGAAGAAAAATCTCTCTTTTATACCAAGAATTTAGTTTCCTTCCTAAACCTGGGAGGAATCGGCCAATTAATCCTTCTTATTTTGGGAAATCAGATCCCGGTAGCCCCTATCATCCTTTGTTGTCAAGGAAAACTTCATTCCTTGATAATAAATATTCTCCTAAATAATATGTAAAATAATGAGCAAAATTTCCTTGAATTTAGAAGAACTTGATTATGAAGTTTTCTTGCCTTGTTATGCCTCGTGATCCTTTTTTTACATGGATAATTAATGATAAACCAAAGACTAAAAAGAAAATAATAAAAATCCAAAAATTAATATCCTAGATATGTTAGAATCATATTTGCCACCCATAAGAAGTCCTCAATAGACTAGAAAGTCTAAGCCTGAATATGGAATTGATTATGAAGTTTTCTTCCCTTATTAAGCTTCACATCCTTTTTTTTAGATGGACAACTACTGAAGAAAATCTCTCTTTCTTAGACATGTGAATTTAGTTCCCTTCCTAAACCAGAGAATCATTAATTAATCCTTCTTATTTTGGGAAATCGATTTCTGGTAGCCCCCTATCATCCTTTGTTGCTAGAAAACTTCATTCCTTGATAAACAAATATTCTCCCCTAAATAATATGTAAAATAATGAGCAAAATTTCCTTGAATTTAAGAGAATTGATTATGAAGTTTTCTTGCCTTGTTATGCTTGATATCCTTTTTTTACATGGACAATTAATGATGAAAAACCAAAGACTAAAAAGAAAATAATAAAAAATAAAATAAATTAAGATCCTAGATATTTTAGAATCATATTTGCCACCTCATAAGAAGTCCTCAATAGACTAGAAAAGTCTAAGTTAGATCGTGGGAATCGATTATGAAGTTTTCTTCCCTTATTTTGCTTCGGATCCTTTTTTTAGATGGACAATTAATGAAGAAAATCTCTCTCTTTTATACCTCGTGGAATTTAGTTTCCTTCCTAAACTTAGGAGAATCATTAATTAATCCTTCTTATTTTGGGAAATCAGATCCGTAGCCCCTTTATCATCCTTTAGTTGCTAGAAAACTTCATTCCTTGATAATAAATATTCTCCTAAATAATATGTAAAATAATGAGTGCAAAATTTCCTTGAATTTAGGAGAATTGATTAAGGAAGTTTTCTTGCCTTGTTAGTGCTTGATATCCTTTTTTTACATGGGCTATATGAGGTGATACAACCAAAGACTAAAAAGAAAATAGCTAAAAATCCAAAATTAATATCCTAGATATGTTAGAATTATATTTAGTCACCCATAAGAAAGTCCTCAATAGACTAGAAAGTCTAAGCTTAATGTGGAATTGATTATGAAGTTTTCTTCCCTTATTATGCTTCTGATCCTTTTTTTAGATGGACAATTAATAAAGAAAATCTCTCTCTTTTTTATACATGTTGAATTTAGTTTCCTTCCTAAACCAGGAGAATCATTAATTAATCCTTCTTATTTTGGAAATCAGATCCCCGTAGCCCCCTATCATCCTTTGTTGCTAGAAAACTTCATTCCTTGATAATAAATATTCTCTAAATAATATGTAAAATAATGAACAAAATTTCCTTGAATTTAGGAGAATTGATTATGAAGTTTTCTTGCCTTGTTATGCTTCAGATCCTTTTTTTACATGGACAATTAATGATAAACCAAAGACTAAAAAGAAAATAATAAAAATCCAAAATTAATATCCTAGATATGTTAGAATCATATTTGTCACCCATAAGAAGTCCTCAATAGACTAGAAAGTCTAAGCCTGAATGTGGAATTGATTATGAAGTTTTCTTCCCTTATTATGTTTCGATCCTTTTTTTAGATGGACAATTAATGAAGAAAATCTCTCTTTATACCTGTGGAATTTAGTTTCCTTCCTAAACCAGGAGAATCATTAATTAATCCTTCTTATTTTGGGAAATCGATCCCGTAGCCCCCTATCATCCTTTGTTGCTAGAAAACTTCATTCCTTGATAATAAATATTCTCCTAAATAATATAAAAATAATGAAGCAAAATTTCCTTGAACTTAAGAGAATTGATTATGAAGTTTTCTTGCCTCGTTATGCTTCAGATCCTTTTTTTTACATGGACAATTAATGATAAACCAAAGACTAAAAAGAAAATAATAAAAATAATAAATTAATATTCTAGATATTTTAGAATCATATTTGTCGCCCATAAGAAGTCCTCAATAGACTAGAAAGTCTAAGTTTAATGTGGAATTGATTATGAAGTTTTCTTTCCTTATTTTGCTTCGGATCCTTTTTTTAGATGGACAATTAATGAAGAAAATCTCTCTCTTTATACCTGGTGAATTTAGTTTCCTTCCTAAACCAGGAGAATCATTAATTAATCCTTCTTATTTTTGGGAAATCGATCTGGTAGCCCCCTTATCATCCTTTGTTGCTAGAAAACTTCATTCCTTGATAATAAATATTCTCCTAAATAATATGTAAAATAATGAGCAAAATTTCCTTGAATTTAGGAGAATTGATTATGAAGTTTTCTTGCCTTGTTATGCTTCAGATCCTTTTTTTTTACATGGGCAATTAATGATAAACCAAAAGACTAAAAAGAAAATAATAAAAATCCAAAATTAATATCCTAGATATGTTAGAATCATATTTGTCACCCATAAGAAGTCCTCAATAGACCTAGAAAGTCTAAGCTGAATGTGGAATTGATTATGAAGTTTTCTTCCCTTATGATGCTTCAGATCCTTTTTTTTAGATGGACAATTAATGAAGAAAATCTCTCTCTTTTAGACATGTGAATTTAGTTTCCTTCCTAAACCAGGAGAATCATTAATTAATCCTTCTTATTTTGGGAAATCGGATCTCGTAGCCCCTATCATCCTTTGTTGCTAGAAAACTTCATTCTCTTGATAATAAATATTCTCCTAAATAATGAGCAAAATTTCCTTGAATTTAGGAGAATTGATTATGAAGTTTTCTTGCCTTGTTATGCTTCAAATCCTTTTTTTACATGGACAATTAATGATAAACCAAAGACTAAAAAGAAAATAATAAAAATAATAAATTAATATCCTAGATATGTTAGAATCATATTTGTCGCCCATAAGAAGTCCTCAATAGACTAGAAAGTCTAAGCTGAATGTGGAATTGATTATGAAGTTTTCTTCCCTTATTTTGCTTCGATCCTTTTTTTAGATGGACAATTAATGAAGAAAATCTCTCTCTTTTATACCGCTGAATTTAGTTTCCTTCCTAAACCAGGAGAATCATTAATTAATCCTTCTTATTTTGGGAAATCAGATCCTCGGTAGCCCCATCATCCTTTGTTGCTAGAAAACTTCATTCCCTTGATAAAAAATATTCTCCTAAATAATATGTAAAATAATGAGCAAAATTTCCTTGAATTTAGGAGAATTGATTATGAAGTTTTCTTGCCTTGCTATGCTTCATATCCTTTTTTTACATGGACAATTAATGATAAACCAAAGACTAAAAGAAAATAATAAAAATCCAAAATTAATATCCTAGATATGTTAGAATCATATTTGTCCCCCATAAGAAGTCCCTCAATAGACTAGAAAGTCTAAGCTGAATGTGGAATTGATTATGAAGTTTTCTTCCCTTATTATGCTTCGGATCCTTTTTTTAGATGGACAATTAATGAAGAAAATCTCTCTCTTTTATACATGTGAATTTAGTTTCCTTCCTAAACCAGGAGAATCATTAATTAATCCTTCTTATTTTGGGAAATCGGATCTGGTAGCCCCCTATCATCCTTTGTTGCTAGAAAACTTCATTCCTTGATAATAAATATTCTCCTAAATAATGAATGACAAAATTTCCTTGAATTTAGGAGAATTGATTATGAAGTTTTCTTGCCTTGTTATGCTTCAAATCCTTTTTTTACATGGACAATTAATGATAAACCAAAGACTAAAAAGAAAATAATAAAAATAATAAATTAACATCCTAGATATGTTAGAATCATATTTGTCGCCCATAAGAAGTCCTCAATAGACTAGAAAGTCTAAGTTGAATGTGGAATTGATTATGAAGTTTTCTTCCCTTATTTTGCCTCGGATCCTTTTTTTAGATGGACAATTAATGAAGAAAATCTCTCTCTTTTATACCTGTGAATTTAGTTTCCTTCCTAAACCAGGAGAATCATTAATTAATCCTTCTTATTTTGGGAAATCAGATCCGGTAGCCCCCAATCATCCTTTGTTGCTAGAAAACTTCATTCCTTGATAATAAATATTCTCCTAAATAATATGTAAAATGATGAGCAAAATTTCCTTGAATTTAGGAGAATTGATTATGGGAAGTTTTCTTGCCTTGTTATGCTTCATGATCCTTTTTTTACATGGACAATTAATGATAAACCAAAGACTAAAAAGAAAATAATAAAATTCAAAATTAATATCCTAGATGTCTAGAATCATATTTGTCACCCATAAGAAGTCCTCAATAGACTAGAAAGTCTAAGCTGAATGTGGAATTTGATTATGAAGTTTTTTTCCTTATTATGCTTCGGATCCTTTTTTTAGATGGACAATTAATGAAGAAAATCTCTCTTTTATACCAGTGAATTTAGTTTCCTTCCTAAACCAGGAGAATCATTAATTAATCCTTCTTATTTTGGGAAATCAGATCTGTAGCCCCCTATCATCCTTTGTTGTGAAACTTCATTCCTTGATAATAAATATTCTCCTAAATAATGAGCAAAATTTCCTTGAATTTAGGAGAATTGATTATGAAGTTTTCTTGCCCTTGTTATGCTTCAGATCCTTTTTTTACATGGACAATTAATGATAAACAAAAGACTAAAAAGAAAATAATAAAAATAATAAATTAATATCCTAGATATGTTAGAATCATATTTGTCGCCTATAAGAAGTCCTCAATAGACTAGAACGTCTAAGCTTAATGTGGAATTGATTATGAAGTTTTCTTCCTCTATTTTGCTTCGGATCCTTTTTTTTAGATGGACAATTAATGAAGAAAATCTCTCTCTTATACCTATGAATTTAGTTTCCAACCCTAAACCAGGAGAATCATTAATTAATCCCTTCTTATTTTGGAAAATCGGATCCCCGGTAGCCCCCTATCATCCTTTTTTGCTAGAAAACTTCATTCCTTGATAATAAATATTCTCCTAAATAATATGTAAAATAATGAGCAAAATTTCCTTGAATTTAGGAGAATTGATTATGAAGTTTTCTTGCCTTGTTATGCTTTCAGATCCTTTTTTTACATGGACAATTAATGATAAACCAAAGACTAAAAAAGAAAATAATAAAAATCCAAAATTAATATCCTAGATATGTTAGAGATCATATTTGTCGCCATAAGAAGTCCTCAATAGACTAGAAAGTCTAAGCCGAATGTGGAATTGATTATGAAGTTTTCTTCCCTATTATGCCTCGATCCTTTTTTTAGATGGACAATTAATGAAGAAAATCTCTCTTTTATACCTGTGAATTTACTTTCCTTCCCTAAACCAGGGAGAATCATTAATTAATCCTTCTTTTTGGAAATCGATCACCGGTAGCCCCTACCATCCTTGTTGCTAGAAAACTTCATTCCTTGATAATAAATATTCTCCTAAATAATATGTAAAATGATGAGCAAAATTTCCTTGAATTTAGGAGAATTGATTATGAAGTTTTCTTGCCCTGTTATGCTTCGCATCCTTTTTTACATGGACAATTAATGATAAACCAAAGACTAAAAAAGAAAATAATAAAAATTCAAAATTAATATCCTAGATATCTTAGAATCATATTTGTCACCCATAAGAAGTCCTCAATAGACTAGAAAGTCTAAGCTGAATGTGGAATTGATTATGAAGTTTTTTTCCCTTATTATGCTTCGGATCCTTTTTTTTTAGATGGACAATTAATGAAGAAAATCTCTCTCTTTTATACCTGTGAATTTAGTTTCCTTCCTAAACCGGAGAATCATTAATTAATCCTTCTTATTTTGGGAAATCAGATCCCGTAGCCCCCTATCATCCTTTGTTGCTAGAAAACTTCATTCCTTGATAATAAATATTCTCCTAAATAATATGTAAAATAATGAGCAAAATTTCGTTGAATTTAGGAGAATTGATTATGAAGTTTTCTTGCCTTGTTATGCTTCAGATCCTTTTTTTACATGGACAATTAATGATAAACCAAAGACTAAAAAGAAAATAATAAAAATCCAAAATTAATATCCTAGATATGTTAGAATCATATTTGTCGCCCATAAGAATTCCTCAATAGACTAGAAAGTCTAAGCTGAATGTGGAATTGATTATGAAGTTTTCTTCCCTTATTATGCTTCTCGATCCTTTTTTTAGATGGACAATTAATGAAGAAAATCTCTCTCTTTTATACCCGTGAATTTAGTTTCCTTCCTAAACCAGGAGAATCATTAATTAATCCTTCTTATTTTGGGAAATCGGATCCGGTAGCCCCCTATCATCCTTTGTTGCTTGAAAATTTCATTCCTTGATAATAAATATTCTCCTAAATAATATGTAAAATGATGAGCAAAATTTCCTTGAATTTAGGAGAATTGATTATGAAGTTTTCTTGCCTTGTTATGCTTCAGATCCTTTTTTTACATGGACAATTAATGATAAACCAAAGACTAAAAAGAAAATAATAAAAAATTCAAAAATTAATATCCTAGATATCTTAGAATCATATTTGTCACCCATAAGAAGTCCTCAATAGACTAGAAAGTCTAAGCTGAATGTGGAATTGATTATGAAGTTTTTTTCCCTTATTATGCTTCGGATCCTTTTTTTAGATGGACAATTAATGAAGAAAATCTCTCTTTTATACCTGTGAATTTAGTTTCCTTCCTAAACCAGGAGAATCATTAATTAATCCTTCTTATTTTGGGAAATCAGATCTCGTAGCCCCCTATCATCCTTTGTTGCTAGAAAACTTCATTCCTTGATAATAAATATTCTCCTAAATAATGTGTAAAATGATGAGCAAAATTTCCTTGAATTTAGGAGAATTGATTATGAAGTTTTCTTGCCTTGTTATGCTTCAGATCCTTTTTTTACATGGACAATTAATGATAAACCAAAGACTAAAAAGAAAATAATAAAAATTCAAAATTAATATCCTTGATATCTTAGAATCATATTTGTCACCCATAAGAAGTCCTCAATAGACTAGAAAGTCTAAGCCTGAATGTGGAATTGATTATGGAAGTTTTTTTCCCTTATTATGCTTCAATCCTTTTTTTAGATGGACAATTAATGAAGAAAATCTCTCTCTTTATACCTGGGAATTTAGTTTCCTTCCTAAACCAGGAGAATCATTAATTAATCCTTCTTATTTTGGGAAATCGGATCTGGTAGCCCCCTATCATCCTTTGTTTCTAGAAAACTTTATTCCTTGATAATAAATATTCTCCTAAATAATATGTAAAATAATGAGCAAAATTTCCTTGAATTTAGGAGAATTGATTATGAAGTTTTCTTGCCTTGTTATGCTTCGAGATCCTTTTTTTTTACATGGACAATTAATGATAAACAAAAGACTAAAAAGAAAATAATAAAAATAATAAATTAATATCCTAGATATGTTATAATCATATTTGTCGCCCATAAGAAGTCCTCAATAGACTAGAACGTCTAAGCTTAATGTAGAATTGATTATGAAGTTTTCTTCCCTTATTTTGCTTCGGATCCTTTTTTTAGATGGACAATTAATGAAGAAAATCTCTCTCTTTTATACCTATGAATTTAGTTTCCTCCTAAACCAGGAGAATCATTAATTAATCCTTCTTATTTTGGAAAATCAGATCTGTAGCCCCTATCATCCTTTTTGCTAGAAAACTTCATTCCTTGATAATAAATATTCTCCTAAATAATGAGCAAAATTTCCTTGAATTTAGGAGAATTGATTATGAAGTTTTCTTGCCTTGTTATGCTTCGGGATCCTTTTTTTACATGGACAATTAATGATAAACCAAAGACTAAAAAGAAAATAATAAAAATAATAAATTAATATCCTAGATATGTTAGAATCATATTTGTCGCCCATAAGAAGTCCTCAATAGACTAGAAAGTCTAAGCTGAATGTCGAATTGATTATGAAGTTTTCTTCCCTTATTTTGCTTCGGATCCTTTTTTTAGATGGACAATTAATGAAGAAAATCTCTCTCTTTTATACCCGTGAATTTAGTTTCCTTCCTAAACCAGGAGAATCATTAATTAATCCTTCTTATTTTGGGAAATCGGATCTGCGAGCCCCCTATCATCCTTTATTGCTAGAAAACTTCATTCCTTGATAATAAATATTCTCCTAAATAATATGTAAAATAATGAGCAAAATTTCCTTGAATTTAGGAGAATTGATTATGAAGTTTTCTTGCCTTGTTATGCTTCAGATCCTTTTTTTACATGGACAATTAATGATAAACCAAAGACTAAAAAGAAAATAATAAAAATCCAAAATTAATATCCTAGATATGTTAGAATCATATTTGTCACCCATAAGAAGTCCTCAATAGACTAGAAAGTCTAAGGTGAATGTGGAATTGATTATGAAGTTTTCTTCCCTTATTTTGCTTCTGGATCCTTTTTTTAGATGGACAATTAATGAAGAAAATCTCTCTCTTTTATACCTATGAATTTAGTTTCCTGCCCTAAACCAGGAGAATCATTAATTAATCCTTCTTATTTTGGAAAATCAGATCCGGTAGCCCCCTATCATCCTTTTTTGCTAGAAAACTTCATTCCTTGATAATAAATATTCTCCTAAATAATGAGCAAAATTTCCTTGAATTTAGGAGAATTGATTATGAAGTTTTCTTGCCTTGTTATGCTTCAGATCCTTTTTTTACATGGACAATTAATGATAAACCAAAGACTAAAAAGAAAATAATAAAAATAATAAATTAATATCCTAGATATGTTAGAATTATATTTGTCGCCCATAAGAAGTCCTCAATAGACTAGAAAGTCTAAGCTGAATGTGGAATTGATTATGAAGTTTTCTTCCCTTATTTTGCTTCGGATCCTTTTTTTAGATGGACAATTAATGAAGAAAATCTCTCTCCTTTATACCGTGAATTTAGTTTCCTTCCTAAACCAGGAGAATCATTAATTAATCCTTCTTATTTTGGGAAATCAGATCCGTAGCCCCCTATCATCCTTTGTTGCTAGTAAACTTCATTCCTTGATAATAAATATTCTCCTCAAATAATATGTAAAATAATGAGCAAAATTTCCTTGAATTTAGGAGAATTGATTATGAAGTTTTCTTGCCTTGTTATGCTTCAAATCCTTTTTTTACATGGACAATTAATGATAAACCAAAGACTAAAAAGAAAATAATAAAAATAATAAATCAATATCCTAGATATGTTAGAATCATATTTGTCGCCCATAAGAAGTCCTCAATAGACTAGAAAGTCTAAGTTGAATGTGGAATTGATTATGAAGTTTTCTTCCCTTATTTTGCTTCGATCCTTTTTTTAGATGGACAATTAATGAAGAAAATCTCTCTCTTTATACCTGTGAATTTAGTTTCCTTCCTAAACCAGGAGAATCATTAATTAATCCTTCTTATTTTTGGGAAATCGATCTGAGTAGCCCCCTATCATCCTTTGTTGCTAGAAAACTTCATTCCTTGATAATAAATATTCTCCTAAATAATATGTAAAATAATGAGCAAAATTTCCTTGAATTTAGGAGAATTGATTATGAAGTTTTCTTGCCTTGTTATGCTTCAGATCCTTTTTTTACATGGACAATTAATGATAAACCAAAGACTAAAAAGAAAATAATAAAAATCCAAAATTAATATCCTAGATATGTTAGAATCATATTTGTCGCCCATAAGAAGTCCTCAATAGACTAGAAAGTCTAAGCTGAATGTGGAATTGATTATGAAGTTTTCTTCCCTTATTATGCTTCTGATCCTTTTTTTAGATGGACAATTAATGAAGAAAATCTCTCTCTTTTATACCTGAATTTAGTTTCCTTCCTAAACCAGGAGAATCATTAATTAATCCTTCTTATTTTGGGAAATCAGATCCGGTAGCCCCCTATCATCCTTTGTTGGTAGAAAACTTCATTCCTTGATAATAAATATTCTCCTAAATAATATGTAAAATGATGAGCAAAATTTCCTTGAATTTAGGAGAATTGATTATGAAGTTTTCTTGCCTTGTTATGCTTCAGATCCTTTTTTTACATGGACAATTAATGATAAACCAAAGACTAAAAAGAAAATAATAAAAATTCAAAATTAATATCCTAGATATCTTAGAATCATATTTGTCACCCATAAGAAGTCCTCAATAGACTAGAAAGTCTAAGCTGAATGTGGAATTGATTATGAAGTTTTTTCCCTTATTATGCTTCGGATCCTTTTTTTAGATGGACAATTAATGAAGAAAATCTCTCTCTTTTATACCTCTGAATTTAGTTTCCTTCCTAAACCAGGAGAATCATTAATTAATCCTTCTTATTTTGGGAAATCGGATCCTGGTAGCCCCCCATCATCCTTTGTTGCTAGAAAACTTCATTCCTTGATAATAAATATTCTCCTAAATAATATGTAAAATGATGAGCAAAATTTCCTTGAATTTAGGAGAATTGATTATGAAGTTTTCTTGCCTTGTTATGCTTCAGATCCTTTTTTTACATGGACAATTAATGATAAACCAAAGACTAAAAAGAAAATAATAAAAATTCAAAATTAATATCCTTGATATCTTAGAATCATATTTGTCACCCATAAGAAGTCCTCATTAGACTAGAAAGTCTAAGCCTAATGTGGAATTGATTATGAAGTTTTTTTCCCTTATTATGCTTCGGATCCTTTTTTTAGATGGACAATTAATGAAGAAAATCTCTCTCTTTTATACCTGTGAATTTAGTTTCCTTCCTAAACCAGGAGAATCATTAATTAATCCTTTTTATTTTGGGAAATCAGATCCGGTAGCCCCCTATCATCCTTTGTTGCTAGAAAACTTTATTCCTTGATAATAAATATTCTCCTAAATAATATGTAAAATAATGAGCAAAATTTCCTTGAATTTAGGAGAATTGATTATGAAGTTTTCTTGCCTTGTTATGCTTCGGATCCTTTTTTTACATGGACAATTAATGATAAACCAAAGACTAAAAAGAAAATAATAAAAATTCAAAATTAATATCCTTGATATCTTAGAATCATATTTGTCACCCATAAGAAGTCCTCAATAGACTAGAAAGTCTAAGCTGAATGTGGAATTGATTATGAAGTTTTCTTCCCTTATTTTGCTTCGGATCCTTTTTTTAGATGGACAATTAATGAAGAAAATCTCTCTCTTTTATACCTGTGAATTTAGTTTCCTTCCTAAACCAGGAGAATCATTAATTAATCCTTCTTATTTTGGGAAATCGGATCGTAGCCCCCTATCATCCTTTATTGCTAGAAAACTTCATTCCTTGATAATAAATATTCTCCTAAATAATATGTAAAATGATGAGCAAAATTTCCTTGAATTTAGGAGAATTGATTATGAAGTTTTCTTGCCTTGTTATGCTTCAGATCCTTTTTTTACATGGACAATTAATGATAAACCAAAGACTAAAAAGAAAATAATAAAAATCCAAAATTAATATCCTAGATATGTTAGAATCATATTTGTCACCCATAAGAAGTCCTCAATAGACTAGAAAGTCTAAGTTGAATGTGGAATTGATTATGAAGTTTTCTTCCCTTATTTTGCTTCGGATCCTTTTTTTAGATGGACAATTAATGAAGAAAATCTCTCTCTTTTATACCTATGAATTTAGTTTCCCCTCTCCCAAACCAGGAGAATCATTAATTAATCCTTCTTATTTTGGAAAATCAGATCTGGTAGCCCCCTATCATCCTTTTTTGCTAGAAAACTTCATTCCTTGATAATAAATATTCTCCTAAATAATGAGCAAAATTTCCTTGAATTTAGGAGAATTGATTATGAAGTTTTCTTGCCTTGTTATGCTTCAGATCCTTTTTTTACATGGACAATTAATGATAAACCAAAGACTAAAAAGAAAATAATAAAAATAATAAATTAATATCCTAGATATGTTAGAATCATATTTGTCGCCCATAAGAAGTCCTCAATAGACTAGAAAGTCTAAGCTGAATGTGGAATTGATTATGAAGTTTTCTTCCCTTATTTTGCTTCGGATCCTTTTTTTAGATGGACAATTAATGAAGAAAATCTCTCTCTTTTAGACATGTGAATTTAGTTTCCTTCCTAAACCAGGAGAATCATTAATTAATCCTTCTTATTTTGGGAAATCGATCGGTAGCCCCCTATCATCCTTTGTTGCTAGAAAACTTCATTCCTTGATAATAAATATTCTCCTAAATAATATGTAAAATAATGAGCAAAATTTCCTTGAATTTAGGAGAATTGATTATGAAGTTTTCTTGCCTTGTTATGCTTCAAATCCTTTTTTTACATGGACAATTAATGATAAACCAAAGACTAAAAAGAAAATAATAAAAATAATAAATCAATATCCTAGATATGTTAGAATCATATTTGTCGCCCATAAGAAGTCCTCAATAGACTAGAAAGTCTAAGCTGAATGTGGAATTGATTATGAAGTTTTCTTCCCTTATTTTGCTTCGGATCCTTTTTTTAGATGGACAATTAATGAAGAAAATCTCTCTCTTTTATACACATGAATTTACTTTCCTTCCTAAACCAGGGAGAATCATTAATTAATCCTTCTTATTTTGGGAAATCGGATCACGTAGCCCCCTATCATCCTTTGTTGCTAGAAAACTTCATTCCTTGATAATAAATATTCTCCTAAATAATATGTAAAATAATGAGCAAAATTTCCTTGAATTTAGGAGAATTGATTATGAAGTTTTCTTGCCTTTGTTATGCTTCAGATCCTTTTTTTACATGGACAATTAATGATAAACCAAAGACTAAAAAGAAAATAATAAAAATCCAAAATTAATATCCTAGATATGTTAGAATCATATTTGTCGCCCATAAGAAGTCCTCAATAGACTAGAAAGTCTAAGTTGAATGTGGAATTGATTATGAAGTTTTCTTCCCTTATTATGCTTCGGATCCTTTTTTTAGATGGACAATTATTGAAGAAAATCTCTCTCTTTTATACCTGTGAATTTAGTTTCCTTCCTAAACCAGGAGAATCATTAATTAATCCTTCTTATTTTTGGAAATCGAGATCCGGTAGCCCCCTATCATCCTTTGTTGCTAGAAAACTTCATTCCTTGATAATAAATATTCTCCTAAATAATATGTAAAATGATGAGCAAAATTTCCTTGAATTTAGGAGAATTGATTATGAAGTTTTCTTGCCTTGTTATGCTTCAGATCCTTTTTTTACATGGACAATTAATGATAAACCAAAGACTAAAAAGAAAATAATAAAAATTCAAAATTAATATCCTAGATATCTTAGAATCATATTTGTCACCCATAAGAAGTCCTCAATAGACTAGAAAGTCTAAGCTGAATGTGGAATTGATTATGAAGTTTTTTTCCCTTATTATGCTTCGGATCCTTTTTTTAGATGGACAATTAATGAAGAAAATCTCTCTCTTTTATGCCTGTGAATTTAGTTTCCTGCCTAAACCAGGAGAATCATTAATTAATCCTTCTTATTTTGGGAAATCGGATCCGTAGCCCCCTATCATCCTTTGTTGCTAGAAAACTTCATTCCTTGATAATAAATATTCTCCTAAATAATATGTAAAATGATGAGCAAAATTTCCTTGAATTTAGGAGAATTGATTATGAAGTTTTCTTGCCTTGTTATGCTTCAGATCCTTTTTTTACATGGACAATTAATGATAAACCAAAGACTAAAAAGAAAATAATAAAAATTCAAAATTAATGTCCTAGATATCTTAAAATCATATTTGTCACCCATAAGAAGTCCTCAATAGACTAGAAAGTCTAAGCTGAATGTGGAATTGATTATGAAGTTTTCTTCCCTTATTTTGCTTCGGATCCTTTTTTTTAGATGGACAATTAATGAAGAAAATCTCTCTCTTTTATACCTGTGAATTTAGTTTCCTTCCTAAACCAGGAGAATCATTAATTAATCCTTCTTATTTTGGGAAATCGGATCTGGTAGCCCCCTATCATCCTTTGTTGCTAGAAAACTTCATTCCTTGATAATAAATATTCTCCTAAATAATATGTAAAATGATGAGCAAAATTTCCTTAAATTTAAGAGAATTGATTATGAATTTTTCTTGCCTTGTTATGCTTCAGATCCTTTTTTTACATGGACAATTAATGATAAACCAAAGACTAAAAAGAAAATAATAAAAATTCAAAATTAATATACTAGATATCTTAGAATCATATTTGTCAACCATAAGAAGTCCTCAATAGACTAGAAAGTCTAAGGTTTAATGTGGAATTGATTATGAAGTTTTTTTCCCTTATTATTCTTCGGATCCTTTTTTTAGATGGACAATTAATGAAGAAAATCTCTCTCTTTTATACCTGTGAATTTAGTTTCCTTCCTAAACCAGGAGAATTATTAATTAATCCTTCTTATTTTGGGAAATCAGATCTGGTAGCCCCCTATCATCCTTTGTTGCTAGAAATCTTTATTCCTTGATAATAAATATTCTCCTAAATAATATGTAAAATAATGAGCAAAATTTCCTTGAATTTAGGAGAATTGATTATGAAGTTTTCTTGCCTTGTTATGCTTCAGATCCTTTTTTTACATGGACAATTAATGATAAAAAAAGACTAAAAAGAAAATAATAAAAATAATAAATTAATATCCTAGATATGTTAGAATCATATTTGTCGCCCATAAGAAGTCCTCAATAGACTAGAACGTCTAAGCTTAATGTGGAATTGATTATGAAGTTTTCTTCCCTTATTTTGCTTCGGATCCTTTTTTTTAGATGGACAATTAATGAAGAAAATCTCTCTCTTTTATACCTATGAATTTAGTTTCCGCCTAAACCAGGAGAATCATTAATTAATCCTTCTTATTTTGGAAAATCAGATCCGGTAGCCCCCTATCATCCTTTTTTGCTAGAAAACTTCATTCCTTGATAATAAATATTCTCCTAAATAATGAGCAAAATTTCCTTGAATTTAGGAGAATTGATTATGAAGTTTTCTTGCCTTGTTATGCTTCAGATCCTTTTTTTACATGGACAATTAATGATAAAAAAAGACTAAAAAGAAAATAATAAAAATAATAAATTAATATCCTAGATATGTTAGAATCATATTTGTCGCCCATAAGAAGTCCTCAATAGACTAGAACGTCTAAGCTTAATGTGGAATTGATTATGAAGTTTTCTTCCCTTATTTTGCTTCGGATCCTTTTTTTAGATGGACAATTAATGAAGAAAATCTCTCTCTTTTATACCTGTGAATTTAGTTTCCTTCCTAAACCAGGAGAATCATTAATTAATCCTTCTTATTTTGGGAAATCAGATCTGGTAGCCCCCTATCATCCTTTGTTGCTAGAAAACTTCATTCCTTGATAATAAATATTCTCCTAAATAATATGTAAAATGATGAGCAAAATTTCCTTAAATTTAAGAGAATTGATTATGAATTTTTCTTGCCTTGTTATGCTTCAGATCCTTTTTTTACATGGACAATTAATGATAAACCAAAGACTAAAAAGAAAATAATAAAAATCCAAAATTAATATCCTAGATATGTTAGAATCATATTTGTCACCCATAAGAAGTCCTCAATAGACTAGAAAGTCTAAGCTGAATGTGGAATTGATTATGAAGTTTTCTTCCCTTATTATGCTTCGGATCCTTTTTTTAGATGGACAATTAATGAAGAAAATCTCTCTCTTTTATACATGTGAATTTAGTTTCCTTCCTAAACCAAGAGAATCATTAATTAATCTTTCTTATTTTGGGAAATCAAATCTGGTAGCCCCCTATCATCCTTTGTTGCTAGAAAACTTCATTCCTTGATAATAAATATTCTCCTAAATAATGAGCAAAATTTCCTTGAATTTAGGAGAATTGATTATGAAGTTTTCTTGCCTTGTTATGCTTCAGATCCTTTTTTTACATGGACAATTAATGATAAACCAAAGACTAAAAAGAAAATAATAAAAATAATAAATTAATATCCTAGATATGTTAGAATCATATTTGTCGCCCATAAGAAGTCCTCAATAGACTAGAAACTCTAAGCTGAATGTGGAATTGATTATGAAGTTTTCTTCCCTTATTTTGCTTCGGATCCTTTTTTTTAGATGGACAATTAATGAAGAAAATCTCTCTCTTTTATACCTGTGAATTTAGTTTCCTTCCTAAACCAGGAGAATCATTAATTAATCCTTCTTATTTTGGGAAATCAGATCTGGTAGCCCCCTATCATCCTTTGTTGCTAGAAAACTTCATTCCTTGATAATAAATATTCTCCTAAATAATATGTAAAATAATGAGCAAAATTTCCTTGAATTTAGGAGAATTGATTATGAAGTTTTCTTGCCTTGTTATGCTTCAGATCCTTTTTTTACATGGACAATTAATGATAAACCAAAGACTAAAAAGAAAATAATAAAAATCCAAAATTAATATCCTAGATATGTTAGAATCATATTTGTCGCCCATAAGAAGTCCTCAATAGACTAGAAAGTCTAAGCTGAATGTGGAATTGATTATGAAGTTTTCTTCCCTTATTCTGCTTCGGATCCTTTTTTTAGATGGACAATTAATGAAGAAAATCTCTCTCTTTTATACCTGTGAATTTAGTTTCCTTCCTAAACCAGGAGAATCATTAATTAATCCTTCTTATTTTGGGAAATCAGATCTCGGTAGCCCCCTATCATCCTTTGTTGCTAGAAAACTTCATTCCTTGATAATAAATATTCTCCTAAATAATATGTAAAATAATGAGCAAAATTTCCTTGAATTTAGGAGAATTGATTATGAAGTTTTCTTGCCTTGTTATGCTTCAGATCCTTTTTTTACATGGACAATTAATGATAAACCAAAGACTAAAAAGAAAATAATAAAAATCCAAAATTAATATCCTAGATATGTTAGAATCATATTTGTCACCCATAAGAAGTCCTCAATAGACTAGAAAGTCTAAGCTGAATGTGGAATTGATTATGAAGTTTTTTTCCCTTATTATGCTTCGGATCCTTTTTTTAGATGGACAATTAATGAAGAAAATCTCTCTCTTTTATACCTGTGAATTTAGTTTCCTTCCTAAACCAGGAGAATCATTAATTAATCCTTCTTATTTTGGGAAATCAGATCTGGTAGCCCCCTATCATCCTTTGTTGCTAGAAAACTTTATTCCTTGATAATAAATATTCTCCTAAATAATATGTAAAATAATGAGCAAAATTTCCTTGAATTTAGGAGAATTGATTATGAAGTTTTCTTGCCTTGTTATGCTTCAGATCCTTTTTTTACATGGACAATTAATGATAAACCAAAGACTAAAAGAAAATAATAAAAATCCAAAATTAATATCCTAGATATGTTAGAATCATATTTGTCACCCATAAGAAGTCCTCAATAGACTAGAAAGTCTAAGCTGAATGTGGAATTGATTATGAAGTTTTCTTCCCTTATTATGCTTCGGATCCTTTTTTTAGATGGACAATTAATGAAGAAAATCTCTCTCTTTTATACCTGTGAATTTAGTTTCCTTCCTAAACCAGGAGAATCATTAATTAATCCTTCTTATTTTGGGAAATCAGATCTGGTAGCCCCCTATCATCCTTTGTTGCTAGAAAACTTCATTCCTTGATAATAAATATTCTCCTAAATAATATGTAAAATAATGAGCAAAATTTCCTTGAATTTAGGAGAATTGATTATGAAGTTTTCTTGCCTTGTTATGCTTCGGATCCTTTTTTTACATGGACAATTAATGATAAACCAAAGACTAAAAAGAAAATAATAAAAATCCAAAATTAATATCCTAGATATGTTAGAATCATATTTGTCACCCATAAGAAGTCCTCAATAGACTAGAAAGTCTAAGCTGAATGTGGAATTGATTATGAAGTTTTCTTCCCTTATTATGCTTCGGATCCTTTTTTTTAGATGGACAATTAATGAAGAAAATCTCTCTCTTTTATACATGTGAATTTAGTTTCCTTCCTAAACCAAGAGAATCATTAATTAATCTTTCTTATTTTGGGAAATCAAATCGGTAGCCCCTATCATCCTTTGTTGCTAGAAAACTTCATTCCTTGATAATAAATATTCTCCTAAATAATATGTAAAATAATGAGCAAAATTTCCTTGAATTTAGGAGAATTGATTATGAAGTTTTCTTGCCTTGTTATGCTTCAGATCCTTTTTTTACATGGACAATTAATGATAAACCAAAGACTAAAAAGAAAATAATAAAAATCCAAAATTAATATCCTAGATATGTTAGAATCATATTTGTCACCCATAAGAAGTCCTCAATAGACTAGAAAGTCTAAGCTGAATGTGGAATTGATTATGAAGTTTTTTTCCCTTATTATGCTTCGGATCCTTTTTTTAGATGGACAATTAATGAAGAAAATCTCTCTCTTTTATACCTGTGAATTTAGTTTCCTTCCTAAACCAGGAGAATCATTAATTAATCCTTCTTATTTTGGGAAATCGGATCCGGTAGCCCCCTATCATCCTTTGTTGCTAGAAAACTTTATTCCTTGATAATAAATATTCTCCTAAATAATATGTAAAATAATGAGCAAAATTTCCTTGAATTTAGGAGAATTGATTATGAAGTTTTCTTGCCTTGTTATGCTTCAGATCCTTTTTTTACATGGACAATTAATGATAAACCAAAGACTAAAAAGAAAATAATAAAAATCCAAAATTAATATCCTAGATATGTTAGAATCATATTTGTCACCCATAAGAAGTCCTCAATAGACTAGAAAGTCTAAGCTGAATGTGGAATTGATTATGAAGTTTTCTTCCCTTATTATGCTTCGGATCCTTTTTTTAGATGGACAATTAATGAAGAAAATCTCTCTCTTTTATACCTGTGAATTTAGTTTCCTTCCTAAACCAGGAGAATCATTAATTAATCCTTCTTATTTTGGGAAATCGGATCCGGTAGCCCCCTATCATCCTTTGTTGCTAGAAAACTTCATTCCTTGATAATAAATATTCTCCTAAATAATATGTAAAATAATGAGCAAAATTTCCTTGAATTTAGGAGAATTGATTATGAAGTTTTCTTGCCTTGTTATGCTTCAGATCCTTTTTTTACATGGACAATTAATGATAAACCAAAGACTAAAAAGAAAATAATAAAAATCCAAAATTAATATCCTAGATATGTTAGAATCATATTTGTCACCCATAAGAAGTCCTCAATAGACTAGAAAGTCTAAGCTGAATGTGGAATTGATTATGAAGTTTTTTCCCTTATTATGCTTCGGATCCTTTTTTTAGATGGACAATTAATGAAGAAAATCTCTCTCTTTTATACCTGTGAATTTAGTTTCCTTCCTAAACCAGGAGAATCATTAATTAATCCTTCTTATTTTGGGAAATCAGATCCGGTAGCCCCCTATCATCCTTTGTTGCTAGAAAACTTTATTCCTTGATAATAAATATTCTCCTAAATAATATGTAAAATAATGAGCAAAATTTCCTTGAATTTAGGAGAATTGATTATGAAGTTTTCTTGCCTTGTTATGCTTCAGATCCTTTTTTTACATGGACAATTAATGATAAACCAAAGACTAAAAAGAAAATAATAAAAATCCAAAATTAATATCCTAGATATGTTAGAATCATATTTGTCACCCATAAGAAGTCCTCAATAGACTAGAAAGTCTAAGCTGAATGTGGAATTGATTATGAAGTTTTCTTCCCTTATTATGCTTCGGATCCTTTTTTTAGATGGACAATTAATGAAGAAAATCTCTCTCTTTTATACCTGTGAATTTAGTTTCCTTCCTAAACCAGGAGAATCATTAATTAATCCTTCTTATTTTGGGAAATCAGATCTGGTAGCCCCCTATCATCCTTTGTTGCTAGAAAACTTCATTCCTTGATAATAAATATTCTCCTAAATAATATGTAAAATAATGAGCAAAATTTCCTTGAATTTAGGAGAATTGATTATGAAGTTTTCTTGCCTTGTTATGCTTCAAATCCTTTTTTTACATGGACAATTAATGATAAACCAAAGACTAAAAAGAAAATAATAAAAATAATAAATCAATATCCTAGGTATGTTAGAATCATATTTGTCGCCCATAAGAAGTCCTCAATAGACTAGAAACTCTAAGCTGAATGTGGAATTGATTATGAAGTTTTCTTCCCTTATTTTGCTTCGGATCCTTTTTTTAGATGGACAATTAATGAAGAAAATCTCTCTCTTTTATACCTGTGAATTTAGTTTCCTTCCTAAACCAGGAGAATCATTAATTAATCCTTCTTATTTTGGGAAATCAGATCTCGGTAGCCCCCTATCATCCTTTGTTGCTAGAAAACTTCATTCCTTGATAATAAATATTCTCCTAAATAATATGTAAAATAATGAGCAAAATTTTCTTGAATTTAGGAGAATTGATTATGAAGTTTTCTTGCCTTGTTATGCTTCAGATCCTTTTTTTACATGGACAATTAATGATAAACCAAAGACTAAAAAGAAAATAATAAAAATCCAAAATTAATATCCTAGATATGTTAGAATCATATTTGTCACCCATAAGAAGTCCTCAATAGACTAGAAAGTCTAAGCTGAATGTGGAATTGATTATGAAGTTTTCTTCCCTTATTTTGCTTCGGATCCTTTTTTTAGATGGACAATTAATGAAGAAAATCTCTCTCTTTTATACCTATGAATTTAGTTTCCAGCCTAAACCAGGAGAATCATTAATTAATCCTTCTTATTTTGGAAAATCAGATCCGGTAGCCCCCTATCATCCTTTTTTGCTAGAAAACTTCATTCCTTGATAATAAATATTCTCCTAAATAATGAGCAAAATTTCCTTGAATTTAGGAGAATTGATTATGAAGTTTTCTTGCCTTGTTATGCTTCAGATCCTTTTTTTACATGGACAATTAATGATAAACCAAAGACTAAAAAGAAAATAATAAAAATAATAAATTAATATCCTAGATATGTTAGAATCATATTTGTCGCCCATAAGAAGTCCTCAATAGACTAGAAACTCTAAGCTGAATGTGGAATTGATTATGAAGTTTTCTTCCCTTATTTTGCTTCGGATCCTTTTTTTAGATGGACAATTAATGAAGAAAATCTCTCTCTTTTATACCCGTGAATTTAGTTTCCTTCCTAAACCAGGAGAATCATTAATTAATCCTTCTTATTTTGGGAAATCGATCTGGTAGCCCCCTATCATCCTTTGTTGCTAGAAAACTTCATTCCTTGATAATAAATATTCTCCTAAATAATATGTAAAATAATGAGCAAAATTTCCTTGAATTTAGGAGAATTGATTATGAAGTTTTCTTGCCTTGTTATGCTTCAGATCCTTTTTTTACATGGACAATTAATGATAAACCAAAGACTAAAAAGAAAATAATAAAAATCCAAAATTAATATCCTAGATATGTTAGAATCATATTTGTCGCCCATAAGAAGTCCTCAATAGACTAGAAAGTCTAAGCTGAATGTGGAATTGATTATGAAGTTTTCTTCCCTTATTCCGCTTCGGATCCTTTTTTTAGATGGACAATTAATGAAGAAAATCTCTCTCTTTTATACCTGTGAATTTAGTTTCCTTCCTAAACCAGGAGAATCATTAATTAATCCTTCTTATTTTGGGAAATCAGATCCGGTAGCCCCCTATCATCCTTTGTTGCTAGAAAACTTCATTCCTTGATAATAAATATTCTCCTAAATAATATGTAAAATAATGAGCAAAATTTCCTTGAATTTAGGAGAATTGATTATGAAGTTTTCTTGCCTTGTTATGCTTCAGATCCTTTTTTTACATGGACAATTAATGATAAACCAAAGACTAAAAAGAAAATAATAAAAATAATAAATCAATATCCTAGGTATGTTAGAATCATATTTGTCGCCCATAAGAAGTCCTCAATAGACTAGAAAGTCTAAGCTGAATGTGGAATTGATTATGAAGTTTTTTTCCCTTATTATGCTTCGGATCCTTTTTTTAGATGGACAATTAATGAAGAAAATCTCTCTCTTTTATACCCGTGAATTTAGTTTCCTTCCTAAACCAGGAGAATCATTAATTAATCCTTCTTATTTTGGGAAATCAGATCCGGTAGCCCCTATCATCCTTTGTTGCTAGAAAACTTTATTCCTTGATAATAAATATTCTCCTAAATAATATGTAAAATAATGAGCAAAATTTCCTTGAATTTAGGAGAATTGATTATGAAGTTTTCTTGCCTTGTTATGCTTCAGATCCTTTTTTTACATGGACAATTAATGATAAACCAAAGACTAAAAAGAAAATAATAAAAATCCAAAATTAATATCCTAGATATGTTAGAATCATATTTGTCACCCATAAGAAGTCCTCAATAGACTAGAAAGTCTAAGCTGAATGTGGAATTGATTATGAAGTTTTCTTCCCTTATTATGCTTCGGATCCTTTTTTTAGATGGACAATTAATGAAGAAAATCTCTCTCTTTTATACCTGTGAATTTAGTTTCCTTCCTAAACCAGGAGAATCATTAATTAATCCTTCTTATTTTGGGAAATCGGATCTGGTAGCCCCCTATCATCCTTTGTTGCTAGAAAACTTCATTCCTTGATAATAAATATTCTCCTAAATAATATGTAAAATAATGAGCAAAATTTCCTTGAATTTAGGAGAATTGATTATGAAGTTTTCTTGCCTTGTTATGCTTCAAATCCTTTTTTTACATGGACAATTAATGATAAACCAAAGACTAAAAAGAAAATAATAAAAATAATAAATCAATATCCTAGGTATGTTAGAATCATATTTGTCGCCCATAAGAAGTCCTCAATAGACTAGAAAGTCTAAGGCTGAATGTGGAATTGATTATGAAGTTTTCTTCCCTTATTTTGCTTCGGATCCTTTTTTTAGATGGACAATTAATGAAGAAAATCTCTCTCTTTTATACCTGTGAATTTAGTTTCCTTCCTAAACCAGGAGAATCATTAATTAATCCTTCTTATTTTGGGAAATCGGATCCGGTAGCCCCCTATCATCCTTTGTTGCTAGAAAACTTCATTCCTTGATAATAAATATTCTCCTAAATAATATGTAAAATAATGAGCAAAATTTTCTTGAATTTAGGAGAATTGATTATGAAGTTTTCTTGCCTTGTTATGCTTCAAATCCTTTTTTTACATGGACAATTAATGATAAACCAAAGACTAAAAAGAAAATAATAAAAATCCAAAATTAATATCCTAGATATGTTAGAATCATATTTGTCACCCATAAGAAGTCCTCAATAGACTAGAAAGTCTAAGCTGAATGTGGAATTGATTATGAAGTTTTCTTCCCTTATTATGCTTCGGATCCTTTTTTTTAGATGGACAATTAATGAAGAAAATCTCTCTCTTTTATACCTGTGAATTTAGTTTCCTTCCTAAACCAGGAGAATCATTAATTAATCCTTCTTATTTTGGGAAATCGGATCTCGGTAGCCCCCTATCATCCTTTGTTGCTAGAAAACTTCATTCCTTGATAATAAATATTCTCCTAAATAATATGTAAAATAATGAGCAAAATTTCCTTGAATTTAGGAGAATTGATTATGAAGTTTTCTTGCCTTGTTATGCTTCGGAGATCCTTTTTTTACATGGACAATTAATGATAAACCAAAGACTAAAAAGAAAATAATAAAAATCCAAAATTAATATCCTAGATATGTTAGAATCATATTTGTCACCCATAAGAAGTCCTCAATAGACTAGAAACTCTAAGCTGAATGTGGAATTGATTATGAAGTTTTCTTCCCTTATTGTGCTTCGGATCCTTTTTTTAGATGGACAATTAATGAAGAAAATCTCTCTCTTTTATACCTATGAATTTAGTTTCCTGCCTAAACCAGGAGAATCATTAATTAATCCTTCTTATTTTGGAAAATCAGATCTGGTAGCCCCCTATCATCCTTTTTTGCTAGAAAACTTCATTCCTTGATAATAAATATTCTCCTAAATAATGAGCAAAATTTCCTTGAATTTAGGAGAATTGATTATGAAGTTTTCTTGCCTTGTTATGCTTCAGATCCTTTTTTTACATGGACAATTAATGATAAACCAAAGACTAAAAAGAAAATAATAAAAATAATAAATTAATATCCTAGATATGTTAGAATCATATTTGTCGCCCATAAGAAGTCCTCAATAGACTAGAAAGTCTAAGCTGAATGTGGAATTGATTATGAAGTTTTCTTCCCTTATTTTGCTTCGGATCCTTTTTTTAGATGGACAATTAATGAAGAAAATCTCTCTCTTTTATACCTGTGAATTTAGTTTCCTTCCTAAACCAGGAGAATCATTAATTAATCCTTCTTATTTTGGGAAATCGAGATCCGGTAGCCCCCTATCATCCTTTGTTGCTAGAAAACTTCATTCCTTGATAATAAATATTCTCCTAAATAATATGTAAAATAATGAGCAAAATTTCCTTGAATTTAGGAGAATTGATTATGAAGTTTTCTTGCCTTGTTATGCTTCAGATCCTTTTTTTACATGGACAATTAATGATAAACCAAAGACTAAAAAGAAAATAATAAAAATCCAAAATTAATATCCTAGATATGTCAAATCAAAACAACACACCACCCAGGGCCCAAGGGTGAACTTATGTTCCAAATGCAAGTTATGACGAAGATGATGGAAAGAATGAATTTCATGATAGGGAACATGTGTGACAGACTTGAGAAGGAAAAGAAACGAAGGTTACGAGTTTCAAATATTTATGATCATAATGCTTTTATGATGTTAGATAAAGAGCGCGAGACTCGACTTGCAAAGATTTATAAAGAAACAAATAAAAAACATGAAGAATGGAGAGCTTCAGTTCAGCACCAAAAGGATAAAAAACAAAAGAGGACAACAATTGTTATCATTGAAAAAAATATACGCAAGTGGAAGGCAAGACGTGCTTATTTGAAATGATTATCTACAACTACGTTCATACAATATTATTTAACAAGAGGCTAAGGAATTGTCCGTTAAACCTATTTGTGATTCGAGGATGAATCACCTTGAAGAGAGAGGAAATTATATGATCCAAGCAAGGTTAGATTTTGACTTTTGCGTAAAATTTTCTACCATCCAGTTTTACGCCATTAAGCTTTCAAAATCTAACTGTTAGATCGAGCTGAAACATTCGGTATTTTTCTACAAATTGAAAAGTTTCAATTCCTGCTTTAGCTTTCTTAGTTTGCAACATAGCTGATACATTGGACAACCCCCCAAATTCTGATCCCATACCTTCTTCACCAAGGGCATGAACTCATCATGATCCATCCACACATTGAAGAATCTGAATGGTTTCTTTATGTTCTGATCATTGCTAGTAACCTTTACCACCATAGGAGAATGGTCTGACACACCCGAAGGCAAAAATCTCGCTTCCGACAATGGGAAGTTCAGATTCCACTTCTCATTGACAAGCACTCTATCTAGTTTCCGCATAATCAGATTCTCGGGACATTGGTTCGACCAAGTATAATGCATACCCGAATACCGAAGATCATCTACTTTCGCTTCTCGAATACATGTATCCAATTTGTCCATAGTACCAGCCCACGTAGTAGACCCTCCTAACTCCGTCCGATCAGTTGCGGATAGCATTAAAGTCACCCATAAGAATCCACGGGGTTGACTCCCATCCATCACTACGACTCACTATATCGGACCATAATGCCTCACGTAAGGAAGCATTATTGTCTCCGTAAATAATTGAAGTATTGAAACGATATTGGTAGCTAATATAGTGATAGAAACATGAATAGCCTGGTCTGACATTCCGAAAACATCCACCTTCATCGTATCAGCATTCCAACAAACCCAAATACGATCACGACAAGAGAAATCATAATTATACAAGAAGGACCAATCATTATCTTTATTCTTGTCTCTAACTCGAGTTTCAACCAAATCAAAACGAGTTATCCTCTCTTAATGGATGAACCGACGCAATGCTGAATACTTTATAGGATCATTCAAACCTCTAACATTCCAACATCCAATAATCATAGGAAAATAGAGAGGAGTACAAACATCAACACAAAGATTACCTTGGCGTGCCCCCCAGCGAGGAGCCAGATTTCTTATTCTTCTTTGAAGAGGCTTTTGAACCTCTTTTCTTTTTCTTTAAGAGTCTCTAGCCTTAATAGCTAACTGGTTAACAGCTTTCCCTTTCGGTGGAATTCAAGGTTTGAGGAGTTGTCAAGATCGTTGACGTCAACTCCTTATCCGTTCGTTCCCCATCCGTATCACCTCCCATTGCGTCTATATCTACATTCAGCTCATGACTATTAACGTAAAGAACCTAGTTCACGATCGCATAATCACCGTATTGGAGATGAATAAACCTTGATCTAAAGCAAGACTTGTAGCCCCCTGCTCCCCGCTTCATGTCTCCTCGTAAACTCTTCAAGACAAGAGGAGAGGAAGGATTCTCATCTTCATAACAATTAGCATTGCACACATCTGATGCCGCATGATCATTCATATTACAATCAGACATATGTATACCAGATGTTGAACAACCATTCTCATTACAATTACTTTAGATGCCAAGGGATCATTCTCACCACTCACAGAATCCTTATTTCGTTTAACAACTACCTGCCACTGAAACTGATTCTGATTGTTATCCGCAGATTTAGAGTTCACAGCTCCTACATTCCTCTTATCCTCTGCCACCACTTTAATTAAGATTATCAACGTTATTAGTAGCACATATCGCTGTGGTGTGTCCAAAGACATTGCAATTACTGCACTTCGACAGTATCCATTCGTAATCGCCTAAAATTGTTATGAATAACCCATTTGGACAAGTGAAGATCGTATTCCTTAACCGAGCGTCTTGAAGCATCTATCTCAAGGCAAACTCTTGCGTAACTAAGCCTTTTACGCAACAATGTAGTATGATCAGCATGAAGGGGGACCCCAATAGCACTCGCTACACAACTCAACCCTTTAATAGTCCAATACTCGAGAGGAACATTATACAGACCTAACCCATACCGAACTCGGCCAAATCACCTTTCAAAAATTGCATATTCGGTTGCCAACGTTTAAGCACCAAAGGTCTGTTTACCATGTGTCATGGGGCTATTTCCAGAACATTAGTGGCGTGATCGACAGAATCAAAAGTGAAGAGGAAGAAACCATTATCCGAAGATAAAACTTCGATGGACCGTAGGCGCCCCATATTCTTTTGGCGTAGGAATTAACAACGGGATACGGTAATTTTTGACCCACAAAATGACCAACTAGGGTGGATTTCCAAAGTCCGCAGCCATCTACAAACACATAAAGTGGAGGAGCTACTTCACACAACCATCCGTCAATGCGGGGGAGCAAAGTGCGGATTACGGATGGATTAATACCAAGGGTCTTGCTACCCTCATTGTCATCAACATCGAACCCTTCAAAGCATTTAAAAAATTCAATTTGGGTCTAAGGTTTAGCTGTTCTTATTGCTGTAACCCTAACTTCAACTCATCAACTTTAGAACCCAACACATGGTTCAATTCTGGAACAACATTAGAAGCTTGGACATTAGAGTGTTTCTCCATGCTAACATCGAATCGGCTTGAAACCGAGAAATCCTCATCCCATGGCTATTCAACATATCTTGTAGTTCTAATCTTAATATATGTCCAGACTTAACTTCATTGTGTTGTTCAATGTTAGAGCTAACCATTGGAACATTTTCCATATAAGAACATATAGACATTATGGCAGCATACAAATACTAGAGAGAACAAAATTCTAAGAAGAGAAACTGAGTCCAAGAAGCAACCTAAGCTCGAAATAACAAAAACCTAATCTCATAAACAACAAGATTCAGATTAGTTCATGAAGGAAGAAGAGAATTACAGAATTATGAGGCCAGTATCTCCTAGCACATTGATTGTAATGATGATCCGTTCGGTCAAGATGTAGAGTAAGTTCTGACGAACAACATACTAAAAAATGGTAATGATCCAGCGGTGAACAAAGGAGATCAAGCTTCGACAACACCACTCGAAACTAGCAAGAAAATGAATTTTCCAATGAGCTGTAATTTAATCTTCAAGTATGGCAAGGGCCTTCATGTCTATGATAGTCATAAGAGAACCCATGAAGAAAACCCATTCACTCGCTGCAACTACTTCTCCATAGTTCAAGAACTGAAAATGCGGAAACGTAGAAATATTGCGAGATCAATATCTCCCACCTCGTTGATTGGAACACAGATCCATTCGGTCAATGATGAGAGAAGGTTGGAATGAACAACAAAGTCAGAAATGAGGACGATCCAACGCTGGACGTTATAGATGTAGCTCCGACAGCACCACACTCTCTCTCTTTCCAAACTTTATTGCTCTCTAAAGGATTTTGTTGCCTAAATCCTTTAGTCGATGCATAAAAATTTGGCTAGCTAGAAATCCAAGGGGAGCAGAAATGATCGAAAACAAATAAATGTGAAAGTGATAAAAATGAGTCAAACAACCAATCAATCCACCTTTTTCTCCAACTCCAAATCCAAATATGACTCAGGATTGTTTTTACATTGAAAAGAAGGTATTTTCAGTTTGACAGCATCCAAATCACCATCTAAATCAGCATGTCCCCCAACACTACATAAATTATCCCTTTGGCCGAATTGGCCCTTAGTTCTATTCCCATTATCCTCGTGATCACGTGGTCACGCAACCTACACGCAAAGACACCAATTCCTGGAAAGACAAGTAAATCAGGTTTGATAGGAGTGTGACACAAAGATAACTTGTACCTAGGCACCAGCACTATTGGGAACGGAGACCCCCACCCAACGAATAAGGATGACGCCACGAAGATAGTTGTTCTTCGATAAGTGGTTTTCAGTTCATTAGAGAACCATGGAAGGGAGATTATCTCACCAACACACACACACACACACACAAAGTACGGCAAACAAGAAGTTTTATTAATTTGAATTGTCCAACCTTACATATCTGGTTATGCCTTTATTTATAGTGACTCCAAACTAAAATAAACCCTAATGGACCCCTTATGTGGACTTATATGATGCCCACTTACAATTAAACCCAAATAATATAAATAAACCCTAAATTAAGAATAAAATAATAATAACAATAATAAATCCAAATTTAATATCCTAAATATAATAGGATCAGATTTGTTGCCCTTTAGAAGTCTCATATAAGCTAGGAGAATCAAATCTAAAGGTAGAATTGATTCTTAAATCTTCTTTCCTTTTTTTATAGCTAGGATGAATAATGAATCCTTGTAAGAAAAGGATTCTAAAACATTTATGAATCCTTGCCACACTTGGAAACTATGTTGCAGCCCATTAAAGATCTTTTGAGAATTAGGAGATTCTCAAAATAAGCTGCCACATCCTTTTAGGAAAAGAATCCTAACCAAATAGGAAGTCCACAAGTCAAAAGGAAGTAAATAACAAAATTCGTACAGCCTCTATTAACCCGTGTTTTGATGCCTTCCCGAACTCCGATTGACCTAAAATTGTAAACCAAGGTAGGAAAACATGTCAGGAGAATTCACGTAAAATTTCAGCTTGATCCAACGGTCGAATTGAGAAATATGACTGTTGCTGTAAAACTGGATAGGTGCACTTTTTACGTCAAAATCCAAATTTGACCTTGCCTTGATCGTATCGTTCTTACCAAGGAATAAAGCTCCTTGTTATATGTAGGGTAATTCAAGGCTGCCCCATTAAGTTTTTCGCTGAAATACACAATGGGCCTCCTATCCTGCATTAACACAACTCCTATACCAATACCTGACGCATCACATTCAACTTCAAAAGCTCTCGTAAAGTCCGGCAAAGCTAAAACAATGCCGAACAAAGTTTATCTTTCAACAAATTAAAAGCCTCATCCTGTTCATCATTCCATTTGAATCCAACAGACTTTTTCACAATTTCGCTTAAAGGTGCAAAGCAATAGTACTAAAATCCTTCACAAACCTTCTATAAAAACTAGCAAGTCCATGAAAACTCCTTACCTCACTTACCGATTTTGGTGTAGGCCAATCCCGATGGCCTTAACTTTCTCCTCGTCCATCTCGATACCCCGCGCAGATTACGACATAGCCAAGAAACACAATTTTTTCCATGCAAAAAGTACACTTCTTAAGATTAGCATATAATTGCTCACTACGCAACACACTAAGTACATTACGCAAATGATCAAGATGCTCATTTAAGTTCTTGGTATAGATCAAAATGTCATCAAAATACACAACAACAAACTTACCTATAAACGCACGCAATACATGATTCATTAAACGCATAAACGTGCTAGGCGCATTTGTAAGTCCAAACGGCATGACTAACCATTCATACAAACCATGCTTAGTCTTAAATGCGCTTTTCCACTCATCACCCTCTTTCATCCTAATTTGATGGTACCCACTTTTGAAATCAATCTTAGAGAAAATACATGATCCATGTAACTAATCTAGCATGTCATCAAGCCTAGGAATAGGATGTCGATACTTTACCGTTATGTTATTGACTGCACGACAGTCAACACACATCCTCCATGTTCCATCCTTTTTAGGCACAAGTAGCACTGACACAGCACAAGGACTCATACTTTCACGAATGTACCCCTTCACATCAACTTATCTACTTGCCTTTGAAGCTCCTTTGTCTCCTCGAGGTTGCTTCTATTGGCTGGACGGTTAGGAAGTGAAGCTCCGGGCACAAGATCAATTTGATGTTCAATCCCCCTTAATGGTGGTAATCCATTAGGGATGTCTTCAGGGAATACATCATCAAACTCCTGCATCAAAGAAACAGCCACACCAGGAATAACAGAATCAAGATCGTTAGTGTTAAAATAAGCCTCCTTATACACAAATAAGATCATTGGCTTATTAGTGAAAGATGCAAATCTGATTTCGGATCCTTTTGCATAAAAATTAGGTTGTTTCTTTAATTTTTCCACACTATTATCATCACACAAGCTTACTTTCTTCACTCCTCGATTTTTACCTCCACTCTCAACCGGTTTAATTAATGATTTAGATTTAGCCGAATCTCATGGTTTTCTCTCACCATTGTCCTCACGTGAATTTTCACTCTACCCATCCTCACATTCCTTTTTTAATTTCATTTGATCATCATACACTTCTTTTGGAGAAAGAGGTACAAGAGTGATGGTTTTACCATCCTTTACAATAGTGAACCTATTTCTAAACCCATCATGAATCGCTTTCCGATCAAACTACCATGAACGCCCTAAAAGTAAGTGACTAGCATGCATTGGGACTACATTACACAAAATCTCATCGCAACCCCAAAGTGACCCATTAAACCACCCCCATGTGCTTCACGAACAAGCAATTCACGCAAAGAACTAGCAGGAACACACAATCTATTCTCTTTGAACAAATAACCATCCATCAAATAAAACTTACCAAAAGTTGAATGTCCACATGCATTATAAATCTCGAAAAAGTCAGAATCATTATCATACAATTCCTTCAAATATTCAAAGCCTAACAATCTAGTATTCATGGTGTGTAAAAGAACATACCACGTGAAAGTGCATCACCGCGATGTTCTCTTTGCCTTGCTTATACTTGATTATGTAAGGAAAAGTTTCAATTAATTCAACCCATTTTGCATGCCTCCTATTCAACTTATCTTGTCCTTTTAGATGTTTCAAGGACTCATGATCCGAATGGATTACGAACTCTATTGGCCACAAGTAATGCTGCCATGTCTCAAGTGCTCTTACCAATGCATAGAGTTCTTTATCGTAAGTGGGATAGTTCAAGGTCACTCCACTTAACTTCTCACTAAAATACGCAATAGGTCTCCGATCCTGCATCAAAACAGCACCAATTCCAATTCCAGATGTATCACATTCTATTTCAAATGCTTTTGTAAAGTCAGGTAAAGCCAAAAACAAGTGCAGAACATAATTTCTCTTTAAAAAAAAAAACCAAAAGCCAATTCTTGTTCCTCCCCCCATTTAAACCCAACTGACTTTTTAACAACTTCATTCAATGGTGCAGCTATTGTATTGAAATCTTTCACAAAACGCTTGTAAAAACTAGCTAACCCATGAAAACTCCTTACCTCACTTACCGATTTGGATGTAGGCCAATCCCATAGCCTTAACTTTCTCCTCATCCATCTCGATACCCTGTGCAGTTACAACATAGCCAAGAAACACAATTTTCTCCATGCAAAAGGCACACTTTTTAAGATTAACATACAATATCTCACTACGCAACACACAAGTACATTACGCAAATGATCAAGATGCTCAGTTAAGTTCTTGCTATAAATCAGAATGTCATCAAAATACACAACCACAAACTTACCTATGAATGCACGTAACACATGATTCATTAAACGTATAAACATACTAGGTGCATTTGTAAGTCCAAACAACATTACTAACCATTGATACAAACCATGCTTCATCTTAAATGTTGTTTTCCACTCATCACCTTCTTTCATCCTAATTTGATGGTACCCACTTTTGAAGTCAATTTTAGAGAAAATACAGGATCCATGTAACTCATCTAACATGTCATTAAGCCTAGGAATGGGGTGTCTATACTTTACCGTTATGTTGTTGATGGCTCGGAAATCAACACACATCCTCTATGTTCCATCCTTCTTAGGCACAAGTAGCACGGGCTTATACTCTAAAAAATGTAGCCCTTTTCCATCAGCTCATCATCTTGCCTTTGATGCTCCTTCGTCTCCTCGGGATTGCTTCTATAGGCTGGTCGGTTAGGAATTGAAGCTCCGGGTATGAAATCAATCTTATGCTCTATCTCCTTATTGGTGGTAATTCGCTAGGAGTATCGTCGGGGAACACATCATCAAATTCCTGCAACAAAGAAATAGCAACACTAGATATGATCAAGATCATTAGTATTAAAGTAAGCCTCTTTGTACACAAGTAAAATCAGATCCGACCTCACCCTCTCTAGCATAAAAATTGGGTTGTTTCTTTAGTTTTTCCACACAATTCTCATCACCCTTCCTGACTTTCTTCACTCCTCTTGGCTTACCTCCACTCTCGGCCGGATTTGGTTGCTTTTGAGTTGTGGTTGAATGGTTTGATTTCTTTGGAGTGTTGGTCGAATATTTGTTTGTGTTTGGATGGGTGACCGAATGGGTTGTAGTGGTTTGGGTTCTAGCCGAATCTGATGGTCTTCTATCCCCTTGTTCCTCACCTTGATTTTCTCTCCCCATCGCCTCATGCTCACGTTTTAGCTTTATTTGATCATCATACACCTGTTTGGGTGTAAGAGGTACAAGAGTGATGGTTTTACCATCTTTTACAATGGTATACCTGTTTTAACCCCATCATGAATTGCCTTCCTATCATATTGCCATGGTCTCCCCAACAAGATGTGACTTGCTTGCATTGGTACCACGTCGCACAGAACTTCATCAACATATTTCCCAATTGAAAATGGGACCACAACCTATTTAGTCACTTTCATTTCACCACTATCATTCAGCCATTGCAATCTATACGGTTTAGCATGCTTAACAAGACACAAATTCAGTTTACTAACAAGGGTGGTACTACAAACATTAACACAAGCTTTCACTATCTATAATAAAACCACACACCTTGCTTTGTACATAACAACGCGTATGGAAGATGTTCATCTTATAACCAAGGACTCCTCAACCGTAATGCTTACTCATCCCCATCACTATCCTCCAATGGTGGCATGCGAAGCATAATGTCCATGTCCCTGACACCTGAAACATTTAACATCACGGGTACGTTTAGGTTGAGTGCCCTAATCATTGCTATCTCCATCTCTTTGTGATATTCATCTACTGTCTTATAACCTTGGAAATTATGTTTCAAACCTTGGAAATTATGTTTCAGCTCACCCTTGGAAATTCCCAAAACAAGCTGTCACATCCTTTTAGAAAAATGATCCTTGCCAAATAGAAAGTCCACATGTCAAAAGGAAATAAATAACAAAATTCATATAGCCTGTTCTGAACTATATCGCAAGTTTTTTTCCGAACTCTGATTCACCTGAACATTTACCCCAACATAGACAAATACCTATAGAATCTTCTGGTAAAGTTTCAGCTCAATCCAATGGTTTGATTTAGAGTTATGCTCAATATCATAAAACTGGATGGTAGAAAAGTTTACGCCAAAATCTGAATCTGACCTTGCTTGGGTCCTATTAGAAGGCTGAACCGTATCACCCATGCTCCTCTAAGTCTATTTTTTCTCTGTATGTTCCAAGGATGGCAACGATTCATTAATCTTCCAGAATTCTTTTCTTATAAGGATTCCTTATTCATCCTAGCTACACAAGGAAAGAAGGGCTGGTGCTTTTTAATGACAGATTAATTATTTTTATTATTTCCTTTCATGTTTGGGCTTAATTAAAACTTTGTCTTGAGCTAGGATCCAAGGCTTGTTTGGATCAAGTTATGGGCTTTTCAGTTGAGGATTTTTAGGTCGGTTTTGTATGTGGGTCGGTTCATCCCACAAGAGTGGATCCATTAGGGTTAATTTTTAAGAACTATTTAAACTCTTGTAACCAAAATTTTGGCGGGCATTGATGAATATTACTTCTGAATTTTTTAGTTTGAACGTGTGAGAGTGATTCTTGCATTCTTCAGTTCTGAGCGAACTGAATCTAACTTATCAAAGATAACTGGCTTCGTGACATCATTCTACTTCATTTCAATAGTGTTGGTGCCTTGTGGCAGGTTTTTATTGTTTCACACTCCTATCAGACCTATTTCAGCTTTCAGGATCATATCTCAATCTTGATAGTGGGTTGCGTGATCAAAAGATTCGCATTATTGGGACGCCTAGGGAGCATGAAGGATGGCCTCTAAGTCATCTAATCTAAGTCCAAAAAAATCCCAATTCATCTTGATCAAAGGGTTGCCAGATCTGATTTCCTATGCTAGGAAGGATTGATTAATGATTCTTCTAGTCAAGGTAGGAAACTAAATTGGCAGGTATAAAAGAGAGATTTTCTTCATTAATTGTCCATGCAAAATAAAGAAATCAAGCACAACAAGGCAAGAAGACTTTTAGAATTAATTCCACATTCAAATCAGATTTCCTAGTCTGTTTGGGACATATTAAGAATGGCAAATTTGATTCTAGAATATCTAGGATATTAATTTTGCATTTTTATTATTTTCTTCTTAGTCTTTGGTTTATTATTACTTGGGTCAATTGTAAATGGGCCTCATATAAGTCCACATAAGAGAGGTCCATTAGGGTTTTCTTTCTTTAGTCTAGAGCCGGTATAAATAAAGTCATAATCAAACGTGTGGAGGGTTTTTGTTTCCAATAGTGTTGGTGCCTAGATACGAGTTATCTTTGTGTCACACTCCTATCAAATCCGATTTGCTTGGCTTTTCCGGAATTGGTGTCTTTTCATGTGGGTTGCTTGACAACATGTTCGAGAGGTTCGCATCAAGTTTTCTAATCCTACAAGTAAGGCAACAAGGGTTCTCATGTTTTGAAAGGATTCGTCAAAACTATAATTAATTATCTTAAACAAACAAAGAAAATAAAGGGTGGGTAACTTCAACAATTAATATCTATCTTTTTGGAAAGTTAACAAAGACAAACAATTAATAACTAAAGGTGGCAACAAAGATCCTAGTGTTTCTAGGTTGGAAATTTCTTTCAAGTCATTATTTAAACTAGAAAAATTATATATCTTGGTTATTTTGTTTAATTAGGTGCATCCACTTTAGTTTGTGTGTCAGATTTGTTGATACGATCTAGGCAAGGTCAAATTCGGATTTTTATGTAAAATGTGCAACTATCTAGTTTTACAGAATAAGTCATAATTCTCAATTCGATCGTTGGATCATGCTGAAAGTTTACATGGAGTCTGCTGACATGTTTTTCTATCTTGGGTTAAAATTTCAGATCAATCAGAGAGTTTGGTAAGGCATTGCAATACGGGTCCATAGAGGCCGTACGAATTTTGTTATTTACTTCCTTTTGACTTGTGGACTTCCGATTTGGCTAGGATTCTTTTCCTAAAAGATGTGACAACTTATTTTGGAAATCTCCTAATTCTTCAAAGATCTTTAATGGGCTGCAACACAGTTTCCATGTGTGGCAAGGATTCATAAATGTTTCAGAATTCTTTTCTTACAAGGATTCCTTATTCATCCTAGCTACAAAAAGGAAAGAAGACTTTAGAATAAATTCTACATTCAGATCAGATTTTCTAGTCAATTTGGGACTTTTTTATGGTGACAAATCTGATTCTAGCATATTTAGAATGGTAATTTTCGGATTTGTATTATTTTCTTCTTAGTCTTTGGGTTATTATTACTTATTTGGATCAATTGTAAGTGCGCTTCATATAAGTCCACCTAAAGGGGGTCTATTATGGTTTATTTAAGTCTAGAGTGAGTATAAATAAAGGCATAACCAGATATGTAAGTCAGACAATTCAGATTAATAAAACTTCTTATTTGCCGCACTTTGTGTGTGTGTGTGTGTGTGTTGGTGAGATAATCTCCCTTCCATGGTTCTCTAAAGAACTCAAAATGACTTATTGAAGAACAACTGGCTTTGTGGCATCATCCTTATACTTCTCGTCCGTGAATCAATATTCGTAGGGTGGGGGTTTCCGTTTCCAATAGTGCTGGTACCTGGGAACAAGTTATCTTTGTGTCACACTCCTATCAAACCTGATTTACTTGGCTTTCCGGGAATTGATGTCTTTACGTGTGGGTTGTGTGACCACATGATCACGAGGTTCGCATCATTGCATCACCTAGCTTTGGCCATGATTCGATCCATAAGAATTGAGCAATCATAGGCAGAAAGCTTTGAAGTAATAAGAGGAACACCAAGATACCTAAACGACAATTTTCCTTCCCTGTACCCGGCAGATTTCCTAATCCATTTGGGACTTTTAGGGTGAAAAATTTGATTCTAGCATATCTAGGATAGTAATTTTTGGATTTTTATTAATTTTTTCTTAGTCTTTGGTTATTATTACTTATTTAGGTGAATTGTTAGGGAGCTTCATATAAGTCCACCTAAGAGGGGTCCATTAGGGTTTATTTCAGTCCAGAGTCACTATAAATAAAGTCATAACGAGACGTGTGGGCGACTATGAAATTTTCAGATTAATACACATCTTTTGCCGTAACTTTGTGTGTGAATGGTGAGATATTCTTCCTTTCTTGGTTCTCTAAAGAACTGAAACTACTTATCAAAGAACAATTTTCTTCGTGGCGTCATCCTTATACTTCTTATCAAACCTGATTTACTTGGCTTTCCAGGAATTTGGTGTCTTTACATGTGGGTTGCGTGACCATGTGATCACGAGGTTCGCATCATTAATGTTGGTGGCTGAAGGCCACAATGGAGAGAGAGAGAGAGAGGAGAGAAAGTTCACAAAGGGCAGCAAGAAAGTGGTGGAAGCTGATTTTTTGGTGACTTTGGACCTGATTTTCCCCTTCCTCAAGCCATGAAATCTACCCTTATTTATATGGGGTGGAGGATGGATGTTTTGTCTTTACGGTGCGAAATCTTAGCCATTGTTTCGACCTAAACGAATCTCAACCGTTGGCTCAAAATAGTTATCATGAGCTATCAATTTTGCTTTGATAAAGGTTGGTCGGGTTAGCTATTGTTTCTCTACTTGTACAATTCATGATGCAATCTACAACCTGATTCTCCTCTTTGTTCAATACTTGTGTCCCTTCACCTGTACTAGAGCAACTAGGCATAGTCTTTTGATTGTATTTCTTCCCGTTTCCAACCTCCTGCCATTGAAATTTATTATGCAAGTTATACTCTATGGCAGTCCCACCAACCCCCCATTCTTCATCTTAGCCTCTCCCATCATTGGAGCCTTATCATTAGATTAGATGGACATGTAGTTAAATTATGCTCGAATACATTAGAAGAACTGCAAATGGGAAGGAAGCCATTCATACTCAAATTGAAATAGTAATTACCATTCCATAGAGGCATTGTAGATCAAATTCCTTAACCAAGATCTTAGAAGCATCAATTTCAACACAAACTCTTGTATAAGTTAGGCATTTATGCATTAGGGTAGTAACATCAGCATGTAAAGGAACCCCTAGAGCACCAGCAACATAACTCAGCCCCTTGTTAGTCCAATATTCCTACGAAACATGATGAAGTTTAATCCAAACAGAATTCTTGAGAAATCATCTTTCGAGAATTGCATGTTTGGTGTCCAATGTCTCATTGGCCGGTGCCATGGAGCTCGATCTCGGGATAACGAGAGCATGATCAACCGAATCAAAGGTGAAGAGAAAGAAACCATTATCCGACGACAACACTTCTAATAATCTAAGTGATCCCCAAATTTTGTTAGTTATAGAATTAACAACTAAGAATGGAAGTTTCCGATCTACAAAGTGCCTAATGATGGTGGATTGTCAAAGAGTACAACCTTCTTCAAAGACTTCAACCGGAGGACATACATCCCATCCGATTCCAACAAGGGAGGTAAAAAAACAAATTTTGGTTTGTTTGTACAAGTATGGTCAACTTTCACGTCCAAGTTTACCTCAACTCTAACAACTGTTTAAAAAGCTTAACTTGCAACAGTTGGATTGCTTGGAGACAATGGATTTGTCATGTTTTTCAATTCAAGATTTTAGCGTGACAACTCGGGCTTTATGAAAGCAAATGACATATTTCCTTCCTTGGCTATAAAGGTGGAGTGGACTACTTGCTTACCCATCTGATGTTCCCAAACTTTCTTATCTTGGAAATTGACCAAACTAGCATTAATTGCTTGCCCAAGCCTACTCCATCTTCCCTAAAAGCATCCCGATTCCTCTACTTTCATCCAGCTTTAACAATACTTCCAAATCTAAGTAACCGGATGTGTCCTTCGGAGCAACTTTGATCACATGAGAAAATTTAGTATCATGGCCAAGCAACATCTCATGAAGTTGTATTCTCGGGTTGTGTCCAATCAAAAGCCGACAATCCCTTATTACATTCGAATGGCTTTGTTGCCGATGGAGTGGAAAACAAAATCAACATTAGAAGGGGAAATAACAACAGTAGTACCCATATTCACTTCTTTCTTTCTCATCTCCCTCGTCGAACTTCAAGAACAAAACCAAAAGCTGAAATAGAGAAAATAAAACTTGGATTGTGCAGAACCAACCTAATCTAGAAGAAAACAAAGTTAAGACATAATCAGATGCTAAGAGGAGAAAAGAGACAACATTCCCATTAGGAGCTAAGGCTATGTATAGTTTTTAACAACACCCTTCTTCATTAGGGTTATTTGAAGCATTATATAAGTGTTTTGTATGCTGAAAAGCAGGGTGCCATAGATTTATAAAATAAACTTGTGTTTTGTGTGATGTAAAACGTTATCTTTGCTAGATCGAAGATCATATTTGACTTATCAAGGTATAACTGACATTGAAGCGTCATTCGATTCAATTTCAATAGTCCTAGTTCCTTGGGACAGGTTTCCATTATGTCACACTTCTCAAACCTGATTTTTAGCTTTCTTGGGGAAGTATCATCTTCATTAGGTGATGTATCATGGGGATTATATAATCCATCTCGTAAACATAAACCTAATCTACAAGAAGATTCAAATGGCCCAATAACAAGAGTGAGAGCAAAACAACTGCAAGGGGCCTTGACGAGTCAAATTAGAATGATTGAAGTTGCTTCGAAGTTAAAAGCTAGCAATTTGTTCGGAATTGGTTCAAAGGTTCTTATTTGCCTACAATTGAAACTTGGACATGGGAAAAGCCCTTAATGGTTCTTTTGATGTTGGACTACTTGAGTTTGGATTGATAATGCAAATAAGTGAAGAAATTGATGCTTGTTTACGGTCGAATAATAAATGAATTTGAACCTGATTTTGAAGTCATCCATTGCATGTGAAGACAAGACTAATCTAAGTGGATTTGAAGTTCAACGTGATCTTTCTAGATTGTCCAACCATGATTGCATTGGACTTTTATGCAAGAAGTTATAGCCATTTTAAATTTGGTCTGTTTATGTCAATTAAGGTCAAAAAATGTGTGCTAGTTAAATTTATCTAGTTATTTTGTCAAAGTCTAATTTTGGGCTTGACTTCGTCATGTTGAATTTTCCTAATTATAGAGGGATGTTCCAATAATAAATATAGTATCAAAATATGTAATAAACACTTTAGCCAATATTTGAAACTTAATTCAAATAATTAAGAGTTGTTCTTCCAAATTGATATTATGAAGAATCCTACCTGATTTATCACTCTTCAATCACAAAGAGTGTGGCGTCAAAATCATAGATTGATCTTTGAGGCATCCAGATCGACTTATCAAAGTATCATTCTAGTCTATCATCCATCTTATTTACCTTAAAATCACTATAATCCAGCCTAAACACCGAAAGAAAGACAACCAACCAGACCCATCCTTCATCCAATTTCGTCAGATTCATTGTTGCTGATTTTCGAATCATTCACGGCACATCACTAGGGGTTGCTTGACCACGTGATCAAGAGGTTTGTATCAATTGGTATCGAGCTAGGCTCTAGAATCAGGTTATATCTTTCTTGTTTTTCGTTATCTATTTGTTTCGTGTTAGTTTCTCTTCATCTTGTCTTCGTTTTGTTTTGGGTCAATATTTGTTTTCTTTCTTGTGTTTATTCTTGTTATTCTCTGTTTATTGTGTTCTAATTAAAGTAAAAAAAAAAATGAAGCACAATGGAATGTCAGTGGAGTGTCTCCTATGTGAATTACTCTGTATATGTATATACCTTATATAGCTTTGTTATCATCTATAGTGCATTCCACTATTACTATTATACACAATTCTAAGCGTATGTTATTTTGGTTCACACAAGCATATCAAAACTTACATTCCATTAATGTAGCGTGAAATCGAACTAAATATCAAGTTTCAAGTCATGTGGACATCGTTTGGCTTAGGTTCTAAATTCGGGTTTTAAAGAGGCTGTTTCGTGTCCATATAGCAAATCAACTCAAAATTTATATTCCATTGGAGTATCAAGAGGAGGCCTCGGTACATTTTATTCATGTACAAGAGGGGCTCAATCCAATCTTATTTAGGCCATGAGGTTTAGGCACTAAGGCTACCAATTTTCCAAATTTTGGCCACCTTGTGTTTATGATGTTTCTATGTGTTCTGTGGATTCTGAATTTATTTTGGGCTCCCTATTGTGTATGGGAACATTAATTATTTCTTTTAAGTATTAGGATTTATTATTTTGTTTATTTTCTTGTTAGGTGAGGAGGAAACAACATGGGCGACAACCTTTTCGTTTAGTTTCTAGGATTAATGGGCTGCACGGAAGGCTTAAGTATAAATAAGCCTTGAATCGATTTTGTAATATTTTCTATTTTTCTCTTCCTCTCACGGCATAACATGGATTTAATATTATAAGTTTTATTTTATTTTGTTAGCTATAACCCAAGGCTAGTTTGGGCTTAATTAATACTTTGTTTTCAGCTAGGATCCAAAACTTGTTAGGATCGGGTTATGGGCTTTTTTGTTTAAGGTTTTCGGGTCAGTTTTGTAAATGGGTCAATTCAATCCACTAGGGTAGATCCAGTAGGGTAGATTCATTAGGGTTAATTTTTCTTTTTTTTTTGGTAAGTTGACGTATGTATTAAAAGAAAAAGATACAAACATTATAAGGGGCATACCCTAGATTTACAATGATAACGAAACATAAACCAACAGAGATGGCTGGCTAGGCTAGCCACCGACCATAAAACCTGAAACCTCACTAGATTCGTTAGGGAAACCAATACAACCAGCTAACTAACAAATTAAGAATCTATATTATTCACCCTCCAAGCTCGTTGGATCCTTTTGTTTTCATTTGTTGGTACGACATTCCTCATCAAATCAAGCTAACTATCAAATTCGACCAAGTATAATGCATACCTGAATACCGAAGATCATCTACTTTCGCTTCCCGAATACATGTATCCAATCTCCCATAGTACCAGCCCACGTAGTAGACCCTCCTAACTTTGTCCGACAGGTTGCGGATAGCATTAAAGTCACCCATAAGAATCCACGGGGTTGACTCCCATCCATCACTACGACTCACTATATCGACCATAATGCCTCACGTAAGGAAGCATTATTGTCTCCATAAATAATTGAAGTATTGAAAGTGATATTGGTAGCTAATATAGTGATAGAAACATGAATAGCCTGGTTTGACATTCCGAAAACATCCACCTTAACCGTATCAGCATTCCAACAAACCCAAATACGACCACGACAAGAGAAATCATAATTATACAAGAAGGACCAAGAACGCAGAAGAAGTTGAGAGACATTATCTTTATTCTTGTCTTTAACTCGAGTTTCAACCAGACCAAAAAGAGTTATCCTCTCTTGATGGATGAGCCGACGCAATTCTGAATGCTTTATAGGATCATTCAAACCTCTAATATTCCAACATCCAATAATCATAGGAAAATAGAGAGGAGTACAAACAGCAACACAAAGATTACCTTGACGCGCCTCCTTGAGAGGAGCCAGATTTCTTATTCTTCTTTGAAGAGGCTTTTGAGCCCTTTTTCTTTTTTCTCTAAAGAGTCTCTAGCCTTAATAGCTAACTGATTAACAGTTTCCCTTTCGGTGGAATTCAGGGTTTGAGGGGTTGTCAGGATCGTTGACGTTAACTCCTTATCGGTTCGTTCCCCATCCGTATCACCTCCTATTGCGTCCATATCTTGATCTAAAGTAGTACTTGCAGCCCCTTGCTCTGTTTCATGTCTTCTCGTAAACTCTTCGGGACAAGAGGAGAGGAAGGATTTTCATCTTCATGACAAGCAGCATTGCGCATATCTGATGCCGCATGATCATTCATATTACAATCAGACATATGTATACCAGATGTTGAACAAACATTCTCATTGCAATTACCCACTTTAGATGCCAAGGGAGCATTCTCCCCACTCACGGAACCCTTGTTTCGTTTACCAACTACCCACCTACCGAAACCGATTCTCGCTTGTTATCCGCAGATTTAGAGTTCATAGCTCCTAGATTCCTCTTACTCTCTGCCACCACTTTAAGATTATCAATGTTATTAGTAGCACATAGCGCTGTGGTGTGTCCAAAGACATTGCAATTACTGCACTTCAACGGTATCCATTCGTAATCAGCTGAAATTGTTATGAATAACCCATTTGGACAGCGAAGATCATATTCCTTAACCAACTTCTTCGAACCATCTATCTCAACGCAAACTCTTGCGTAACTAAGCCTTTTACGCAACAATGTAGTATGATCCGCATGAAGGGGGACTCCAATAGCACTCGCTACACAGCTCAACCCCTTAATAGTCCAATACTCGAGAGGGACATTATACAGCCTAACCCATACCTAACTACGGCCAAATCATCTTTCAAAAATTGCATGTTCGGTTGCCATCGTTTAAGCACCAAAGGCCTGTTTGCCATGTGCCATGGGGCTCTTTCCAGCAAAGAAACCATTATCTGAAGACAAAACTTCTGATAGACTGTAGGACCCCCATATTCTTTTGGCAATAGAATTAACCACGGGATACGGTAATTTCTGCCCCATAAAATGACCAACTAGGGTCGATTTCCATAATTCGCAGCCATCTTCAAACACATCAAGTGGAGGAGCTACTGTCACACGACCATCGGTCATAGTAGGGGGAGCAAAGTGCAGATTACGGACTGAACTAATGCCAAGGGTCTTGCTACCCTCATTGTCATCAACATCGAACCCTTCAAAGCATTTAAAAAATTCAATTTGGGTCTAAGTTTTAGGTGTTCTTGTTGATGAGACCCTACCTTCACCTCATCAACATTAGAACCCAACACATGGTTCATTTCTGGAACAACAACATTAGAAGCTTGGATAGTAGAGTGTTTCTCTATGCTAACATCAGAATCAGCTTGAAATTGAGAAATCCTCATCCCATGGCTATTCAACATATCTTGCAGTTCTAATCTTAATGTATGTCCATACTTAACTTGATTGTGTTGTTCAATGTTAGAGCTAACCATTGGAACATTTTCCACAGAAGAAGATAGAGACATTATGGTAGCATACAAATACTAGAGAGAACAAAATTCTAAGATAAACTTATTTGGTCTATTGGGGGTGAGATCGCATCATATGTAAAATTTGGGCTTATTATGATATTGTTTGCGTTCAAATTCGAGGTTCAATTCTGCCGTAGAAACACTACTCTTAGCGAACCATAAGTAAACCACCTTAGAATCAATTTAAACTTCATATTATGTGTATTGGGAATGAGATCGCACCATATATTAAATTTGGGCTTATTTTGATATCGTCTTCTTGAGGTTTTAATTGGAGGTTCAATTTTACCGCAAACTGATCATACACGGGGTTTGGGTACCTAGACATAATAGAACGACCTATAAACTGAGATTTCTTGTTTTCTAGGTATGCTAATACTATATATTAAATTCAAGGTCATTTGGATTGTGTTTTTGCGGAAGAAGAAATTGCACACTAAGAAATTTTTGCGGAAGCAATAAGAAACGAAAATTTCAGAAGGATATAACCTGATTAATGGAGCCAAGCTCTGATACTAAATGATGCCAAACTCATGATCACGTGGTCACGCAACAAACACTCAAAGACACCAATTCCTGGAAAGGCAAGTAAATCAATTTTGATAGGAGTGTGACACAAAGATAACTTGTACATAGACACAAGCATTATTGAAAACGAAAAACCCCACCCAACAAATATTAATCCGCGAATGAGAAGTATAAGGATGAGACCGCAAAGGCATTTGTTATTTGATAAGTCGTTAAAGTACTTTAGAGAACCAAGGAAGGGTATCATACCACTCACACACAAAGTTATGGAAAAAGGTGTTTATTAATCTGAAAAATTCATAGTCCCCCACACGTCGGGTGATTGCTTTATTTATACTGACTCTAGACTGAAATAAACCCTAAGTGTCCCTCCTTAGGTGGACTTATATAAGGCCCATTTACAATTCATCCAAATAAGTAATAATAACCCAAAGACTAAGAAGAAAATAATAAAAATCCAAAAATACTATCCTAGTTATACTAGAATTAGATTTGTCATTCCTAAGAAGTCCCAAATAGATTAGGAAATCTGATATGAATTTGGAATTAATTCTCAAATTTACTTGCCTTGTTTTGCATGGACAATTAATGATAAAAGTCTCTCTTTTATACTTGTCAATTTAGTTTCCTTCCTAGAAACCAAAATGTCATTAAATACCACCAACCATTCTTTCCTTGTGCAGCTAGGATAAATAAAGAATCTTCGTAAGAAAAGGATTCTGAAACATTAATGATTCCTTGTCACACTTGGAAACTATGTTACATCCCATTAAAGATACTTGTAGAACTAGAAGATTCTCAAAACAAGTAATCACATCCTTGTAGGAAAATGATCATTGTCAAATAGAAAGTCCACAAGGCAAAAAAAGTAAATAACAAAATTTATACAGCATATTTTGACCTATATCGCAAGTCCTTTCTAAACTCTGATTCACTTGGATTTTGAAAGCTTAATGGCGTAAAACTGGATGGTAGAAAATTTTACGCAAAAGTCGAAATCTAACCTTGCTTGGATCATATAATTTTCTCTCTTTAAGATGATTCATCCTCGAATCACAAATAGGTTTAACGGACAATTCCTTAGCCTCTTGTTAAAGCCTTTGGAGTTCTTTTCTCGCACACACTTGCCTGCAACAATATTGTATGAACGTAGTAGTAGATAATCATTTCAAATAAGCACGTCTTGCCTTCCACTTGCGTATATATTTTTCAATGATAACAATTGTTGTCCTCTTTTGTTTTTTATCCTTTTGGTGCTGAACTGAAGCTCTCCATTCTTCATGTTTTTTATTTGTTTCTTTATAAACCTTTGCAAGTCAAGTCTCGCGCTCTTTATCTAACATCATAAAAGCATTATGATCAGAAATATTTGAAACTCGTAACCTTCGTTTCTTTTCCTTCTCAAGTCTGTCACACATGTTTCCTATCATGAAATTCATTCTTTCCATCATCTTCGTCATAACTTGCATTTGGAACATAAGTTCACCCTTGGGAGGGGGTGGTGTGTTGTTTTGATTTGACATGATATGATACGATCCAGGCAAGGTCAAATTTGGATTTTGATGTAAAATGTGCAATTATCCAGTTTTACAGCAACAATCATAATTTTCAAGCCGACCGTTGGATTGGGTTGAAATTTTATGTGGAGTCTCCTGACATGTTTTTTTACCTTGCTTCATGGCGTCTACCTTATCCTTCTCGTTCGCGAATCAATATTCATTGGGTGGGGTTTTTCCATTTCCAATAGTGCTGGTGCCTAGATACAAGTTATATTTGTGTCACACTCCTCTTATCAAACCTAATTTACCTTTCCAGTAATTAGTGTCTTTGCATGTGGGTTGCGTGACCACTTGCTCATGAGGTTCGCATCATTTGGTATTAGAGCTTGGCTTCATTTATCAGGTTATATCCTTCTGAATTTTTCATTTCTTGTTGTTTCCGCAAAAAAAATTTCCTTAGTGTCCAATTTCTTCTTCTCCTTGAATTTACGGCATACCAAAAAAAAGTGTTATTTCATTCAGTTACTATCCAACATATATCAGTAGCATAAAAAAAATAAAATCAAAATCGTTCAAAAAAGACGTTTATTAGTTTCTGCCACAAAAAACTAAACGAGGGAAAATTGGATCAAATCAACTCGGAATTAGCTCAAAGTTGTTAATGTGATTACTGGGGTCCTTATCGCCTGAAATATTAATTTTGGGGTCAATTACATACCGTTTGCTTTCGTTTTCATTTTCAGGTCTAATCAAGTATGATTCATAATGTTTTTGCGTCACTATATCAAACCTTATCATAAATTGTTCAAATTTTATATTCTGTCTATTTGGTTTGAAATCGTACTATAATTGAAATTGTAGCTCAATTGGACATCATTTACTTCAGGTTCCAGATTCGGACTTAATTCGTTGTAAACGAGTCTGTTTTGCGCAACTTTTGAAATTTCATTTTGTTTCTAATATTTTCATTTCTTGCAGTATATTTTCATCATATTTAGGTGTTGTTTCATCATTTTTCATATTTCGTTTACGTTTTTATTTGAGTCTTCGGTTCCATTCATATTTCGGATAGATTCGCTTGCTACTCGCGAGACTATCATCGCAGTTTTGTTTTCTGGTTTTATTGCTTCTTGAGTCATATATAAATATTTAGATTGCGCTGCTAAGTTGGTTCTATTTGGTGTTGGTTTCAGTTCCGCAAGAACCGCAAGAGGGTGAGACGAGAGGTGTGATTAAGAGTGTTTGAGCGAAACACAAGCGATGTGAGGATTTCTTTTACCACTAACCAATTTTTTCGGGTACTATCATGTCAGATTAAAACAACACACCACCCCCTCCCGATGTAGAACTTAAATTCCATATGCAAGCCATGACAAAGATTATGGAAAGAATGAATTTCGTCATGGGGAACGTGTGTGACATACTTGAGAAGGTGGGAAAAATGGTAACATGGTCGGACCATGTACCTTGACGTGCGAAAGGTTGGGGCTCAACTGAAATCAAACAACGGCAATGAGGCTGAAAGGCCAAGGTGGGCTCATTATGAGGATTTTGAGGAGGACGTTGATGACATTGGTGATGGTGGTTTTAAAGATGACATTATGAGGATTTTGAGGTGGGCTCAACCTATTTCTGACTATGTTGTTCCTTCCCACCTTCTCTCAACATTGAACGAACAGATCTGTTATCCAATCAACGAGGTAAGAGATATTGATCTCGCAATATTTCTACTATTCTGCATTTTCGGTTCCGGAACTATGGAGAAGTGGTGAAGTTGCAGCATAGTGAATGGATTTTCTTCATGATTTCTCTTATGACTGTCATAGACATGAAGGCCTTTGCCATATGTGAAGATTAAATCACAGTTCTTTGGAAAAAGTTTCATTTTTCTTGCTAGTTTCAGAGTGGTTTGTCGTAGCTTGATCTCTTTTGTTCACCGTTGGATCGTTACCATTTTTGAGTATGTTGTTCTTCGGAACCTACTCTACATCTTGACCGTACGCATCATTGTTACAATCGTGTGCTTTGGGAGATATTGGCCTCGTAATTCTGTAATTCTCTTCTTCCTTCATGAACTAATCTGCATCTTGTTGTTTATGAGATTAGGTTGCTTTGTTATTTCGAGCTTAGGTTGCTTCTTGGACTCAGTTTATCCTCTAAGAATTTTGTTCTCTCCAGTATTTGTATGCTACCATAATGTCTCTATGTTCTTCTGTGGAAAATATTCCAATGGTTAGCTCTAACATTGAACAACACAATCAAGTTAAGTCTGGACATACATTAAGATTAGAACCGCAAGATATGTTGAATAGCCATGGGATGAGGATTTCTCGGTTTCAAGCCGATTCTGATGTTAGCATAGAGAAACACTCTATTGTCCAACCTTCTAATGTTGTTCTAGAAATGAACCATGTGTTGGGTTCTAAAGTTGATGAGGTGAAGGTAGGGTCTCATCAACAAGAACAACTAAAATTTAGACCCAAATTGGATTTTTTAAATGCTTTGAAGGGTTCTGATGTTGATGACAATGAGGGTAGCAAGACCCTTGGCATTAGTTCAGTCCGTAATCTGCACTTTGCTCCCCCTACTACGACTGATGGTCGTGTGACAAGTAGCTCCTCCACTTGATGTGTTTGAAGATGGCTGCGAATTTTGGAAATCCACCCTGGTTGGTCATTTTGTGGGGCGAAATTACCGTATCCCGTGGTTAATTCTATTGCCAAAAGAATATGGGGCTCCTACGGTCTATCGAAGTTTTGTCTTCGGATAATGGTTTCTTCATCTTCACTTTTGATTCTATCGATCATGCCACTAATGTCTTTGGAAAGAGCCCAATGGCACATGGCAAACAGGCCTTTGGTGCTTAAACGTTGGCAACCGAACATGCAATTTTTGAAAGATGATTTGGCCGAGTTCCGGTATGGGTTAGGCTGTATAATGTCCCTCTCGAGTATTGGACTATTAAGGGGTTGAGCTATGTAGCGAGTGCTATTGGAGTCCCCCTTCATGCGGATCATACTACATTGTTGCGAAAAAGGCTTAGTTATGCAAGAGTTTGCGTTGAGATAGATGCTTCGAAGAAGTTGGTTAAGGAATATGATCTTCGCTGTCCAAATGGGTTATTCATAACAATTTCAGCTGAGTACGAATGAATACCGTCGAAGTGCAGTAATTGCAATGTCTTTGGACACACCACAACGCTATGTGCTACTAATAACATTGATAATCTTAAAGTGGTGGCAGAGGGTAAGAGGAATCTAGGAGCTATGAACTCTAAATCTGCGGATAACAAGCAGAATCGGTTTCGAGTGGCAGGTAGTTGGTAAACGAAACAAGGGTTCTGTGAGTGGGGAGAATGCTCCCTTGGCATCTAAAGTGGGTAATTGTAATGAGAATGGTTGTTCAACATCTGGTATGCATATGTCTGATTGTAATATGAATGATCATGCGGCATCAGATGTGCGCAATGCTTGCTTGTCATGAAGATGAAAATCCTTCCTCTCCTCTTGTCGTGAAGAGTTTACGAGAAGACATGAAACAGGAGCAAGGGGCTGCAAGTAATCTTTTTAGATCAAGATATGGACGCAATGGGAGGTGATACAGATGGGGAACGAACCGATAAGGAGTTAACGTCAACGACCGAAAGGGAAACTGTTAATCAGTTAGCTATTAAGGCTATAGACTCTCTAGAGAAAAAGAGAAAGGGTTCAAAAGCCTCTTCAAAGAAGAATCGTAAATCTGGCTCCTCTCCGGGAGGCACGTCAAGGTAATCTTTGTGTTGCTGTTTGTACTCCTCTCTATTTTCCTATGATTATTGGATGTTGGAATATTAGAGGTTTGAATGATCCTATAAAGCATTCGAATTGCGTCGGCTCATCCATCAAGAGAGGATAGCTCTTTTTGGCTTGGTTGAAACTCGAGTTAAAGACAAGAATAAAGATAATGTTTGTAAACTTCTTCTCGTTATTGGTCCTTCTTGTATAATTATGATTTCTCTTGTTGTGGTCGTATTTGGGTTTGTTGGAATGCTGATACGGTGAAGGTGGAAGTTGTTGGAATGTCGGATCGGGCTATTCATGTTTCGTCACTATATTAGCTACCAATATCAGTTTCAATACTTCAATTATTTATGGAGACAATAGTGCTTCCTTACGTGAGGCATTATGGTCTGATATAGTGAGTCGTAGTGATGGATGGGAGTCAACCCCGTGGATTCTTATGGGTGACTTTAATGCTATCCGCAACCTTGATCGGACGGAGTTAGGAGGGTCTACTACGTGGGGTGGTACTATGGACAGATTCGATACATGTATTCGAGAAGCGAAAGTAGATGATCTTCGGTATTCGGGTATGCATTATACTTGGTCGAACCAATGCCCTGAGAATCTGATTATGCGGAAACTAGATAGAGTGCTTGTCAATGAGAAGTGGAATATGAACTTCCCATTATCGGAAGCGAGATTTTTGCCTTCAGGTATGTCGGACCATTCTCCTATGGTGGTAAAGGTTATTGGCAATGATCGAACATAAAGAAACCATTCAGATTCTTCGATATGTGGATGGATCATGACGAGTTCATGCCCTTGGATGAAGAAGGTATGGGATCGAATTCGGGGGGTTGTCCAATGTATCACCATGTGTTGCAAACTAAGAAAGCTAAAGCAGGAATTGAAACTTTTCAACATGGCTCACTTCTCCAACATTTCGATAGAGTTAAAGATGCAAAAAACGAAATGGATAAGGCTCAACAGGCTCTGCATACAGCGGCATGAGAATCCAATTTTGTGCATGCGAGAAAGGGATCTTTGTTCGTAAATACGCTTCTACCGTCGAGGCTGAAGAGAGTTTTTTCAAACGAAGGCAAGGATATAATGGCTTAGCTTGGGGGATCGAATACTAGCTACTTTCACAAATCAGTAAATGGAAGACGAATAGAAATAAGCTTCTATCACTTACAAGGGAGGATGGAGAGGTTGTGGAAGGACACGAGGCAGTCAAATCGAAGTAATTGCATATTTCCATCGTGTGTTAGGAGTGGATCCGATGCCTAGGGTTCTGAACAAGGAAGTGATGGAATCGGCAATTAACTTGAAACTGTCTTCAACGCAACAACATGTACTCGCACAAGATGTAATAAGGGAGGAGATTAAGCATGCTATGTTTAGTTTGAAGAATAACAAAGCCCCTGGTCCGGATGGCTTTAACGCGGGTTTCTTCAAAAGAATGTGGCACATAGTTGGGGAAGATGTAATCAACGCTGTTAGATCCTTCTTTCGGACTCGTAGAATGCTTAAAGAAATGAATGCTACATCCATTTCCCTTATTCCTAAAGTTGCTAATCCTACAAGGTTGACAGATTTTCGTCTTATATCTTGCTGCAATACAAGGTGTACAAATTCATCGCTAAGATTCTAACTGGGAGAATCAAAGTTGTTTTGCCATCCTTAGTTGGTCCATATCGATCGTGCTTTTATCTCGGGACGGAGAATCGGTGACAACATTCTTTTGTCTCGAGGAACTAATGAAAGGCTATCATAAATCTACGGGACCCGCCTCGTTGTGCTATGAAAGTTGATCTGATGAAGGCTTATGACTCGGTGCGGTGGGATTTCGTTGACGCTATGTTAATAAAAATGGGATTCCCTAGAACAGTAATTGATTGGATCATGGTTTGTGTTACATCATGTCAATTCTCTATCAACGTCAATGGTGAGCTTGCGGGTTACTTTCCGGGAGGAAGAGGGCTTGAGACAAGGGGATCCATTGTCCCCATATTTGTTTGTCCTATGTATGGAAATCCTTTCGGGGCTCTTCCGCAAGATGAGTGCCAACCAAGAATTCAAGTTCCACTCGGAGATGCAAGAAGGAAAAAATTTCTCATCTTTGTTTTGCTTGACGACTTGATGATTTTTAGCAACGGGGATGTAAACTCAATTCATATGATCGAACCGTGCTCACAAAGTTTCAAGACCTATCGTGTCCGTATCCAAATCCAAACAAAAGTGACATCTTCTTGAGCGGTGTGTTAAATGCTGAGAGGGAACAAATTATTCATATTCTTGGGTTTAGAGAGGGGGAGCTCCCTATGAAATATTTGGGAGTACCTCTTCTCTCGTCCGGACTAAAGGCTGTTTATTGTAAGGGCCTCGTGGATCGAATCACCTCTAAAGTTCGACATTGGACTTGTAGAACACTCTCGTATGCGGGACGGGTACAACTGATTAATTCAGTCTTATTTTCCATACAGTCTATTGGGCATCTCTCTTTCTCTTACCTGGGCAAGTAATTAAAAATGTGGAGCAAATTATGAAATCCTTTCTTTGGTCGGTTCGATATGAGAACTACTGGGGCAGGTAAAGTGGCTTGGGATCGGTATGTCTTCCAAAAAAGGAGGGGGGGCTAGGAATAAAAAGGATAACAGAATGGAACAAGATTGCTTTGTTGAAACACATTTGGAACCCGTGCAATGACTCGGATGGCTCAATATGGTCTACTTGGATCGATCCAATCCGTTGCGAGGTAGGAATTTCCGGACAATCAAGACGCCACGTAATTGCTCTTGGGCTTGGGGAAAGATTCTAAAGCTCGGACCCTTAGCATGGCCGAAGATGAAGTACATCATAGGAGATGGAATGACAACCTCTCTATGGTTTGACAATTGGCATCCTCACACCCCACTCGCGGATTCTTACGGGAAAGATTCATCTATGATTCAGGTATGGCCAAGAACGCGAAGGTGAATGTGCTAATTCATAACTTAGAATGGAAAACTCCTACCACCCAAGCTATTGGCTGGCACCCCATTATAGAAGCTATTCCTTCCAATTCTAATCCTAAGATGGGGCAAAAGGATGAGATAGTTTGGTTGGATTCGCCAAATCAGAGATTCTCGATCAAAGTAGCTTGGGAACAACTAAGACGTCATCGTCAATGGTTGAATGGCATGACATTGTGTGGTTCAAGAATGTTGTTCCAAGACATTCATTTCTTCTATGGATGGCTGTCCAACAGAAACTCACAACTCAAGATAAACTTCATCGGTTTGGTATACATGGTCCCAATAGATGCTCACTCGTCTCCGCAACAATGAGGATCACAACCACTTGTTCTTTGAATGCTCCTATACTAAAGCGATCTGGTGGGATGTTTGTGACAGATGCGACATTCCAAGAATGACAAAAGGCCGAGATGAATGGATTCGATGGGCCACTTGTCTCTTGGCATGGCAAGAGTTTCGTCAATTTTTCTCGTAAACCGAGTTTCGCAGCTACGGTGTATCATGTATGGCAAGAACGGAATGCAAGGATCTTTGCTTTGGAATGTCCAGAACTTCGAATTTGGTCTTTAATCAAATCGAATGTATCATTCGTGATAAGCTTGATTTGATGAGGAATGTCGTACCAACAAATGAAAACAAAAGGATCCAACGAGCTTGGAGGGTGAATACCATAGATTCTTAATTTGTTAGTTAGCTGGTTGTATTGGTTTCCCTAACGAATCTAGTGAGGTTTCGGTTTTATGGTCGGTGGCTAGCCCGTAGCCATCTCGTTGTTTTATGTTTCGTTATCATTGTAAATCTGGGGTATGCCCCTTATAATGTTTGTATCTTCTTCTTTTAATACATACGTCAACTTACCAAAAAAAAAAAAGGTTTTTGGCAACCTAGAAACCAAAGGGATTTCATGTGATGGCAAAAGAAAAGGAGGATTCAAAAGGAGAAGTGGTATCAAAGGGAGAGAAATAAAGATATTAGCGTTCTAAAAAAAGAATCCAAGAGTCTATCCCGTATTCTAGGGGAGATGAAGCAAGAACTTGATGTGTTGACGGCAATTGTCAATGCCCAACAAGCTTCAGAAAGAGAGGAGAAAAAATGCTGCAAATTATGATATACGATTGTTGGCAAGAAAAGAACTCCAAATGCTTCAAAAAAGAGGCTAAGGAATTGTCCATTCAACTTGTTGGTGATTCGAGGATAAATGAATGATTAGCTTCGGCTTATGGCATCTGAATGGATGGCCGGGACAAATGAATGATTAGCTTCAGATAATGGCATCCGAAGTGGATGGCCGGGAAGAACGATTGATTAGCTTTGGCTAATGGCATCCGAAGTGGATGTCCGGGGCGAGTGAACGGTTAACCTCAGCAAATGATACCTTAAGAGGATAGCCGGGTTTAAGATTATGGTTGATTGCAAGAATTAGTGCATTTATATGTACTACAAGTTGTTTATACCAAGTACATGAAGAAACTTTAAATGTTAATGCTTCATTTAATTGCCAGACCGTTTAATTATCATTATTATTATTATTATTAAGTAATTGCATTCTCTTAAATGTTTTGTACTGCAGCAGGGACGTCCCACCAACGAGATGTCTAGGAAACCCAATACACGGGAACTTACTTTTGGAAGGAATCATGTAGATGCATTCTAAATCACAATGTATTTTGTATGAATCAATGTACTGAACGTATAACTTTTATTAGATCCTTTTGTTTAAATTCGTAATGGCTATTAGTAGGATAGGAATGCAAACTCGTAATGGCTATGTATGTATATTTTTAATATGAACTTCTAATCATGCAACCATAATATTATGTGTTTATGTAAGATTCACTTTTAAATGAAGTGTTGATTGTATGGATCGTATTTTAATGATGTGAGGGATCAGGTTCGCCGATTACCGGCACCATGTATGTCGAGTATATAAAAAAAAAATTACTGTTTTTTTGGGCTTGAAAAGCAGGGTTGTTATAGTTGGTATCAGAGCACTTGGTCTGGATCCTGAGGATCATTGATAATTGTGTTGCTGCGGTGAATTTAAGGATGGTACGCACCCAACAAGGGACACAAACTGAGTCGCCCTTCTTAGAAAGGAGGGGCGGGAACCAAGGTGCCCAAGGTTGGCAAGACGAAGATCCCTTGGATGATACGGCATCTCATGCTCCGACAATACCACCCGAAACCTTGCAGGGGGAAGCTGCGGTAGTGAGGGAAGCTGCGGTAGCGAGGGAAGGTCGGAGGCCTAACCAGACAGAGGGAGTACCCCCAGTTGCAGCAGAGCAGCAAGAAAGATCAGAAGCACAACCATCAACTATTCCAACTGGTGTGCCCCCACAATATGTAGACGCGGGACTCCTTGTACAAATAGTTAAAGCAGTGATGGAGGGCATGGCTGGTTTGGCGACACAAACAACTCCCACCACGCAGATTCCACAGGCAGCCCCTATGACTAGCATGACCACGGATAACGTGGTGCCACTGGTGCGACTAGTCAAGAGTATGAGGGAAATGGGCTGTGAACCGTATATGGGGGAACAAGATGCAGAGATAGCTGGAAGATGGATTAGGAAGATAGAAAAGACCATGATTTAAATAAGCATACCCGAGGGTTTGAGGGTAAATTGTGCAACCCGATCATCTTTCTGATAGGGCCATGACATGGTGGGAAACAGTTTAGCTGGGGCGTACAACCGAGACACTAACTTGGAGTGACTTCAAGACAGAGTTTGAGAATCAGTTTTATTCCAAGTACCATCGCAAGGTGAAAGAACAAGAGTTCTTGGCACTAAGATAGGGTGACATGTCGGTATTGGAGTACGAAAGGAGATTCCATGACCTCTCATTGTTTGCCCCACACTATGTGCCGACAGAGGAACATATGATTGAGAAGTTGAGAGATGGTTTGCGACAGGATTTGAGATAAGGATTGATCGCCTTGCGGTTTAAATCTGTGAGGGAGTTGATTGAGGCTACACAAGCTCGGAGGCTTGTATTGGAGAAAGCCAGGGGGGATATCAGGGTATAAGCAAAAAAGAGAGATGGAGACTATTTCAGCGGCAGACCACCACTCCTGAAGAAAGGAAAAAGTGGAGTGTTTGAGCAGTACGGGAAAAAAGGGAGTTTGATATTACCGCCCCACCAACAGTCAAGTGGGAGATGATGGTTGGACAGTCGCACTCGAGGGCAAACTCTTCAACTGGACTGGTGACCGCAAGGGTGTTGACCATCCCTTTTGTGTAAAATGTGGACAAAAACACCTTGGGAGCTTCTCAGTTTCCCCCGGGCGATGCTTTGTGTGCAGAGGAGAGGGTCATAGGTGGAGGAATTGCCAGTATATGGGTCAAGGGTGTCATTACTGTGGTAGAAGAGGTCATTACAAGAGGGACTACCCCAAAAGGAACACCGGACAGGTACAGAGCTATAGATAGCCCATCGGAACCACCAACGATCGATCACCGTGAATAGGCCGGTGAGATCTTCTCAATCGGGAGCAAACTCCGAGTTGAGGGAGACCGAGGGCACAAAATGATCGGACCCCGGGGAGGGTCTTTCACCCGACACGGGGAGGAGGTCGGGGCCGCATCGGATGTGGTGGCGGGTACACTACTAATGAATAATTTTAATGTGCATGTGTTGTTTGATTCGGGTGCCACCCACTCATTCATTGCTAAGAGAATTGTCATTAAACTGAGAAAGGGAGTAGAAATTATAGAGAAGGGGTTCGTAATTGGAACTCCAATGGGAAACATGATTGAAACAAATATTGTATATGTGGATGTGGGGGTTAGTCTATCTGGGTATAAAACAGAAGTAGACTCGATTCCTTTAGAGCTGCATGATTTTGACATAATCCTAGGCATGAATTGGTTGAGTAAATACAAGGCTCTAATAGATTGTTATGCTAAAACTATTACTTTCCAAACACCTGAGAGCGAGAGGATGCTTTTTGAAGGAGAGAAAATTCTCAAACCGATTATCTTAATATCGGTGGTAACAGCCTAAAAACTTTTAAGAAAGGGATGTATGGGGTACCTCGCATATATCTTAAACTCTAATGATGAAGGTCCACGACTGAAGGATATTCCTGTGGTGAAGGAATTCCCAGATGTGTTTCTCGAAGAACTACCAGGACAACCCCCGCACCGAGAAGTAGAGGTGTCCATAGACACTTTTCCTTGAGTCCCACCCATAGCCCAAGAACCATGGATAGACATTTCGATGGATTTCGTCTTAGGTTTACCTAGGTCAAAACGGGGTAGGGATTCCATCTTTGTAGTTGTTGATAGGTTTTCAAAGATGGCACACTTCATTCCATGTCATAAAACCAATGATGCAATTAACATTGCTGATTTGTTCTTTAGGGAGATAGTATGATTTCACGGGGTCCCTAAAACTATTGTTTCTGATAGAGATGTTAAGTTCTTTAGCTATTTTTGGAAGGTGTTATGGGGAAAATTTGGTACTAAACTGTTGTTTTCAACTACTTGTCACCCCCAAACAGACATGACAAACCGAAGTAGTTAATAGGACCTTAACACAACTTCGCGTCTTGTCATTCAAAAGAACTTAAAGAATTGGGAAGATTGTTTGCCATTTATAGAGTTTGCATATAATCGTAGTGTGCACTCTACTACTGAATTTTCACCATTTGACATTGTGTATGGATTTAACCTTTTAACTCCAATGGATTTGATTCCTTTGCCTCTTGATGAAAAGGTTAGTTTGGATGGTAATCGTAAAGCATAAGTGGTGAAAACTCTTCATGAGAGTGTGCGGCAACAGATTGAAAAGAGGAATAGTGTGTATGCGACCAAAGCCAATAAGGGGCGCAAACATGTTGTCTTTCAGCCTGGCAATTGGGTTTGGGTGCATATGCGCAAGGAGGGATTTCCGACCCATAGGAAATCAAAGCTACAACCACGAGAAGATGGGCCATTTCAGATCCTTGAGAGGATCATTGACAATGCTTATAAAGTTGATTTGCCTGGCGATTGGGTTTGGGTGCATATGCGCAAGGAGAGATTTCCGGCCCATAGGAAATCAAGCTACAACCACGAGGAGATGGGCCATTTCAGATCCTTGAGAGGATCAATGACAATGCTTCTAAAGTTGATTTGCCAGGTGAGTATGGTGTTAGTGCTACCTTTAATGTTTCTGATCTTACTCTGTTTGATGTAGGTGATGATTCGAGGTCGAATCGTTTTGAAGAGAGAGGGGATGATGCGGATCAATCCAACACCAAGCGTAATCATGCCAATGACCTATTGGAGGTGCCAATTAGGCCAATCACAAGAGCTAGGGAAAAGAAGCTTAAAGAAGCATTGAATGGGCTTGTTCAGAACATATGGAGCAAAATGGACCTAGAGGGGCTTGGGACATTTAAGGAGCATGAAGAACAGCCTTTAATTCATCTAGTTCAGGTCCAAGAAGAGCCCATTTCATATGGAACAAGGGGTTGCTATGTCCGGCCCAATACCAACCTTGTTATGCTTGTTATTTTTCCTAATGCTACAAGGATAAAAAGTCAGCAATTTATTCTCCTAATTAAGTAAGGAAGTTGGCCATATCTTATTCCTAAAGAGGGGAGGACTATTTAATGCTTTTCCTAACTTAGGAAGGAAAGTAATTAAATGAGCAACAAAGAAGGAAATTTGTTTTCTTTTTTGTCTAAGTTAAACAAGGAAATCCAAGCTAATCAAGGACATCAAAGGGGGCAGCAACACAAATTTTCCAAATCAGATTTTTCCTAGTTTATTTAAGATTTCTTAAGGGTGACAAATCTCATTCTAGCATATTTAGCATGATAATTTTTGGATTTTTATTATTTTCTTCTTAGTTTTTGGGTTATTATTATTATTTATTTGGGTCAATTGTTAGTGGGCTTCATATAAGTCCACCTAAGGGGGGTCCATTAGGGTTTCTTTTTAAATCTAGAGTCAGTATAAATAAAGGCATAACCAAACATGTATGGTTACGCAATTTTCAGATTAATAAACTGAAAAACGACTTATCGAAGAACAATTGTCTTCGTGGCGTCATTCTTATACTTCTCGTTCGCGAATCAATATTCGTTGTGTGAGAGTCTCCGTTTCTAATAATGCTGGTGCCTAGGTATAAGTTATCTTTGTGTCACACTCCTATCAAACCTGATTTACTTGGCTTTTCGGGAATTGGTGTCTTTGCGTGTAGGTTGCCTGACCATGTGATCACGATGTTCGCATCAGAATGTGATTTGTAGGAGGAGTGGAGAGAGGCCGGTAGGGTCGTGGGCGAAGATGAAAGTGTTGATGAGAAGGCGATTTGTGCCTAACCATAATTATAGAGATTTGTATATGAAATTGCAAGGTTTGAATCAGGGTTCTAGTATTTCAAGGAGATGGAGATCGCAATGATTTGGGCCAATGTGATTGGGGATAGGGAAGCTAGTATGACTAGATATCTAAATGGGCTGAAAAGGAACGTTGTGAATGTTGTAGAATTACAACATTGTGTGGAATTGGAGGACATGGTCCATATGGCAACGAAGGTGGAGAGGCAAATAAAAAAAAAGGGCAGTACACGTTTTCAGACCAATTTGTCTTCATCTTCCTCAACATGGAGGCTGTATCTGAAGAGAGAGGGGACTGTCCAACCAAAGCCTTATGCAAAGGTCGAATCACCTAAAGCCAAAAAGGATGCTCATGCAGATAGGAAATGTAAATTTGAATCTCAACCTACTCATGATAGAGATATTAAATGTGATGCGAACCCCATGGTCACGCAACCCACACATAAAGACACCAATTCCATTAATTCACTCTAAATATCAAATTTCAAACCATTTGGAAGTCGTTAGGTTTAGGGTCCAAATTTGGGTCTAAACTCTAAAGGGGTTTGTTACGTTCATTAATTGAAAGTCCGTGTAATTTTGGGTCAATTTTCACTCCTCAGTGTCTTCTTACTTTCTTTACTGTCATTAGCTTTTGTTTTAGGTTCTGATATAAAAAAAAATACAAAGGGTAATTACAATTAGGATTTCAAGTATTCTGATGAGGTATTATGGCAAAAGAAGAGGAGGATTCAAAAAAGGAGGTGGTATCAAAAGGAGAGAAATAAAGAGATTAGTGTTCTCAAAAAAGAAACCAAGAGTCTATCTCATATTTTTAGGGAGATGCAGCAAGAACTTGATTTGTTAACGGTATTAGTTATTGGCGATGATGATAGATAAAAGAGAAAGGCTGCTACCTTCATCCAAAGTTGTTGGCGATGATTGTTGGCAAGAAAAAAACTCCAAAGGCTTCAAGAAAAGGCTAAAAATTTGTCCTTTATCCCTGTTAATGATTCAAGGATGAATCACTTTGAGGAAAGAGGGAATGATACGATCCAGGCAACGAAAAAACAATCAGATTCAGATTCTAACGTAAAATACGCAACTATCTAGTTTTACGAAAACAATTATAATTCTCAATCTGATTGTTGGATTGGGCTAAAATGTTACGTGGAGTATCCTAACATAGTGTCCTATTGTGGGTTAAAATTTTAGGTCACTCAGAGTTCGGGAAGCATCGCAACACTGGTCAACAGAGGCTGTATAAAGTTTGTTATTTACTTCCTTTTGACTTGTAGACTTCCTATTTGGCTAGGATTCTTTTCATACGAAGATGTGGTAGCTTGTTTTGGGTGTTTCCTAGTCTTGCAAGGATATTTAATGGGAAACAATATAGTTTCCATGTGTGGTATGGACTCCGTATTAATGTGGAATCCTTACGGTGTATGGAAACACTTATTCTATCCTTATTATAGTAGGAATCTATCATTAAATAAGTTTTCGAGTGAGCTAAGAATACTTTGCAAATAAGAAAACTAAAGAGGAGACAATTTCAGATTTGATTCTCTAAGCTTATAAGTAATTAAATAAGCAACAAATGAAGGAGGAAAAATCACATAGTTAGAGAGAGAGAGAGAGAAAAGAGAGAAAGAGAGAGAGTGTGGTGTTGTCGGAGCTACATCTACTCTGTCCACCGTTGGATTGTTCTCATTTCTGACTATGTTGTTCCTTCCAACCTTCTCTCAACATTAACCGAACGGATCTGTTATCCAATCAACGAGGTAAGAGATATTGATCTCGCAATATTTCTACTATTCTGCATTTTCAGTTACGGAACTATGGAGAAGTGGTGAAGTTGCAGCATAGTGAATGGATTTTCTTCATGATTTCTCTTATGGCTGTCATAGACATGAAGGCCTTTGCCATATGTGAAGATTAAATCACAGTTCATTGGATAAGTTTCATTTTTCTTGCTAGTTTCAGAGTGATTTGTCGTAGCTTGATCTCCTTTGTTCACCGTTGGATCGTTACCATTTTGAGTATGTTGTTCTTTGGAACCTACTCTACATCTTGACCGTATGGATCATTTTTACAATCAGTGTACTGGGAGATATTGACCTCGTAATTCCGTAATTCTCTTCTTCCTTCATGAACTAATCTGCATCTTCTTGTTTAGATTAGGTTGCTGTTATTTCGAGCTTAGGTTACTTCTTGGACTCAGTTTATCTTCTTAGAATTTTGTTCTCTCCGGTATTTGTATGCTACCATAATGTCTCTATGTTCTTACGTGGGAAATGTTCCAATGGTTAGCTCTAACATTGAACAACACAATCAAGTTAAGTCTGGACATACATTAAGATTAGAACTGCAAGATATGTTGAATAGCCATGGGATGAGGATTTCTCGGTTTCAAGCTGATTCGATGTTAGCATAGAGAAACACTCTACTGTCCAAGCTTCTAATGTTATTCCGGAAATGAACCATGTGTTGGGTTCTAATGTTGATGAGGTGAAGGTAGGGTCTCATCAACAAGAACAACTAAAACTTAGACCCAAATTGAATTTTTTAAATGCTTTGAAGGGTTACGATGTTGATGACAAAGAGGGTAGCAAGACCCTTGGCATTAGTTCAGTCCGTAATCTGTACTTTGCTCCCCCTACTATGATCGATGGTCGTGTGACAGTAGCTCTTCCACTTGATGTGTTTGAAGATGGCTGCCGAATTTTGGAAATCCACCCTAGTTGGTCATTTTGTGGGGCAGAAATTACCGTATCCCGTGGTTGCAATGAGAATGGTTGTTCAACATCTGGTATACATATGTCTGATTGTAATATGAATGATCATGCGGCATCAGATATGCGCAATGCTACTTGTCATGAAGATGAAAATCCTTCCTCTCCTCTTATCCTGAAGAGTTTACGAGAAGACATGAAACAGGAGCAAGGGGCTGCAAGTACTGCTTTAGATCAAGATATGGACGCAATGGGAGGTGATACGGATGGGGAACGAACCGATAAAGAGTTAACGTCAACGATCCCGACAACCCCTCAAACCCCGAATTCCACCGAAAGGGAAACTGTTAATCGTTAGCTATTAAGGCTAGAGACTCTCTAGAGAAAAAGAAAAAGGGTTCAAAAGCCTCTTCAAAGAAGAATAAGAAATCGGCTCCTCTCCAGGAGGCACGTCAAGGTAATCTTTGTGTTGCTTGTTTGTACTCCTCTCTATTTTCCTATGATTATTGGATGTTGGAATATTAGAGGTTTGAATGATCCTATAAAACATTCGAATTGCGTCGGCTCATCCATCAAGAGAGGATAGCTCTTTTTGGTCCGGTTGAAACTCGAGTTAAAGACAAGAATAAAGATAATGTCTCTCAACTTCTTCTGCGTTTTTGGTCCTTCTTGTATAATTATGATTTCTCTTGTCGTGGTCGTATTTGGGTTTGTTGGAATGCGATACGGTGAAGGTGGATGTTTTTGGAATGTCGGACCAGGCTATTCATGTTTCTGTCACTATATTAGCTACCAATATCGGTTTCAATACTTCAATTATTTATGGAGACAATAGTGCTTCCTTACGTGAGGCATTATGGTCCGATATAGTGAGTCGTAGTGATGGATGGGAGTCAACCCCGTGGATTCTTATGGGTGACTTTAATGCTATCCGCAACCAGATCGGACAGGTTAGGAGAGTCTACTACGTGGGCTGGTACTATGGACAGATTGGATACATGTATTCGAGAAGCGAAAGTAGATGATCTTCGGTATTCGGGTATGCATTATACTTGGTCGAACCAATGTCCTGAGAATCTGATTATGCGGAAACTAGATAGAGTGCTTGTCAATGAGAAGTGGAATCTGAACTTCCCATTATCGGAAGCGAGATTTTTGCCTTCGGGTATGTCAGACCATTCTCCTATGGTGGTAAAGGTTATTGGCAATGATCAGAACATAAAGAAACCATTCAGATTCTTCGATATGTGGATGGATCATGACGAGTTCATGCCCTTGGTGAAGAAGGTATGGGATCGGAATTCGGGGGTTGTCCAATGTATCAGCTTGTGTTGCAAACTAAGAAAGTTAAAGCGGGAATTGAAACTTTTCAATATGACTCACTTCTCCAACATTTCGGATAGAGTTAAAGATGCAAAAAACGAAATGGATAAGGCTCAACAGGCTCTCGCATACAGCGCATGAGAATCCAATTTTGTGCATGCGAGAAAGGGATGCTGTTCGTAAATACGCTTCTACCATCGGGGCTGAAGAGAGTTTTTTCAAACGAAGGCAAGGATACAATGGCTTAGCTTGGGGGATCGAATACTAGCTACTTTCACAAATCAGTAAATGGAAGACGAGAATAGAAATAAGCTTCTATCACTTACAAGGGAGGATGGAGAGGTTGTGGAAGGACACGAGGCGGTCAAATCGAAGTAATTGCATATTTCCATCGTGTGTTAGGAGTGGATCCGATGCCTAGGGTTCCGAACAAGGAAGTGATGGAATCGGCAATTAACTTGAAACTGTCTTCAACGCAACAGCATGTACTCGCACAAGATGTAACAAGGGAGGAGATTAAGCATGCTATGTTTAGTTTGAAGAATAACAAGGCCCCGGTCCGGATGGCTTTAACGCAGGTTTCTTCAAAAGAATGTGGCACATAGTTGGGGAAGATGTAATCAACGGCGTTAGATCCTTCTTTCGGACTCGTAGAATGCTTAAAGAAATGAATGCTACATCCATTTCCCTTATTCCTAAAGTTGCTAATCCTACAAGGTTGATAGATTTTCGTCTTATATCTTGCTGCAATACAGTGTACAAATTCATCGCTAAGATTCTAACTGGGAGAATCAAAGTTGTTTTGCCATCCTTAGTTGGTCCATATCGATCGCTTTTATCTCGGGACGGAGAATCGGTGATAACATTCTTTTGTCTCGGGAACTAATGAAAGGCTATCATAAATCTACGGGACACGCTTCGTTGTGCTATGAAAGTTGATATGATGAAGGCTTATGACTCGGTGCGGTGGGATTTCGTTGACGCTATGTTAATAAAAATGGGATTCCCTAGAACAGTCATTGATTGGATCATGGTTTGTGTTACATCATGTCAATTCTCTATCAACGTCAATGGTGAGCTTGCGGGTTACTTTCGGGGGGAGGAAGAGGGTTGAGACAAGGGGATCCATTGTCCCCATATTTGTTTGTCCTATGTATGGAAATCCTTTCGGGGCTCTTCTCGCAAGATGAGTGCCAACCAAGAATTCAATTTCCACTTGGAGATGCAAGAAGGACAAAATTTCTCATCTTTGTTTTGCGACGACTTGATGATTTTTAACAACGGGGATATAAACTCAATTCGTATGATCGAACCGTGCTCACAAAGTTTCAAGATCTATCGAGTGTCCGTATCCAAATCCAAACAAAAGTGACATCTTCTTGAGCGGTGTGTTAAATGCTAAGAGGGAACAAATTATTCATATTCTTGGGTTTAGAGAGGGGGAGCTCCCTATGAAATATTTGGGAGTACCTCTTCTCTCGTCCAGACTAAAGGTTGTTCATTGTAAGGGCCTCGTGGATCGAATCACCTCTAAAGTTCGACATTGGACTTGTAGAACACTCTCGTATGCTGGACGGGTACAACTGATTAATTCGGTATTATTTTCCATACGGGTTTATTGGGCATCTCTCTTTCTCTTACCTAGGCAAGTAATTAAAAATGTGGAGCAAATTATGAAATCCTTTCTTTGGTCAGGTTCGGATATGAGAACTACTCGGGGCTAAAGTGGCTTGGGATCGGGTATGTCTTCCAAAAAAAGAGGGGGGGCTAGGAATAAAAAGAATAACAGAATGGAACAAGATTGCTTTGTTGAAACACATTTGGAACTTGTGCAATGACTCAGATGGCTCAATATGGTCTACTTGGATCAGATCCAATCAGTTGCGAGGTAGGAATTTCCGGACAATCAAGACGCCACAGAATTGCTCTTGGGCTTGGGGAAAGATTCTAAAGCTCGGATCCTTAGCATGGCCGAAGATGAAGTACATCATAGGAGATGGAATGACAACCTCTCTATGGTTTGACAATTGGCATCCTCACAGCCCACTCGTGGATTCTTACGGGGAAAGATTCATATATGATTCGGGTATGGCCAAGAACGCGAAGGTGAATGTGCTAATTCATAACTCGAAATGGAAAACTCCTACCACCCAAGCTATTGGCTGGCACCCCATTATAGAAGCTATTCCTTCCAATTCTAATCCTAAGATGGGGCAAAAAGATGAGATAGTTTGGTTGGATTCGCCAAATCACAGATTCTCGGTCAAAGTAGCTTGGGAACAACTAAGACGTCATTGTCGGATGGTTGAATGGCATGACATTGTGTGGTTCAAGAATGCTTTGTTCCAAGACATTCATTTCTTCTATGGATGGCTGTCCAACGAAACTCACAACTCAAGATAAACTTCATTGGTTTGGTATACATGGTCCCAATAGATGCTCACTCTGTCTCCGCAACAATGAGGATCACAACCACTTGTTCTTTGAATGCTCCTATACTAAAGCGATCTGGTGGGATGTTTGTAACGAGATGCGACATTCCAAGAATGACAAAAGGCTGAGATGAATGGATTCGATGGGCCACTGTCTCTTGGCATGGCAAAAGTTTCGTCAATTTTTCTCGTAAACCGAGTTTCGCAGCTACGGTGTATCATGTATGGCAAGAACGGAATGCAAGGATCTTTGCTGGAATGTCTAGAACTTCGAATTTGGTCTTTAATCAAATCGAATGTATCATTCGTGATAAGCTTGATTTGATGAGGAATGTTGTACCAACAAATGAAAACTAAAGGATCCAACGAGCTTGGAGGGTGAATAACATAGATTCTTAATTTGATTGTTAGCTGGTTGTATTGGTTTCCCTAACGAATCTAGTGAGGTTTCAGTTTTATGGTCGGTGGCTAGCCTGTAGCCATCTGTTGTTTTATGTTTCTGTTATCATTGTAAATCTGGGGTATGCCCCTTATAATGTTTGTATCTTCTTCTTTTAATACATACGTCAACTTACCAAAAAAAAGATTCTCTAAGCTTATATGGGACTTCTAAGGGGCAGCAAATAGAATCTTATCATATTTAGAATATTAAATTTGGATTTATTATTATTATTTTCTTCTTAGTTTAGGGTTTATTTATATTATTTGGGTTTAATTGTAAGTGGGCATCATATAAGTCCACATAAAGGGTCCATTAGGGTTTTTTTTCAGTGTATAGTCAATATAAATAAAGGCATAACCAGACATGTAAGTTAGTCAATTCAGATTAATAAAACTTCTTGTTTGCCGCACTTTGTGTGTGTGTGTTGGATCCCTTCCTTGGTTCTCTAAAGAACTGAAAAAAACTTATCGAAGAACAGCTGACTTCGTGACATCATCCTTATGCTCCTCTGATACGATCCATGCAAGGTCAAATTCGGATTTTGATGTAAAATGTACACATATCCAGTTTTATGGCAACAATCATAATTCTCAATCCGGTCATTGGATCGGGCTGAAATTTTATGTGGAGTCTCCTGATATGCTGGCCTACCCTAGGTTTATATTTCAGATCAATCAAAGTCAAGAGAGGTTGTACGAATTTTGTTATTTACTTTCGTTTGACTTCTAGACTTTCTATTTGGCTAAGATTCTTTTTTATGTGCATCATGGGAATTATAATCCATCTTGTAAAGCTAAATCTAATATGCAAGATGATTCAGATGGTCCAATGACAAGAGCGAGAGCGAAACAACTACAAAGGGCCTTGACGAGTCAAATTGGAATGATTGAAGCTCGGAGTTAAAAATTAGCAATCAGTTTGAAATTGGTTCAAGGATGTTTATTTGCCTACAATTGGAACTTGGAGATGGGAAAAGCCCTTAATGGTTCTTTTGATGCTGGGCTACTTGAATTTGGGTTGATATGCAAATAAGTGAAGGAATTGATGCTGTTTATGGTCGGAACTGACAAATGAATTTGAACCCGAATTTGAAGTCATCCATTGCATGTGAAAACAAGACTAATCTAGGTGGATTTCAAGTTCGGAACGTGTTCTTTCTAGATTGTCCAACCATGATTGCATTGGACTTTTGTGTAAGAAGATATGGTTGTTTTAAATTTGGTCTGTTTATGTTAGAAAGGTCAAAAAACGTGTGCTAGTTAATTTGTCTAGGTTAGTTTGTCAAAGTCTGTTTTTTGGGCTTGACTTCGCCATGTTGAATTTTTCCTAACTTTGGAGGGATGTTCCAATTATAAATATAGTATCGAATATGTAATAAAGGACTTTTGGCCAAGATTTGAAACTTAATTCACGAGAATTAAGAGTTTTTCTTCCAGATTGATTTTGTGAAGAACCCTACCTGACTTATCACTCTTCAATCACAAAGAGTGTGGCGTCGAAATCCTAAATTGATCTTTGTGGCGTCCAAATCGACTTATCAAAGTATCATTCTAGTCTATCCTCCATCTTATTTACCTTGAAATCACTATAATCCAGCCTAAACACCAAAAGAAAGACAACACAACCAAACCCATCCTTCATCCATTTTTGTTAGATTCATTGTTGCCGATTTTCGAATCATTCACGGCACATCATCTGGTATTAGAGCATCAGTTGCGATCTAAGGCAAGAGCTAAAAACAGAAGAAAGGCTTGCTGGAATTGAGGTTGATAAACTTAATTATGGCTGGAGATTTGTTGGTTGTGCAACGGGTTCCGAATGCACAAATTGACTTTAGTGATGAGCAACGCGAGAACATCTTTCATACTCGATGTCGATTCGAGATAAGGTGTGTGGGATGATCATTGATAATGGAAGTTGCACTAATGTTGCGTCAACTACCTTGGTGGAGAAATTGGGTTTAACTACCCTTCCACATCATTCAAAGGCAGAGTTGGTGAGCTCTTAGAGAAGGGCTATGTGCGAGAATCACTTAGTTCATGTTCCGTACCTACTTTGCTTGTACCGAAGAAAGATGGTACCATGAGGATGTGTATGGACAGCCGTGCTATCAACAAAATAACGGTTAAGTATCGATTTCCTATACCCAGACTTGATGATTTGCTTGATGAGTTGCATGGTCCTGCATTGTTTTCTAAAGTTGATTTGATGAGTGGTTATCAGCAAATTTGAATGAAAGAAGGAGATGAATGGAAAACAAAGATTTAAAACTAAACGGGGGTTATATGAATGGATGGTAATGCCGTTTGGGTTATCTAATGCGCCTAGTACATTTATGAGGCTTATGAATCATGTTTTGAGGAAGTATATTGGGCTGTGTGTTGTAGTATATTTTGATGATATCCTGGTTTATAGCAAGACCTTTGATGATCATATGAAGCATCTTAGAGTTGTGTTTGAAACTTTGCGAGATTCTAAGTTGTATGGGAAACTCACAAAGTGTTACTTTTGTAAAGAAAGTGTCGTGTTTCTTGGGTATATTATCTCTAGCAGGGGAGTTAAGGTTGATGAGGAGAAAATTGAGGCAATCCAGGACTGGCCAAAACCTGCTAGTATCGCTAATGTGAGGAGTTTCCATGGTTTAGCTTCTTTCTACAGGTGATTTGTGAAAGACTTCAGCTCTATTGTTGCTCCTATGACAGAATGCTTGAAAAAAGGGAACGACTTTAAGCTAATTAAGGAAAAGTTGTGTACTGCTCCAGTTTTAGCACTTCCAGACTTTGCTAAAACATTTGAAATAGAGTGCGATGCTTCCGGAGTTGGAATTGGGGCTGTCTTGCTTGCAAGAAAAGAGGTCGATTGCATTCTTCGGTGAAAAGTTAAATGGAGCACGTTTGAACTACTCTATTTATGACGAGTTCTATGCTTTGATTCGGGCTCTAGAGGTATGGCAAGCACTACTTGTTGCCTAAAGAATTTGTTATATATACTGATCATGAATCCTTGAAGTATCTTAAGGGGCAAAGCAAGCTGAATCGCAGACATGCTAAATGGGTGGAGTTTATGGAGTCATTTCCTTATGTCATAAAGTACAAGAAAGGGAAGTTAATGTGGTTGCTGATGCTCTTTCTAGGAGGTTTGCACTGATCTCTATGTTGAATGCAAAGCTGATGGGTTTTGAACAAGTGAAGGAACAATATGCTAATGATTCCTACTTTGCTAATGTGGTTGCTTGAATGTGCAAAGGGAGCTTGTGATGGGTTCTTTATGCATGAAGGTTACTTGTTCAAAATGGGCGGAATGTGTATTCCTTCGGGATCGTTACGGGAGTTGCTTGTGCGAGAGGCTCATGGTGGTGGTCTTAGTGGTCATTTTGGGGAGAAGAAGACTTATGAGCTGCTGAAAGAACATTTCTTTTGGCCTAGCATGTTACGGGATGTGCACAAGGTGATTGAGAGATGTGCTATTTGCAAGAAAGCTAAGGGTAAAGAGAATGCATATGGACTGTATATGCCATTGCCTATTCCGGAGCAACCATGGATGGATGTTAGCATGGATACTTGGGTTGCCAAGAACACAGCGTGGAAAGGATTCAATAATGGTCCTGGTTGATCGATTCTTCAAAATGTCTCATTTCATTCCTTGCAACAAAACTGACGATGTAGTACATGTTGCTGATTTGTTCTTTCAAGAGATTGTTCGTTTACATGGAGTTCCTAAAAGCATTGTCTCTCGATCGTGATACAAAGTTCTTAAGCCACTTTTGGAAGACTCTTTGGAGGAACCTTGGAACGAAGTTACTTTTCAGTACGGCATGTCATCCACAAACTGATGGACAAACTGAGGTTCGATTACATATTGAGAAGAAAACGACAAAGTGTATGCTAAACAAGCTAACAAGAGGCGGAAAATGGTTAGGTTTGAACCTGGAGATCTTGTTTGGATTCATATTAGCAAAGGCAGATTCCCAAGCAAATGTAAGTCCAAGTTGATGCCAAGAGCTGATGGTCCATTTCGGATTATATAGAAGGTGAATGACAATGCGTATAAGGTAGATCTTCCTGGTGATTACAACGTATCGCTACTTTTAATGTGAAAGACTTGACTCCATACTTGGATGACGATGACGATTCTGATTTGAGGACAAATCATTTTCAACCCGGGGCTGATGATGTGCATCATGGGAATTATAATCCATCATGTAAAGCTAAATCTAATATGCAAGATGATTCAGAGGTCCAATGACAAGAGCGAGAGCGAAACAACTACAAAGGGCCTTGACGAGTCAAATTGAAATGATTGAAGCTCGGAGTTAAAAATTAGCAATCAGTTTGAAATTGGTTCAAGGATGTTTATTTGCCTACAATTGGAACTTGGAGATGGGAAAAGCCCTTAATGGTTCTTTTGATGCTTGGGCTACTTGAATTTGGGTTGATATGCAAATAAGTGAAGGAATTGATCTTGTTTATGGTCGAACAGCAAATGAATTTGAACCCGAATTTGAAGTCATCCATTGCATGTGAAAACAAGACTAATCTAGGTGGATTTCAAGTTCAGAACGTGTTCTTTCTAGATTGTCCAACCATGATTGCATTGGACTTTTGTGTAAGAAGATATGGTTGTTTTAAATTTGGTCTGTTTATGTTAGAAAGGTCAAAAAACGTGTGCTAGTTAATTTGTCTAGGTTAGTTTGTCAAAGTCTGTTTTTTTGGGCTTGACTTCGCCATGTTGAATTTTTCCTAACTTTGGAGGGATGTTCCAATTATAAATATAGTATCGAATATGTAATAAAGGACTTTTGGCCAAGATTTGAAACTTAATTCACGGGAATTAAGAGTTGTTCTTCCAGATTGATTTTGTGAAGAACCCCGCGACTTATCACTCTTCAATCACAAAGAGTGTGGCGTCGAAATCCTAAATTGATCTTTGTGGCGTCCAAATCGACTTATCAAAGTATCATTCTAGTCTATCCTCCATCTTATTTACCTTGAAATCACTATAATCCAGCTTAAACACCAAAAGAAAGACAACACAACCAAACCCATCCTTCATCCATTTTTGTTAGATTCATTGTTGCCGATTTTCGAATCATTCACGGCACATCACTTTTCCTACAAGGATGTGGCAGCTTATTTTGGGAATCTCCTAGTTCGACAAGGATCTTTAATGGGCTGCAAATATAATTTCCAAGTCTGGCAAGGATTCATAAATATTTCAGAATCCTTTTCTTACAAGGATTTCTTATTCATCCTAGCTACAACAAGGAAAGAATACTTCAGAATTAATTCTACCTTCAAATCAGATTTCCTAGTTTATTTGGGACTTCTTAAGGGTGACTAACCTAATTCTAGCATATTTAAGATAATAATTTTCATATTTTTATTAATTTTATTATTTTCTTCTTAGTCTTTGGGTTATTATTACTTATTTGGGTTAATTGTAAGTTGGCCTCATATAAGCCCACCTAAGAGGGGTCTATTAGGGTTTATTTAAGTCTAGAGTTAGTATAAATAAAGGTATAACCAGACATATAAGGTCACACAATTCAGATTAATATATCTCCCTTCCTTGGTTCTCTAAAGAACTAAAAACGACTTATTGAAGAATAACTGGCTTTCTGGAGTCATCCTTATACTTCTCATTCACGAATCAATATTCATTGGGTGGGGGTTTTTCTTTTTCAATAGTGCTGGTGCTTAGGTACAACTTATCCTATCAAACCTAATTTACTTGGCTTTCCGGGAATTCGTGTCTTTGCATGTGGGTTGCGTGACCACGTGACCATGAGGTTCGCATCATCCTTATTCACGAATCAATATTCGTTGGGTAGGGTTTTCCATTTCCAATAGTGGTGGTGCCTAGGTACAAGTTTCTTTGTGTCACACTCCTATCAAACTTGATTTACTTGGCTTTCCGAGAATTGGTGTCTTTGCATGTGGGTTGTGTGACAACATGATCATAAGGTTCTGATTAGTTGCTCTTAGCTTAAAACCATCTCTTGGCTCTCGAACTTTAGTGGATGGTGATCTCTTCATTATGTGCTTACGAGATTGATGTTAGTTACTATCGTTTATTATATTTGGAAGGAAAGGAATGCTCGTCTTCATGGTGATGCTCCTCGTTCTAGTTCGATGATTTACAGAGACATTATTAGTTGTATTGTTTCAAATGTTAATCTTATTCGCAATATGGCTTCTTCGATTACTAATAGAAAACTTCATATTGCTTGGGGATTTCTACTGATACTTTCAATTCTGTTTGATTTGTTTTTTGGCCTTTCAGGTTTTGAAGGCATGTCCTCTTAATTGTACCAGGGATATGGCCTAATTTTACTAATAGAAAGCGGGTTTGGACCCTTTGTTGTATTTTGCTATTTTTTTATTTCTATACTTACTTTATCCTAAAAAGAATCAACCATCTATTACCTTAGTAAGAAATTCATTGAGTGTGAATCTCGCTATAGTATGATAGAGAAGTTATGTTGTAGTCAGGTAGAACAGCCAGATGACAAATGTTGTTAGCTGAATATGACATCATCTACATGACAAGAAAATCCATGAAAGAAAGTGCAACTGCTGATCATTTAGCTGATAATGCCATTGAGGATTATAAACCATTAAACTTTGACTTCCCCGATTAAGGTGTATTAGTGGTAGAAAAAGAACAAGCGAATGTTGGACCATGTACTTTGATGGTACAATAAATATGTTTGGTAATGGGGCTGGTGCTATAATAATTTTCCCAGAGGGAAAGCAATATCTTATTTCAATCAAGCTACAGTTTAATTGCACAAACAATATGACTGAGTATAAGGCTTGTATTCATCGATTGGAAGCTGCATTAGAGATGAAGATATGTAAATTAGAAGTATATTGGAAGCTGCCTTGCTGGTGCTTTTAGGCTAGTCGACATCATCCCCTCTCTCCTCAGAAGGATTCTGATGCGAACCTCGTGATCACATGGTCATGCAACCCACACACAAAGACATAAATTCCTGGAAAGCTAAGTAAATTAGGTTTGATAGGAGTGTGACACAAAGATAATTTCTACCCAGGCACCAAAGACTATTGGAAATAGAAAAACCCTCACCCAATGAATATTGATTTGTGAACGAGAAGTATAAGGATGATGCCACTAAGCCAGTTGTTCTTCGATAAGTCCTTTTTAGTTCCTTAGAGAACCAAGGAAGGAAGATTATCCCTGATACATCCAGACAAGGTCAAATTCGGATTTTGACGTAAAAAATGCACCTATCCAGTTTTACAACAATAGTCATAATTCTCAATCCGACCGTTGTATCGAGCTGAAATTTTATGTGGAGTCTCCTGACATGTTCTCCTACCTTGGTTTAAAATTTTAGGTCAATCGAAGTTCGGAAAGGCATCGAAATACGGTTCAACAGAGGCTGTACGAATTTTGTTATTTACTTCCTTTTGACTTGTGGACTTCCTATTTGGCTAGGATTCTTTTCCTAAAAGGATGTGGCAGCTTATTTTGGGAATCTTCTAATTCTCTAAAGATCTTTAATGGGCTGCAACATAGTTTCCATGTGTGGCAAGGATTCATAAATGTTCAGAATCCTTTTCTTACAAGGATTCCTTATTCATCCTAGCTACAAAAAAAGGAAAGAAGACTTCAGAATAAATTCTACCTTCAGATCAGATGTCCTAGTATATTTGGAACTTCTTAATGGTGACAAATCTGATTCTAGCATATTTAGGATGGTAATTTTCGGATTTTTTTATTATTTTTATTATTTTCTTCTTAGTCTTTGGGGTATTATTACTTATTTGGGTCAATTGTAAGTGGGCTTAATATAAGTCCACCTAAGGGGGGTCCATTAGGGTTTATTTAAGTGTAGAGTTAGTATAAATAAAGGCATAACCAGACATGTAAGTTACATAATTTTCAGATTAATAAACTTCTTTGCTGTACTTTTGTGTGATGGTGGGATAATCTCCCTTTCTTGGTTCTCTAAAGAACTGAAAATGACTTATCGAAGAACAACTATCTTCGTGGCGTCATCCTTATACTTCTCGTTCGCGAATCAATATTCGTTGGGTGGGGGTCTCCGTTTCCAAAAGTGTTGGTGCCTAGGTACAAGTTATCTTTGTGTCACACTCCTATCAAACCTGATTTACTTGGCTTTCCGGGAATTGGTGTCTTTGCGTGTGGGTTGCGTGACCACGTGATCATAAGGTTTGCATCATTTGGTATCAAAGCTTGGCTCCATTAATCAGGTTATATCCTTCTAAAATTTTTGTTTCATGTTGATTCCGCAAAAATTCCTTAGTATCCAATTTCTTCTCCTCCTTGAATTTTCAGCATATAAAAAAAACAAAAAAATTGTTATTTCATTATATTATTGTTCAAAATATATCAGTAGCATCAAAAAGAAAAAACAAGATTAAAGAGAAAAGCAAAAAAAAAATTGTTCAAAAAGACGTTTATTGGATTCTGCCGCAGAAAACTAAACAAGAGAAAATTAGATCAAATCAACTCGGAATTAGCTGAAATTTCATACTCTAATTACTGGGGTCCTAATTGCACCACATATAAAATTTAGGGTCAATTGGATATCGTTTTCTTTGGGTTTCAAATTCGGGTCTAATCAAGTCTGATTCATAATGTTTTTGCGTCAGTATATCAAACCTTGTCGTAAATTACTCAAACTTTATATTCTGTCTATTTGGGTTAATATCGAACTATATCTGAAATTTTAACTCAATTGGACATCATTTACTTTAGGTTCCAGATTCGGACTTAACTCATCGTAAACGAGTCTGTTTTGCGTCAACTTTTGAAATTTGCTTGGTTTCTGTTGTTTTCATTTATTGCAGTTTATTTTCATCATATCCAACATATCTGGGTGTTGTTTCATTTTTTTTCATATTTTGTTTCTGTTTTTTATTCGAATCTTCAGTTTGGTTCATATTTCGGATAGACTCGCTTGCTACTCGTAAGACTATCATCCTGGTTTCTTTTTGCTTGTTTTCTGGTTTTTATTGCTTCTTGAGTCATATATATTTGGATTGCGTTGCGAAGTTGGTTTTTATTTGGTGTTGGTTTCAGTTTCGCAAGAACAACAAGAAGGTGAGACGAGAGGTGTGAGATTGTGAGGATATTAAGAGTGTTTGAGCGAAACACGAGCGATGTGAGGATTTTTTTTTCCACTAACCAATTTTTGCAGGTATCATCATGTCGGTTCAAAACAACACACCACCCCCTCCCGATGTAGAACTTAAATTCCAAATGCATGCCATGACGAAGATGATGGAAAGAATGAATTTGATGATGGGGAATGTGTATGATAGACTTGAGAAGGTGGGAAAACATGGTAACGTGGCTGGAACATGTACCCAAGACGTGAGAGAAGTTGGGGCTCAACACAAATCTAACAATGGCAGTGGGGCCGAAAGGCCAAGGTGGGCTAATTATGATGATTTTGAGGACGTTGATGATATTGGTAATGGCGGTTTTAAGGATGAGATCATAGGCCGCTGGGAAGGTTTTTGGCAGCCTAGAAACCAAAGGGATTTCATGTATTTTGATGAGGTGTTATGGCAAAAGAAAAGGAGGATTCAAAAGGAGAGGTGGTATCAAATGGAGAGAAATAAAAAGATTAGTGTTCTAAAAAAAGAATCCAAGAGTCTATCCCGTATTCTAGGGGAGATGAAGCAAGAACTTGATGTATTAACGGTATCGATCAATGCCCAACAAGCTTTAGAAAGAGAGGAGAAAATACGCCGCAATGATGATATACGAAATAGAACGGCTGCAACTTTCATCCAAAGTTATTGGCGACGATTGTTGGCAAGAAAAGAACTCCAAAGGCTTCAAAAGGAGGCTAAGGAATTGTCCATTCAACTTGTTGGTGATTCGAGGATGATACGATCCAGACAAGGTCAAATTCGGATTTTGATGTAACAAATGCACCTATCTAGTTTTACAGAAATAGTCATAATTCTCAATCTGACCGTTGGATCGAGCTGCAATTTTACGTGGAGTCTCCTGACATGTTCTCCTACCTTGTTCTCGGGAAGGCATCGAAATATGGGTCAACAGAGGCTATATGAATTTTGTTATTTACTTCCTTTTGACTTATGGACTTCCTATTTGGCTAGGATTCTTTTCCTAAAAAGATGTGGCAGCTTATTTTAGGAATCTCTTAATTCTCTAAAGATCTTTAATGGGCTGCAACATAGTTTCCATGTGTGGCAAAGATTCATAAATGTTTAGAATCCTTTTCTTACAAGGATTCCTTATTCATCCTAGCTACAAAAAAAAAAAAGAAGACTTCGAATAAATTCTACCTTCGATCGATGTCCTAGTATATTTAGAACTTCTTAATGGTGACAAATCCGATTCTAGCATATTTAGGATGGTAATTTTCGGATGTTTTATTATTTTTATTATTTTCTTCTTAGTCTTTGGGGTATTATTACTTATTTAGGTCAATTATAAGTGGGCTTAATATAAGTCCACCTAAGGGGGTCCATTAGGGTTTATTTAAGTTTAGAGTTAGTATAAATAAAGGCATAACCAGACATGTAAGTTACACAATTTTCAGATCAATAAACTTCTTTGCTACACTTATTGTGTGATGGTGGGATAATCTCCCTTCCTTGGTTCTCTAAAGAACTGAAAACAACTTATCGAATAACAACGTGCTTCGTGGCGTCATCCTTATACTTCTTGTTCGCGAATCAATATTCGTTGGGTGGGGGTCTCCGTTTCCAATAGTGCTTGGTGCCTAGGTACAAGTTATCTTTGTGTCACACTCCTATCAAACCCGGATTTACTTGGCTTTCCGGGAATTGGTGTCTTTGCGTGGGGGTTGCGTGACCACGTGATCACGAGGTTCGCATCAATCCCACCAACACACAACAAGTGCGGCAAACATGAAGTTTTATTAATCTGAATTGCATAACCTTACATGTGTAGTTATGCCTTTATTTATACTAACTCTAGACTTAAAGAAACTCTAATGGAACCCCCCTAGGTGGACTTAAATATAGCCCACTTACAATTGACCCAAATAAGTAATAATAACCCAAAGACTAAGAAGAAAATAATAAAAATCTGAAAATTACCATTCTAAATATGCAAGAATCAGATTTGTCACCCTTAAGAAGTCCCAAATAATCTAAGAGAAATCTGATTTAGAAAATTTATGTTGCTACCCCCTTTGATGTTCTTGAGTAGCTTGGATTTCCTTGTTTAACTTGGACAAATAAGAAACCTAATCTCATAAACAACAAGATTCATATTAGTTCATGAAGGAAGAAGAGAATTACAGAATTACGAGGCCAGTATTTCCCAGCACATTGATTGTAAGAATGATCCGATCGGTCAAGATGTAGAGCAAGTTCCGGCGAACAACATACTAAAAAATGGTAACTATCCAACGGTGAACAAAGGAGATCAAGTTTCGACAACACCACTATGAAACTAGCAAGAAAATGAACTTTCCAATGAGATGTAATTTAATCTTCAAGTATGGCAAGGGCCTTCATATTTATGACAGCCATAAGAGAACCCATGAAGAAAACCCATTCACTCTGCTACAACTTCACTACTTCTCGATCAAAGTAGCTTGGGAACAACTAAGACGTCATCGTCAGATGGTTGAATGGCATGACATTGTGTGGTTCAAGAATGTTGTTCCAAGACATTCATTTCTTCTATGGATGGCTGTCCAACAGAAACTCACAACTCAAGATAAACTTCATCGGTTTGGTATACATGGTCCCAATAGATGCTCACTCTGTCTCCGCAACAATGAGGATCACAACCACTTGTTCTTTGAATGCTCCTATACTAAAGCGATCTCGGTGGGATGTTTGTGACAGATGCGACATTCCAAGAATGACAAAAGGCTGGGATGAATGGATTCGATGGGCCACTTGTCTCTTGGCATGGCAAGAGTTTCGTCAATTTTTCTCGTAAACCGAGTTTCGCAGCTACAGTGTATCATGTATGGCAAGAACGGAATGCAAGGATCTTTGCTTGGAATGTCCGTAACTTCGAATTTGGTCTTTAATCAAATCGAATGTATCATTCGTGATAAGCTTGATTTGATGAGGAATGTCGTACCAACAAATGAAAACAAAAGGATCCAACGAGCTTGGAGGGTGAATACCATAGATTCTTAATTTGTTAGTTAGCTGGTTGTATTGGTTTCCCTAACGAATCTAGTGAGGTTTCAGTTTTATGGTCAGTGGCTAGCCTGTAGCCATCTCGTTGTTTTATGTTTCGTTATCATTGTAAATGCGGGGTATGCCCCTTATAATGTTTGTATCTTCTTCTTTTAATACATACGTCAACTTACCAAAAAAAAAACTTCACTACTTCTCCATGGTTCTAGAACTGAAAATGCAGAACAGTAGAAATATTGCGAGATCAATATCTCCCCCTCGTTGATTGGAACACAGATCCGTTCGGTCAATGATGAGGGAACGTTGGAATGAACAACATAGTCAGAAATGAGGACGATCCAACGATGGACAGAATAGATGTAGCTCCGACAGCACCACACTCTCTCTCTTCCCAAACTCTATTGCTTTCTAAAGGATTTTGTTGCCTAAATCCTTTAGTCGATGCATAAAAATTTGGCTAGCTAGAAATCCAAGGGGAGCAGAACAGATTGAAAACAAACATATGTGAAAGTGATGAAAATGAGTCAAACAACCAATCAATCCACCTTTTTCTCCAACTTCAAATCCAAATATGACTCAGGATCGTTTTTACCTTTAAAAGAAGGTATTTTCAGTTTGATAGCATCCAAATCACCATCTAAATCAGCATGTCCCCCAACACTACAGAAATTTTCCCTTTAGCCGAATTGGCCCCTAGTTCTATTCCCATAATCCTCGTGATCACGTGGTCATGCAACCCACACGTAAAGCCACCAATTCCTGGAAAGACAAGTAAATCAGGTTTGATAGGAGTGTGACACAAAGATAACTTGTACCTAGGCACCAAGACTATTGGAAACGAAGACCCCCACCCAACGAATAAGGATGACGCCACGAAGACAGTTGTTCTTTGATAAGTCGTTTTTCAGTTCATTAGAGAACCATGGAAGGGAGATTATCTCACCAACACACACACACACACACAAAGTGCGGCAAACAAGAAGTTTTATTAATCTAAATTGTCCAACCTTACATATCCGGTTATGCCTTTATTTATAGTGACTCCAAACTAAAATAAATCCTAATGGACCCCTTATGTGGACTTATATGATGCCCACTTACAATTAAACCCAAATAATATAAATAAATCCTAAATTAAGAAGAAAATAATAATAACAATAATAAATCCGAATTTAATATCCTAAATATAATAGGATCAGATTTGTTGCCCTTTAGAAGTCCCATATAAGCTAGGAGAATCAAATCTGAAGGTAGAATTAATTCTTAAATCTTCTTTCCTTTTTTTATAGCTAGGATGAATAAGGAATCCTTGTAAGAAAAGGATTCTGAAACATTTATGAATCCTTGCCACACTTGGAAACTATGTTGCAGCCCATTCAAGATCTTTGTAGAATTAGGAGATTTCCAACATAAGCTACCACATCCTTTTAGGAAAAGAATCCTAGCCAAATAGGAAGTCCACAAGTCAAAAGGAAGTAAATAACAAAATTCATACAACCTTTGTTGACTCGTGTTTCGATGCCTTTGCGAACTTCGATTGATCTAAAATTTGAACCCAAGGTAGAAAAACATGTCAAGAGACTCCATGTAAACTTGCAACTCGATCCAACAGTCGGATTGAAAATTATGATTGTTACCGTAAAACTGGATAGCTGCACATTTTACATCAAAATCCGAATTTGACCTTGGCTGGATCGTATCACATTCTGATCCCACCAAATCAGTGTGTAATCTGCGATCTCAATTACTACCAATTTAACCTTTTTCGCCTTCGAATAGTTATGGCAATGAAAATCCAATCCACCTTTTTCTCCCACTCCAAATAAGATTCGGGATTGTTTTTACCTTGAAAGAAATGTATTTTCAGTTTGATAGCATCTAAATCATCATGTCCCCCAACACCATGAAAATTTCCCCTTTGGCTGAATTGGCCCCTAGTTCTATTCCCTAAATCCCTTTGGTGTCTAGATTGCCGAAAACCTTCCCGATGGCCTATGGTCTCATCCCCAAAACCACCATCACCAATATCATCAACGTCCTCCTTATAATCAGTCCACCTTGGCCTTTCAGCCGTACTGCCATTGTTTACTTTTGGTTCAGCCCCAACCTTCCTCACGTCTTGGGTGCATGTACCAACCTCGTTGCCACGTCTCTCCACCCTATCAAGTCTGTCACTCATGTTTCCTATCACAAAATTCATCCTCTCCATCCAGACATCATGGCTTGTATTTGGAACTTAAGTTATCCCTTAGGAGGGGGTGGTGTGCTGTTTTGATCTGACATGGATAGTACCTGCAAAAAATTGGTTACTGGTAAAAAAAATATCCTCACGTTGCTCGTGTTTCGCTCAAACACTCTTAATATTCTCACACCTCTTGGCTGACCTTCTTGTGGTTCTTGCGAAACTAAAATGAACACCAAATAGAACCAATGTAGCAGCATAATCCAATTATGTATATTTGAATTTCAAAAGTTGACACAAAACAGACCCGTTTACGACGACTTATTTCTGAATCTGGAACCTAAACTAAATGATGTTCAATTGAGCTAAAATTTCAGATGTAGTTTGATTTCAACCCAAATATATGGAATATAAAATTTAAGCAATTTACAATAAGGTTTGATATATTGATGCAAAAACGTTATGAGTCAGACCTGATTAGACTCGAAATTGAAAACCAAAGCAAACGATATCCAATTGACCCCAAAATTAATATATAGTGCGATTGGAACCCTAGCAACTAGATTTTCAAATTTGAGCTAATTCTGAATTGATTTGATCCAATTTTCCCTATGACAGAAACCAATAAATGTCTTTTTGAACGATTTTTCTTTTCTTTTCTCTTTTCTATTTTTTTATGCTACTGATATATTTTGGACAATAACAAAATGAAATAACAATTGATGCGAACCTCGTCACACAACCCACACTCAAAGACACCAATTCCCGAAAAGCCAAGTAAATCAGGTTTGATAGGAGTGTGACACAAAGATAACTTGTACCTAGGCACCAGTACTATTGTAAACAGAGATCCCCACCCAATGAATTTTGATTCGTGAACAAGAAGTATAAGGATGACGCCACGAAGATAGTTGTTCTTTGATAAGTCGTTTTCAGTCCTTTAGAGAACCATGGAAGGGAGATTATCTCACCAACACACACACAAAGTGCGGCAAATAAGAAGTTTTATTAATCTGAATTGTCTAACTTACATGTCTCGTTATGCCTTAATTTATACTAACTCTAGACTTAAATAAACCCTAATGGACCCCCCTTAGGTGGACTTATATTAAGCCCACTTACAATTGACCCAAATAAGTAATAATAATCCAAAGACTACGAAGAAAATAATAAAAATCTGAAAATTACCATCCTAAATATGCTAGAATCAGATTTATCACCATTAAAAAGTCCCAAATAGACTAGGAAATCTGATCTGAAGGAAGAATTTATTCTGAAGTCTTCTTTTCTTTTTGTAGCTAGGATGAATAAGGAATCCTTGTAAGAAAATGATTATGAAATAGTTATGAATCCCTGCCACACTTGGAAACTATGTTGCAGCCCATTCAAGATCTTTGTAGAATTAGTAGATTTTCAAAATAAGCTGCCACATCCTTTTAGGAAAAGAATCCTAGCCAAATAGAAAGTCCACAAGTCAAAAGGAACTAAATAACAAAATTCATACGGCCTTTGTTGACCCATATTGAGATGCCTTACCAAAGTTCGATTGGCCTTAAATTTAAACCCAAGGTAGGACAACATGTCAGGAGACTTCACATAAACTTTCAGCGCGATCCAACGGTCGAATTGCAAATTATGACTGTTGTCGTAAACCTGGATAATTGCACATTTTACGTCAAAATCCGAATTTGACCTTTCCTGGATCGTATCACTTGGGCTGTAGCTAACAAAATAAAATAAAGCCCCTAATATTAAATCCATGTTCTGCCATGAGAAGAAGAGAAGGAAGTAAAATATTACAGAACTAATTCAAGGCTTATTTATAGCCTTCCATGCAGCCCCTTAATCCTAGAAACAAAAGGAAAAGGTAGCCACCCATGTTGTTTCCAAGTTATAGTAGGATTCTTTTGTTTCCTTTGCTGTTCTCACCTCATGGCCCAAATAAGGCTGTATTGGACCCCTCATGCACATGGATAAGATGTACTAGGGTCTCCTCTTGATACTCTAATGGACCTTTCAATTCTAACTTGGTTGAAACATTCAAAGCCAATGCATTCAATGCCTCTTTCAATGCCTTTGTCTTGGACCGAGTCATTGGACCATTTGGAACATGTAATGGGTCCTTGCTTTGGTGTTTCGAGCTGGTGCACGTCATCCCCTCTCTCCTCGAAAGGATTCGACCTCGAATCAAAATCTGTGTCAAACAACGTAAGATCAGCAACATTAAAGGTAGCACTAGCACCATACTCATGTGGAAGGTCAATTTTGTATGCGTTGTCATTAATTCTCTCTAAAACCTGAAATGGACCATCACCATGAGGCTGTAATTTTGATTTCCTTTGGTTAGGAAATCGTTCCTTACGCATGTGCACCCAAACCTAATCACCGGGTTGGAAAACAACCAGTTTACATCCCTTATATGCTTTAGAAGCGTAAAGTCTCGTTTCTTTTTCTCTATTTGCAATCGAACTCTCTTATGGAGTTGTCTCACCATCTTTACCTTCTTTTCACCATCTAAATTTACCCTTTCTTCAAAAGGCAAAGGAATTAAGTCCATAGGAGTTAGTGGATTAAAACCATAAACAATTTCAAAAGGAGAAAAACCAGTGGTTGAATGCACAATTTTATTATAAGCAAACTCAACAAAAGGCAAATATTCTTCCCAACTTTTTAAATTCTTTTGAATTATAGCACGCAAAAGTTGGGATAATGTTCTATTCATGACCTCAGTTTGTCCATCTGTTTGAGGATGACATGTTGTCAAAAATAAGAGTTTAGTTCCCAACTTTCCCCATAAGGTCTTCCAAAAGTAGCTAAGGAACTTAACATCACGATCTGATACTATACCATTAGGAATGCCATGAAAACATACAATCTCCCTAAAGAACAAGTCTGTGATATGAGATGCATCATCTGTTTTATTGCATGCAATGAAATGCGTCATTTTAGAAAACCTATCAACCACAACAAAAATAGAGTCTCTTTCTTTAACCTAGGTAAACCTAAAACAAAGTCCATAGAGATATCTACCCAAAGTTCAGTAGGCACAGGTAATGGTGTATATAGTCCATGCGGTTGTACTCTAGATTTTGCCTTTCTACAAGCAATGCACTGTTCACAAATTCACATTCCTCCTAGCCCTATTCGGTCCAGACCTAATTCCTTGGCTAGCAGATGCAAAATCATAGTCATCTTCACCCACATCTGCATTTTCGTCAACAAACTCTTCAAAATCAGATCTGACATTCCGTATTTCCTCGGCGATCAGCCCCACTATTCTGTTACTTTATTGAATTCACCTCATCTTTCAAATCCTTGTACATTCTAGACAACAGCTCAAGTTGCTGGCCTATGGCTCGCAATTGGAAAGCTAGGAGAATCAAATCTGAAGGTAGAATTAATTCTTAAATCTTCTTTCCTTTTTTTTTATAGCTAGGATGAATAAGGAATCCTTGTAAGAAAAGGATTCTGAAACATTAATGAATCATTTCCACACTTGGAAACTATATTGCAGCCCATTAAAGATCCTTATAGAACGAAGATATTTCCAAAACAAGTTGTCACATTCTTGTAGAAAAAGGATCCTTGCCAAATAGAAAGTTCACATGTCAAAAAGAAGTAAATAACAAAATTCATATAGTCTGTTCTGACCTATATTGCAAGTCCTTCCCGACCATCAATTCACTTAAACATTTACTCCAACATAGAAACATACCTCTGGAATCTTTTGGTAAAGTTTCAGTTGGATCCAATGGTTGGATTTGGAATTATGATCATTACCGTAAAACTGCATGGTAGAAAATGTTTCGCCAAAATCCGAATTTTACCTTGGTTGGATCATATCGGACTGTAACAAGATGAAATATAATACTTTATTGTTTTGCTTAGATGTTGTAGACATAAAAAAACAATAAGTTGAACGATGCAAACATTGAAAAACTTAAAGAAACACTAAAAAAAACAAAAATAACAGAAGGATATGACCTTATTTCGGAGCCTAGCTCTAATACCAACTGATAAGAACCTTATAATCACGTGGTCACAAAACCCACAATTAAGATTGAAATCTAATCCTGGAAAGCCTAAATAATTGTCTGATAGGAGTGTGACACAATGAACCTGCCTTGTGAGACCCTGAAAATTTATAATTTAAATATGCGGATGTGTAAACTCCCGTGTAAATGTAAAGCTGAAAGTGGTAAGATCTTGATGAGTGATGGGTATATTATAATTGATAAATGATGATAATAAAAATAATTATGATGTATAATGGAGGGGATGACCTTCATAAAATGAATTTTAGTTAGAATTCATAATGATAGAGAAACTAGTAACGTGTTTTGATGGATAAAATAATGAGTAAAATGATAAAATTTTCTAGGGAATAAATGATTGTAATAAAGAATAAATTATAAAAAAGAATAGTGCAATGAAAAGGCAGGACTGAAAGTGCATTGATTAAAAATCAGCGACGTTACTTTGAAATGGTAATAAGCATGATAAATAAATAAAGGTGGAAAATTTAAAATGAATATATTCCGAAATAATAAAATGACCCTAGAGGTTTAGAAGGATAATTGATATGATTTATGTGTGGATTGAACAAGAAAATTTAGATTGTTGATGAAAAGTCATGACCTGACTAATTTTACATTAAAGAGTAGAGCTCTTAATCCAATCGTCGGATCAAGATAAAATTTTGCATGCAGTCTATTAATATGTTGTCCTACCTTGGTTCAAGATCTTATCTCAATCGGAGTTCAATAAGGACTAGCAATTTAAGCAGAAAAAACAATAGTTTATGTGAAAAATAAAATAAAATATAAAGGCATAAATGAGGGACAAAATTGTAATTAATGACAAAATTGCCTTTAAAACAACAAAGAGGCCAACCAGTCCAAAAAAACAAAAAGTGAGAGAAAATTTGGTAGAGAGAGAGAAGTGTAGAATTTGGAGGAGTCAACCCAAAGAAAGTTGTATGCTCTAGTGTTCATATCTCTGGTATCCCACCGTTGGAACATGCTTATTTTTGGATATATTGCTCTTCTCACAAGCCTCTACAAACAAACCGGAGGGATTTGAAATATCACATTCCATTTGACATAAATCGCCATCGGCAATATCCTAGAAAGCAAAAGGAAACACACCTTGCAGGGCAATTTCGGTCGCTAGCCGATCCTCACTCTCTACTGTTGGATCACGTTTAATTTTGGATATGTGACGTGTCTGGATGGTTTTTTCATTTTGGAAACACACTATCTAGCAAGGTGTTGTTCATATTAAATAGTAGCTCGTCAATTTTCGGGTTAGCTCGGTTTTATTTTGATCTAGGAAGATTTAATCGTTGGATCATTCTGAGTTTGAGATATATTATGCAAGCTGCCAAGATCTATATTTTGCCTGATGCATTCAAAAATAAAAGCTAAGGTGAATGACGTATTGCATTTTGAATTTATTGCTAGTTTTGGCAAAATTTAGGAAACTTGATGGAAGATGTAGTAGTAAAATGTGTTCTTGTTATTAATATTGCTATAGATGAATTATGTATTCTTTATATGAGGGGAAGAATGATTCTATAAGAATAGGAAGGAACACCGTTATATGAGCATATTGAATGAATAAAAGGCTAACTTGTTAGTTGTATGGATGTGAATAAGGTGGAACCATGAAGAAATTGAAATGAAAGAAATTTGGAAAATCAAACATATTTAAGGGTGGTTATAAATATATTTTTGGCAAATTGATTAGTTAATGAAAATAATCATAGATTCCAACTAGTAGGGTGAAATTATTATTATGATAATGATGTGAGCACATTAATTGTTAAGGGTTGTTGCATATGTTTAATTGCATGAGGATAAAGTGAAAAACAAATTGAAGGGTTCATTGTTTTCTTGTATTAATAATGCTAAAAAAGAATAATATAATTTAGAGTTGATTTTTTCATGAAAGTTGTATTTCTATATTTTAGACTTTCATAGAAACAAATCACGCTCAAAATTGAGTTTGTATAACTTTAGTTATGATTAAAACACTAGATAGTGTTATGAGTTGGTTAAGCAATAAATTATAATTTTTAATCTTTGCTTGGAATTGTTGTTGAGTGATGGTTTTAACAACAAAATCACAAGTATGAATATGAACATGAAAATGGGTAAGAATATGAGATTTTAAGAAATTCCTTGTAATTGGATTGAGAATAATAGTTGAATGAGAATTAAATGAAATTATAATGACGGTTGTATTGTTTATAAAAACTGAATCCTTGGTGGTATAGGGGAGGCTGTGGGGACTGGACAACGACATAGAGTGGCAGCACATACACATACTCCAAATAGGTGCATCGCACCTTGTCTTTTCAAATTGTGTAAACTTATTGATAAATTTCAGAATTTATTGTTTTATTGTTTCGATAAATATTTGAATGAATATGAATACCTTACATATATTGATATGTATCAACTCAAAGTGCCAGCTTAAGAAACATAAAAAATGCTCTCTCCTCTCTCATTCCTTCTATGTGATAAGGTTTGGAATATCTGATTATGTTTTTACGTTTGTTTTCTTTTAGTTTCTGTGGGTTTTTTTTATTCAGTTTCTCCTCCATTTCAATTTCTTCATCTTTTGGATGTGTTTTGGTCTGTTGTGTGTGCTTCCACACAAGTGTTGCCAAGTTTCAGCTTGTTTTAGGCAACGTTACATTTTTTTAGTTCTTGTGCTCCTCTCTTTGTGTCTGTTTTTTTGCGTGTCCTCCATGGAATCTTCAATGAGTTCTTTGACTATAAGCAGAGGAAGTAAACAGTTTTAGGCATTCAACAAAGAGAGTTGGGTAAAAAGGTTGTGTTCTCGGATATTCCAACTACAAACGTAGATGTTTCTTTCCCCAAATTAAAGCTTCAGAATGGTGCGAGTCCCTTCATTAGAAACCAAAACAGCCAAGGTGAAATAAAGGATAGTCAAAACTAAAACGAGACAGAACTTTAGCGTTCAACTTAAGGAGATGTTTCAAAGCCATGGTGAAATGCTCTCCCGGCATCCTTCTTCAGACAAGGATGCTAATGCAGGTCAATCTTCGGTGGTATATTATGGAAAACTAAAGAGTTACAAGAATGCTTGGGTGAGAAGATGACTTTAGGAAAAGTGGGGACTCGCTAGGGGGAAATTTCAAATGCAATATGAACAATTCCCTAAGTATGCAAAGATAACTTGTACCTAGGCATTAGTATTATTAGAAACGGAAACCCCCACCCAATGAAAAAAATGATTCGTGAACGAGAAGTATAAGGATGACGCCACGAAACCAGTTGTTCTTCCATAAGTCGTTTTCAGTTCTTTAGAGAATCAAGAAAGAGAGATTATCCCACCAACACACAACAAGTGCGGCAAACAAGAAGTTTTATTAATCTGAAATGCGTAACCTTACATGTCTGGTTATGCCCTTATTTATACTGACTCCAAACTAAAATAAACCCTAATGGACCCTCGTTAGGTGAACTTATACGAGGTCCACTTACAATTGACCCAAATAAGTAATAATAACCCATAAATAAGAAGAAAATAATAAAAATCCAAAAATTACTATCTTAAAAATGCTAGAATCAGATTTGTCACCCTTAAAAAGTTCCAAATGAACCAGGAAATCTGATCTGAAGGTAAAATTAATTCTGAAGTCTTCTTTTCTTGTTGTAGCTAGGAGGAATAAGGAATCCTTGTAAGAAAAGGATTCTAAAACATTTATGAATCCTTGCCACACTTGGAAACTATATTGCAGCCCATTAAAGATCCTTGTAGAACTAGTGATACGATCCAGACAAGGTCAAATTCGGATTTTGACGTAAAAAGTGCACCTATCCAGTTTTATGGAAATAGTCATAATTCTCAATCCGATCGTTGGATCAAGCTGAAATTTTACGTGGAGTCTCCTGACATGTTCGCCTACCTTGGTTTAAAATTTCAGGTCAATCAGAGTTCAGAAAGGCATAGAAATATGGTTCAACAGAGGCTATACGAATTTTGTTATTTATTTCCTTTTGACTTGTGGACTTCCTATTTGGCTAGGATTCTTTTTCTAAAAAGATGTGGCAGCTTATTTTGGAAATCTCCTAATTCTCTAAAGATCTTTAATGGGCTGCAACATAATTTCCATGTGTGGCAAGGATTCATAAATGTTCAGAATCCTTTTCTTACAAGGATTCCTTATTCATCCTAGCTACAAAAAGGAAAGAAGACTTCAGAATAAATTCTACCTTCAGATCAGATGTCCTAGTATATTTGGAACTTTTTAATGGTGACAAATCTGATTCTAGCATATTTAGGATGGTAATTTTCAGATTTTTTTTATTTTTTTTATTATTTTCTTCTTAGTCTTTGGGTTATTATTACTTATTTGGGTCAATTGTAAGTGGGCTTAATATAAGTCCACCTAAGGGGGGGTCCATTAGGGTTTATTTAAGTTTAGAGTTAGTATAAATAAAGGCATAACCGGACATGTAAGTTAGACAATTCGGATTAATAAAACTTCTTGTTTGCCGCACTTTGTGTGTGTGAGTGTTGGTGAGATAATCTCCCTTCCATGGTTCTCTAAAGAACTGAAAATGACTTATCGAAGAACAACTGTCTTCGTGGCGTCATTCCTTATACTTCTCGTTTGCGAATCAATATTCGTTGGGCGGGGGTCTCCGTTTCCAATAGTGCTGGTGCCTAGGTACAAGTTATCTTTGTGTCACACTCCTATCAAACCTGATTTACTTGGCTTTCCGGGAATTGGTGTCTTTGCGTGTGAGTTACGTGACCACGTGATCACGAGGTTCGCATCAACTAGGAGATTCCCAAAACAAGCTATCCTTGTAGAACTAGGAGATTTCCAAAACAAGCTGCCACATCCTTGTAGAAAAAGCATCCTAGCCAAATAGGAAGTCACAAGTCAAAAGGAAGTAAATAACAAAATTTATACAACCTTTGTTGACCAGTATTGAAATGCCTTATCGAACTCTGATTGACCTGATATTATAACCCAAGGTTCGAAAACATGTCAAGAGACTCCACATAAAATTTCAGCCCGATCCAATCATCAGATTGAGAATTATAACTATTGCCGTGGAACTGAACAGTTGTGCATTTTACATCAGAATCCGAATTTAATTCTTTTTTCATTGCCCGAATTATATCATTCCCTCTCTCTGCAAGATAATTCAGACTTAAATCAAAAATAGGTTTGATGGACAATTCCTTAGCCTCTTGTTTCAGCCATTAAAGTTCTTTTCTTGCACGCAATTGCCTGTAACAACATTGTATAAATGTAGTAGCCGATAATAATTTCAAATAAACATGTCTTGCCATCCACTTGCATGTATATGTTTGAATGATAACCACTGCTGCTCTTTTTTTTTTTTATCCCTTTGGCGCTGAACTGAATCTCTCCATTCTTCACATTCTTTATTTGTTTCTTTATAAACCTTTGCAAGTCATTCTGCCTCGTGCTCTTTATCTAACATCATAAAAGCATTATGAGCATAAATATTTGAAACTCGAAACCTCAGTTTCTCCTCCATACTCATAGTGAATCTCCTTCGATCAGCCCCACCAATTTGTTGCCTCATTGAATGTATATCATCTTCCATCTTCTTTTCCTCCGAATAGCTATCATCATGTCCTCCAACACTACGTAAATTTCCCCTTTGGCCGAAGTGACCCCTAGTTCTATTCCTAAAATCCCTTCAGTTTCTAGGTTACCGAAAACCTTCTCGATGGCCTATGGCCTCATCCGCAAGACCACCATCACCAATATCATCAACGTCCTCCTCAAAATCCTTATAATCAGCCTACCTTGGCCTTTCGCCCCTACTGCCACTATTTGCTCTCGGTTTAACCGTAACCTTCCTCATGTTTTGGGTGCTTGTACCAGCCTCGTTACCACGACTCTCCACCCTATCAAGTTTATCACACACGTTCCCCATCACAAAATTCATCCTCTCCATCATCTGCGTCATGGCTTGCATTTGGAACTTAAGTTCTCACTCGGGACGGGGTGGAGTGTTGTTTTGATCTGACATGATATAGTACCTATAAAAATAGGTTAGTGGTACAAAAAATATCCTCTCGTCAGTTGTGTTTCGCTCAAACACTCTTAATATCCTCACACGCTCACACCTGTCGTCTCATTTTCTTACAATTCTTGCCAAACTGAAACCAACACCTAATAGAACCAACTTAGTAGCGCAATCCAAATACACACACACACACACACACACACACACACACACACACTCAAGAAGCAATAAAAATTAGAAAACAAGCAAAACAAAACTGAGTTGAAAGAATCGACCAGATTTTCTAATCGGTAACCATTCTGCCAAATATTTGGCGTTCTGCAACACAAAAAATTAGCATTCTGCCTCATATTATATAACATAGATTTATTTTTTCTTTAAGATCTGATTTAAAACCTAGCTTTCCCTGAGCTTATAAGATTTCAAGTGTGGCAACCTACCATATTTGGCGTTCTACCACACAAAGATCTGGGTTAAACACTGAGCTTATTAATAAGATTTCAGGTGTCGCAACCCTGGACCATCAGTCTCTGTCTGATTTAAACTTAACTCCTGCTATGAGAGGTTTTCGGACACTATATCCTTAATTTTTATATAATAAAAAAGGAAAACATATAGCAGGAGAACGACATTGAATCGAGTTTTTTCCTTTTAAGGTCATTCTCTATCAGTGGATTGAATAGAGCTTTGTTCCTGTGAAGGTCATTTTCAATGGTGGGATTTCCTAAGTGTATTAAGCTTAGTGCCATTACCTAAAGACTGATGAATCCCTCCAGGATAGCATAGCATAGCCGAGAGAATGATATTTGTTTTACTCTAAAGGTGATCATAATGGGGGAGTACTTTTTTGATGATTCAAGGTCGAATCCTTTTAAAGAGACAGGGGATGATGAGAATCAACCCAACACCAAACTTAATCATGCCAAAGACCTATTAGAGGTACAAATGGCTCAATTACAAGAGCTAAGGCAAAAAAGCTTCATTGAATGAGCTTGTTTAGAACATACAGAGAAAAAAATAGACTTAGAGGAGCTTGGGTGATATGGTTCAGCCTTCTGATAGGACCCGAGCAAGGTCAAATTCAGATTTTGGCGTAAACTTTTCTACCATCCAGTTTTATGATATTAAGCATAACTCTAAATCCGACCATTGGATCGAGCTGAAACCTTACCAGAAGATTCTATAGGTATTTGTCTATATTGGGGTAAATGTTCAGGTGAATCAGAGTTTGGAAAAAACTTGCGATATAGTTCAGAATAGGCTGTATGAATTTTGTTATTTACTTCCTTTTGACATGTGGACTTTCTATTTGGCAAGAATCATTTTTCTAAAAGGATGTGATAGCTTGTTTTGGGAATTTCCAAGGGTGAGCTGAAACATAATTTCCAAGGATGGCAACGATTCATTAATCTTCCGGAATTCTTTTCTTATAAGGATTCCTTATTCATCCTAGCTACACAAGGAAAGAAGGGTTTGGTGCTTTTTAATGACAGATTAATTATTTTTATTATTTTCTTTCATGTTTGGGCTTAATTAAAACTTTGTTTTGAGCTAGGATCCAAGGCTTGTTTGGATCAAGTTATGGGCTTTTCAGTTGAGGATTTTTAGGTCAGTTTTGTATGTGGGTCAATTCATCCCACAAGAGTAGATCCATTAGGGTTAATTTTTAAGAACTATTTAAACTCTTGTAACCAAAATTTTGGCAGGCATTGATGAATATTACTTCTGAATTTTTCAGTTTGAACATGTGAGAGTGATTCTTGCATTCTTCAGTTCTGAGCGAACTGAATCTGACTTATCAAAGATAACTGGCTTCATGACGTCATTCTACTTCATTTCAATAGTGTTGGTGCCTTGCGGCAAGTTTTTATTATTTCACACTCCTATCAAACCTATTTCGGCTTTCAGGATCATATCTCAATCTTGATAGTGGGTTGCGTGATCACAAGGTTCGCATCATTGGGACGCCTAGGGAGCATGAAGGATGGCCTCTAAGTCATCTAATCTAAGTCCAAAAAAAGCCAAATTCGTCTGGATCAAAGGGTTGCCAGATCTGATTTCCTAAGCTAGGAAGGATTGATTAATGATTCTTCTAGTCAAGGTAGGAAACTAAATTGGCAGGTATGAAAGAGAGATTTTCTTCATTAATTGTCCATGCAAAATAAAGAAACCAAGCACAAACAAGGCAAGAAGACTTTAGAATTAATTCCACATTCAAATCAGATTTCCTATTCTGTTTGGGACATATTAAGGATGGCAAATTTGATTCTAGAATATCTAGGATATTAATTTTGCATTTTTATTATTTTCTTCTTAGTCTTTGGTTTATTATTACTTACTTGGGTCGATTGTAAATGGGCCTCATATAAGTCCACATAAGAGAGGTCCATTAGGGTTTTCTTTCTTTAGTCTAGAGCTAGTATAAATAAAGCTATAATCAAACGTGTGGGGGTTTTTGTTTCCAATAGTGTTTGTGCCTAGATACGAGTTATTTTTTTGTCACACTCCTATCAAATCTGATTTGCTTGGCTTTTCTGGAATTGACGTCTTTGCATGTGGGTTGCTTGACAACATGTTCTAGAGGTTCGCATCAAGTTTTCTAATCCTACAAGTAAGGCAACAAGGGTTCTCATGTTTTGAAAGGATTCGTTAAAACTATAATTAAATATCTTAAACAAACAAAGAAACTAAAGGGTGGGTAACTTCAACAATTAATATCTACCTTTTTGGAAAGTTAACAAAGACAAACAATTAATATCTAAAGGTGGCAACAAAGATCCTAGTGTTTCTAGGTTGGAAATTTCATTCATGTCATTATTTAAATTAGAAAAATTATATATCTTAGGTTGTTTTGTTTAATTAGGTGCATCCATTTAGTTTATGTGTCAGATTTGTTGATACGATCCATCCTATCAAACCTGATTTACTTGGCTTTCCGGGAATTGATGTCTTTACGTGTGGGTTGTGTGACAACGAGGTTCGCATCATTGCATCACCTAGCTTTGGCCATGATTCGGTCCATAAGAATTGAGCAATCATAGGCAGAAAGCTTTGAAGTAATAAGAGGAAGAACACCAAGATACCTAAACGACAATTTTCCTTCCCTGTACCTGGCAGATTTCCTAATCTATTTGGGACTTTTAGGGTGACAAATTTGATTCTAGCATATCTAGGATAGTAATTTTTGGATTTTTATTAATTTTTTCTTAGTCTTTGGTTATTATTACTTATTTAGGTGAATTGTTAGGGAGCTTCATATAAGTCCACCTAAGAGGGGTCCATTAGGGTTTATTTCAGTCAGTCGGTATGAATAAAGTCATAACGAGACGTGTGGGCGACTATGAAATTTTCAGATTAATTCACATCTTTTGCCGCAACTTTGTGTGTGAATGGTGAGATATTCTTCCTTTCTTGGTTCTCTAAAGAACTGAAACTACTTATCAAAGAACAATTGTCTTCGTGGCGTCATCCTTATACTTCTTATCAAACCCGATTTACTTGGCTTTCCGAGGAATTTGATGTCTTTACATATGGGTTGTGTGACCATGTGATCACGAGATTCGCATCATTAATGTTGGTGGCTGAAGGCCACAATGGAGAGAGAGAGAGAGAGGAGAGAAAGTTCACAGTGGCAGCAAGAAAGTGGTGGAAGCTGATTTTTTGGTGACTTTGGACCTGATTTTCCCCTTCCTCAAGCCATGAAATCTACCCTTATTTATATGGGGTGGAGGATGGATGTTTCGTCTTTACTGGTGCGAAATCTTAGCCATTGTTTCGACCTGAACGAATCTCAACCGTTGGCTCAAAATAGTTATCATGAGCTATCAATTTTGCTGCTGATAAAGGTTGGTCGGGTTAGCAACTTTAGGGTGGTGCCACAACGTCTGTGACCTCAATCAGCCAAAACGGATCACATAGGGATGAAGCATAAAATGTCTCGGGAAGGTGGCCATTCGAACAACTTTCCGGGCTAAAATCTAAAGAAAAAGATGAAAAATCAACCCCAAAATGGTGCCGTTATGGTCAAGTTCACTTTAGTTCTTTGATTTTTTATTTCTCTCAATTACACCCTTGATTAACTTCAAACTTTTAATTTTATTCAATTTTGCCCCTGATGAACGTCAATTTCAGCGCCTTTTTCATTTTGGTCCTTAGTTCCAGATTTTTTCAATTTAACCCTGGATTGGCCATTAAACTTTCAAATCTCTTTAATTTCACCCCTGATTTCATTCAATTGGGCGCCTTTTCCAAAATGCCCTTGGCTACGAATTTCTTCAATTTAACCCTTAATTCACCCTAGAACTTTGATTTTCTTCTAACCCTTGATTTTAATCAATTGACTTGGTAAATATTAAATTTGGTCCCCTAAAATTCTAATCTTCTTAATTAAGCCTAAATTAGACTCCCAAACTTAATTTTTCACCAATTACGCCCCTAATAAAATTAATTTGACCCATTTAAAGTATAATGAAATACTTAGACCTATATAAATCCTTCAATTGAACCCAAATTAATTCCTAAACATAATTAAACTTTAAATTGGTCCATAATTAAATCAAATTGGTCTATTAAAAATCTAATTATGTCCTTGGACTTACAGATTCGTCCCATAATTGTGTAACTTAAATAAACCCTAATGAACCCCACTTAAGTGGATTTATATGAGGCCCACTTACAATTGACCCAAAGAAGTCCCAAAGATTAAGAAGAAAATAATAAAACTAATAAAAATTCAAAAATTACAATCCTAAAAACATGCTAGAATCAAATTTGTCACCCTTAAGAAGTCCCAAATAAACTAGGAAATCTGATTTGAAGGTAGAATTAATTTTAAAGTCTTCTTTCCATATTTGTAGCTAGGATGAATAAGGAATTCTAGTAAAAAAATGATTTTGAAACATTTATGAATCTTTGCCACACTTGAAAACTATATTGTAGGCCATTAAAGATAGGAGATTCCCAAAACAAGCTGTCATATCCTTGTAGAAAAAAGGATTGTTGCCAAATAAGAAGTCCACAAGTCAAAAGGAAGTAAATAACAAAATTCGTACATCCTCTGTTGACCTGTATTGGGATGCCTTCCCGAACTCCGATTGACCTGAAATTTTTAACTCAAGGTAGGACAACATATCTAGGATATTAATTTCAAATTTTTATTACTTTGTTCTTAGTTTTTGGTTATTTTTACTTATTTAGGTGAATTTTGTAACTGGGCTCAAATTAGCCCACATATAGGAATCCATTAGGTTTTTTGTTTTTTAGATAAGGTAAGTATATTGATCAAAAAATAGCAAAATACAACAAAGGATCCAAACCCTACAAAGGGGCAACGACGGACAAACCCACTTACCATAAATGCATACAAACAAATATAAACCGGGTCATATCCCGAGTACAATTAAAAGGACATGCCCTCAAAACCTGAATAACCAATAAACAAATCAAACAAATTTAAAAATATCATCAGAAAATCCCCACACAATATGACGTCTTCTATTAGTAATCAAAGAAGCCATATTGCGAAAAGGATTAACTTTTAAAACAATACAACTAATTGGTCTATAAATCATCGAACTAGTATGAGGAGCATCACTTTCTCGGGCAAGGAATCTCCCAAATACTCCCACCATGCAAGAAATTAAGGATGACCATATATAGTTAGCCGGATTACATATAGTCCATAAATGTCTAACCAAAGGACCTTGGTAAGGTACTACTTTTGTGCTCACTTAAAATGCTGGATCAACATTCCTTTATGGCAAAGTATCACATGTACTCCTCTGGATGTTCATTGTTTCTCTACTTGTACAATTCATGATGCAATCTACAACCTGATTCTCCTCTTTGTTCAATACTTGTGTCCCTTCACCTATATTAGAGCAACTAGGCATAGTCTTTTGATTGTCTTTCTTCTCGTTTCCAACCTCCTGCCATTGAAATTTATTATGCAAGTTATACTCTGTGGCAGTCCCACCAACCCCCCATTCTTCATCTTAGCCTCTCCCATCATTGGAGCCTTATCATTATGATTAGATGGATATGTAGTTAAGTTATGCCCGAATACATTAGAAGAATTACAGCCGGAAGGAAGCCATTCATACTCAACTGAAATAGTAATTACCATTCCATAGAGGTATTGTAGATCAAATTCCTTAACCAGCATCTTAGAAGCATCAATTTCAACACAAACTCTTGTATAAGTTAGGCATTTATGTAGTAGGGTAGTAACATCAGCATGTAAAGGGACCCCTAGAGCACCAGCAACATAACTCAGCCCCTTGTTAGTCCAATATTCCAACGAAACATGATGAAGTTTAATCCAAACAGGAATTCTTGAGAAATCATCTTTCGAGAATTGCATGTTTGGTGTCCAATGTCTGTTGGCCGGTGCCATTGAGCTCGATCCGGGATAACAGTAGCATGATCAACCGAATCAAAGGTGAAGAGAAAGAAACCATTATCTGACGACGACACTTCTAATAATCTAAGTGATCCCCAAATTCTGTTAGTTATAGAATTAACAACAAAGAATGGAAGTTTTCGATCTACAAAGTGCCTAATGATGGTGGATTGTCAAAGAGTACAACCTTCTTCAAAGACTTCTTCAAAGTGCCTAATGAGTTAAAAGCAAGCAATCTTTTCGGAATTGGTTCAAAGGTTCTTATTTGCCTACAATTAAAACTTGGACATGGGAAAAGCCCTTAATGGTTCTTTTGATGTTGGACTACTTGAGTTTGGATTGATAATGCAAATAAATGAAGAAATTGATGCTGTTTACGGTCAGAATAATATATGAATTTGAACCTGATTTTGAAGTCATCCATTGCATGTGAAGACAAGACTAATCTAAGTGGATTTCAAGTTCAGAACGTGATCTTTCTAGATTGTCCAACCATGATTGCATTGGACTTTTATGCAAGAAGTTATAGCCATTTTAAATTTGGTCTGTTTATGTCAATTAAGGTCAAAAAATGTGTGCTAGTTAAATTTATCTAGTTACTTTGTCAAAGTCTAATTTTGGGCTTGACTTCTGTCATGTTGAATTTTCCTAACTACAGAGGGATGTTCCAATAATAAATATAGTATCAAAATATGTAATAAACACTTTGGCCAATATTTGAAACTTAATTCAAAGAATTAAGAGTTGTTCTTCCAAATTGATATTGTGAAGAATCCTACCTGACTTATCACTCTTCAATCACAAAGAGTGTGGCGTCAAAATCCTAGATTGATCTTTGTGGCATCCAGATCAACTTATCAAAGTATCATTCTAGTCTATCATCCATCTTATTTACCTTAAAATCACTATAATCCAGCCTAAACACCGAAAGAAAGACAACCAACCAGAATCATCCTTCATCCATTTTCATCAGATTCATTGGTGCTGATTTTCGAATCATTCACGGCACATCGCTAGGGGTTACTTGACCACGTGATTAAGAGGTTTGTATCAGTTGGTATCAAAGCTAGGCTCTAGAATCAGGTTATATCCTTCTTGTTTTTGTTATCTATTTGTTTCGTGTTAGTTTCTCTTCATCTGTCTTCGTTTTGTTTTGGGTCACTATTTGTTTTCTTTCTTGTGTTTATTCTTGTTATTTTGTGTTTATTATGTTCTAATTAAAGTAAAAAAAAAATGAAGCACAATGGAATGTCAGTAGAGTGTCTCCTATGTGAATTACTCTGTATATGTATATACCTTATATAGCTTTGTTATCATCTATAGTGCATTCCACCATTACTATTATACACAATTCTAAGCGTATGTTATTTTGGTTCACAACAGCATATCAAAACTTACATTCCATTAATGTAGCATGAAATCGAACTAAATATCAAGTTTCAAGTCATGTGGACATCGTTTGGCTTAGGTTCTAAATTCGGGTTTTAAAGAGGCTGTTTCGTGTCCATATAGCAAATCAACTCAAAATTTATATTCCATTGGAGTATCAAGAGGAGGCCTCAGTACATCTTATTCATGTACAAGAGGGGCTCAATCCAATCTTATTTAGGCCATGAGGTTTAGGCACTAAGGCTGCCAATTTTCCAGAATTTTGGCCAGCCTTGTGTTTATGATGTTTCTATGTGTGCTGTGGATTCTGAATTTATTTTGGACTCCCTATTGTGTATGGGAATATTAATTATTTCTTTTAAGTATTAGGATATATTATTTTGTTTATTTCCTTGTTAGGTGAGGAGGAAACAAAATGGGCGACAACCTTTTCCTTTAGTTTCTAGGATTAATGGGCTGCACGGAAGGCTTACGTATAAATAAGCCTTGAATCGATTTTGTAATATTTTCTATTCTTCTCTTCTTCTCAAGGCATAACATGGATTTAATATTATAAGTTTTATTTTATTTTGTTAGCTATAACCCAAGGCTAGTTTGGGTTTAATTAATACTTTGTTTTCAGCTAGGATCCAAAACTTGTTGGGATCAGGTTATGGGCTTTTTTGTTTAAGGTTTCTGGGTCAATTTTGTAAATAGGTCAATTCAATCCACTAGGGTAGATCCATTAGGGTAGATTCATTAGGGTTAATTTTTCAAGAACTACTTAAACTCATGTAACCTAAATTTCAAAGCCATTGATGAATTATTGTTCTGAATTTTTCAGTTTTAACGTGTGAGAGTGATTCTTGTATTCTTCAATTTTTAAAAGACCTGAATCTAACTTCATTCCAATAGTGTTGGTGCATTGGGATAGGTTTCAATTCTGTCACACTCCTATCAGATCTCAATTTTGGTTACGTGGCCATATAAGTTGCTATTAGAGCTAGGCTCAAAAATTAGGTTATATCTTTCTTATTTTTGTTATCTATTTGTTTCGCATAAGTTTCTCTTCATTCGTTTTCATTTTGTTTAGAGCTAGTATTTGTTTTCTTTCTAGTATATATTCTTGTTATTCTGTGTTTATAGTTTTCTATTTTGAGTTAAAAAAAAGAAGCAATTAGAAAACTTTATTTGGGTTAAGACAAGTATATAACAGGTATGTTTTGAGTTAGCATATCAAAACTTATCATAATTCACTCAAAATTGATATTCTAGTTTTGTAGTGTGATGTCGATCTAAATCTCAAGTTATTTGTTCATCGTTGGGCCTAGGTTCTAAATTCGGGTTTTAAAGGGGCTGTTTCATGTCCATGTATCAAATTAACTCAGAATCATCTCAAACTTTATGTTCTGTTTATTGGGATCCTAATAAAAACTATATCAAATTTGAGGTCATTTGGATATAGTTTTCTTTAGGTTCTAGAATTGGGTTTTGTCTTGCCATACTGGGTTTGTTTTGTGTTAGCATTCAAAACTTGTTTTTGTTTATGTTGATTTCGTTCACTTTCGCATCTGTTTTTTTCCCGATTAGCTCTGGTTCAAACAAAAGTCAGATTTGCAATTTCGAATCTCAATTGTTCATCTTGTTGTAAACTCTATTCTTATTGTGTCTTCCTTTTCTTCTTCGTGTTTTTTTCCTCTATTTGTGTCATGTTTTCAACAAGGGAGAGGGAATATAGGAGGATTCAGCTTGCTTGGGGAAGTATCTTCATCACGTAGTTTGCATAATTTGATATTAGAGCTAATCACACCACGGCATATGGAATATTAATGATACAAGTTCAGGTTCAACCTTGGATTCCTTATAGTAAGCATTCAGTTATATGTTTTACATTGGTTGTTGATACGATTCAATATATGGTTCAGCCTTGGGTTTTTCATGATGGGTTTTCCGCATTCGGTCAGATTTAGGTTTTTATAGATGATGGGTTCAACCCAATTTTTTTGGTGGGTAATTTGGCCAGATTAGGACAGGATATGCATGTGATGTTTTTGGGTAGAAAAGAAAGCTTATTTGGAGTGTATTTTGGGTCTTATTTGGTCCCTATTAATGAATATGAGTTAGGGTCACATGAGGTTTAGAGGGTGCTGCGAGATCTTATGAAGGATTAATTAATGATTCTCCTAGTTTAGGATGGAAACAAAATTAGCAGGTATAAAAGAGGCATATTTTCTTCATTAATTGTCCATGGAAAACAAGAAAACGAAACACAACAAGGTAAGAAGACTTCAAAATTAATTTCACATTTAGATCAGATTTCTCAGTCTAATTGAGACTTTTTAGGAGTGACAAATCTAATTCTACCATATCTAGGATATTAATTTTGGATTTTTATTATTTTTATTATTTTCTTCTTAGTCTTTGGTTTATTATTACTTATTTGGGTCAATTTTTTAAGTTAGCTCAAATTAGCCTATATATGGGGATCCATTAGGATTATTTGAAGCATTATATAAATGTTTTGTATGCTGAAACGCAGGGAGCCATGGATTTATGAAATAAACTTGTGGTTTGCATGAAATAACATGTTATCTTTGCTGGTACAAAGATCAAATCTATTTTATCAAGGTATAACTGACTTTGTGTTTTGCCTCTTGGGACAAGTTTTCATTGTATGACACTTCTCAAACCTGATTTTCAGCTTTCTTGGGGAAGTATCATTTTTATTATGTTTCTATGTGTTTTGCAAATTCCTAATTTGTTTTGGACTCCCTATTATGTAAAGGAACATTAATTATTTCCTTTAAGTATTAGGATTTATTATTTTGTTTATTTTCTTGTTAGGTGAGGAGGAAACAACATGGGCTGTACCTTTTCCATTAGTTTCTAAGATTAATGGGCTGCATGGAACACTATATATAAGCCTTGAATCAATTCTGTATTTTTTATTTCCTTCTCTTCTTCTCATAGTAGAACATGAATTTTATATTTTAGGTTTTATTTTATTTTATTAGTTACATTGCAAGGCTTGTTTAGGCTTAATTAATACTTTATTTTTAGCTAGGATATCTAATGCTTGTTAGGATCAGGTTATAGGTCTTTTAGTTTAAGGTTTTTGGATCAATTTTGTAAGTGGACCAAATCAGTCCACTAGAGTAGATCCATTAGGGTTATTTTTTCAAAAACTATTTAAACTTATATAACTTCAATTCCGTTGTACACATAACAAGTACGACAAACAAAAAGTTTTTTTAATCTGAATTGTGTGACTTACATGTTTGGTTATACTTTTATTTATACTAACTCTAGACTTAAATAAACCCTAATGGACCCCTCTTAGGTGGACTTATATGAGACCCTGATGTGAACCTCGTGATCACGCAACCCACATGCAAAGACACCAATTCCCGGAAAGCCAAGTAAATCAGGTTTGATAGGAGTGTGACACAAAGATAACTTGTACCTAGGCATCAGCACTATTGGAAACGGAGACCCCCACCCAACGAATATTGATTAGCGAACGAGAAGTATAAGGATGACGCCACGAAGACAGTTGTTCTTCAATAAGTCGTTTTCAGTTCCTTAGAGAACCAAGGAAGGGAGATTATCCCACCAACACACAATAAGTGCAACAAAGAAGTTTATTGATCCGAAAATTACGTAACCTTACATGTTTGGTTATGCCTTTATTTATACGACTCCAGACTTAAAGAAACCCTAATGGACCCCTCTTAGGTGGACTTATATGAAACCCATTTACAATTGACCCAAATAAGGAATCCAAGGCTAAACCTTTATCGTATCAAGAAGGGAAAAAAATTTACAGAACTGATTCAAGGCTTATTTATAGTCTTCTATGCAGCTCATTAATCCTAGAAACTAAAGGAAAGGTAGTTACCCATGTTGTTTCCAAGTTGTAGTAAGATCAAACAAAGGAAGATTAAAAACATTAAAGGTAGCACTAACACCATACTCACCAGACAAATCAACTTTATACGCATTGTTATTTATCTTTTCAATGATCTGAAAAGGCTCATCTCCTCGTGGTTGTAATTTGGACTTCCTCTAGGCTATAAAACTTTCCTTACGCATATGCACCCAAACCCAATCACATGACTGGAATAAAACTTGTTTGCGCCTCCTTTTGGGTTTAGTGACATACACAAGGTTTCTCTTTTCAATTTGTTGTCGCACTCTCATAGAGTGTCTTCACCACCCGTGTATTATGATTACCATCTAAACTAACCCTTTTCACCATCAGGTAAAGAAATAAAATCCATGGGAATTAAAGGGGTAAATCCATAAACAATTTTAAATGGTGAAAATTTTGTAGAAGAATGCACACTACGATTATATGCAATTGACATTTGCTTAGTATCCTTCACTTCACCACATTCATTCAACCATTGCAATCTATAAGGCCTAGGATGCTTAATACAACTCGATTCAATATCCTCACAAGAGTATCACTAGCTACAGTAGCACAACTACGTTCATCAATTATCATGCTACATACTTGGTTTTTGATGTGGCTTCGAGTGTGAAATATGTTTCCCATTGTGATCGACATCATCTTTTCTTATTTGCATGTTCAGCGCATGCCTTTTAACCAAGGCCCCCCCTACAACAGGATATGTAATCTTCTCATCACTACAATCCTTCAAAGATGACATGTCTTCACTTTCAGATCTGTCACTTTCATATTCAACCTCCCCATTACCTCTTCGGTTTGGACATTGAGATGCGATGTGCCCCTTCCGTAAACATTTAATATCTCTGTCATGAGTAGGTTCAGATTCAAATTTACCTTTTCTATTTGTATGAGCGCCCTTTTTAGCCTTAAGTGGTTTGGCATTTGCATGCATATAAGGCTTTGGTTGGACAACCCTCTCTCTCTTCCCATTTGGCCTCTGTATTGAGGAAGATGAAGCTGAATTGGTCTGAAATTGTCTGCTGCCCCTTCTCTGTATTTGCTTCTCCACCTTTATTGCCATATGGACCATGTCCACCAATTCCACATAATGTTGTAATTCTACAACATTTGCAATATTCGTATTCAGCCCATTAAGAAATCTAGGCATAGTAGCTTCCCTAGAATCACATTGGCTTGAATCATTGCGATCTCCATCTGCTTGAAATACTCGTCCACGGACCTAGAACCCTGATTCAAACCCTACAATTTCATATACAACTCTAGTAGTGGTTAGGCACAAATGGATTTAACTGATTCATTGTATGCCCACCTCTTTTCTCCTAGATGATGGGAGGCAATAAATTATGATGCGAACCTCTTGATCATGTGGTCAAGCAACCCCCAATAAAAATGATACTTCTCCAAGAAAGCAAAGAATCAGGTTTGCCTGTGACACAATGAAAACCTGTCTCAAGGCACCAATACTATTGGAATTGAAATGAATGACGCCATAAGGTCAATTATATCTTGATAAGTTAGATTTCATCTTTGTCCTAGCAAAGATAACGTCTTTCATCACGTAAAACACAAGTTAATTTCATAAATTTATCGTGTTCTACTTTTCAGCATACAAAAAACTTATATAATGTTTCAAATAACCTTAATGGATCCCATATGTTGGCTGATTTGAGTTCACTTACAAAATTGACCCAAATAAATAATAAATATAATTATAATAAATGGCTGGTCTGGGTCCGACCCTAATAAAAAAGAAAAAAGAAAAAAGAAAACAAAAAAAGAAGAGACTGGATCCCTAGGTCGGACCCAACCCAATATATTTAATAATAATATAATTATAATAATATTATATATTATAATATTATATACATAGAAAAAAAAAAAGAAGAAAAAACTCCAAAAAAATTCCAAATGTCATTTCAAAATATTTCTGATTTTCTTGCGTGTTTTTCTACCAATTATGCATAATACTGGGTTGTATTCTTAAATTGTAAGATACACATCTGGTATTAAAATATATGGTTTTCTCCGTAAATTTTTTTAAAAAAGTTAAAAATTCAAAAAAAAATCTAAAAACTTTTAAACTAATTTCCATTTAAAAAAAATAATTATTTTTTATTTTCATGTATACGGCCAGATCCTAAAGACTTTTCCAAGTATATTTTTGTAAAAAACAAAAAACAAATTGCATCTTTCTCATGTTTTAGAAAACAAAAAAAATTGAATATCGTAACCAGTTTAGATGTAGACTTTAATATTTTGAGGTGCAAAACTACACAATAGAGTACACCCTCAGGTATTAAAGATGCAAAGTGTAAAATAAATGCGATGCTAAAAATTATGCTTTACAATAATTCGAATTAAACTCAATGAGGTAGAGACTCTTTAATGAAGGGAGATTTGTCTTAGATCTTAGAAGAAGAGCAACGAATAGGAACTTGACCTATAGAAACAATCAAACAACAATGCAGCTTCTTTTAGCTAGGGTGCGCTTGGGGTGCTGCATCTTCCCCTTGCATTTAGTTTTTTTTTTTTTACTTTTTAGCTAATGATTCCAAATATTGGCTTCCACACATTTTGAAAACAATTTCATGTGACATTAGTTGGAAACTATGTTGTAGCCCATTAAAGATCTTTGTAGATCTAGGAGATTCTAAAAATAAGCTGCCAAATAGGAAGTCCACAAGTCAAAAGGAAGTAAATAACAAAATTCGTACAGCCTATGTTGACCGGTATTGGGATGCCTTCCTGAACTCCGATTGACCTGAAATTTTAACCACCAGTAGGAAAACATGTCAAGAGACGCCACATACAATTTCAGCCTGATCCAACAGTCAGATTGAGAATTATGACTGTTGCTGTAAAACTAGATTGCTGCACATTTTACACCAAAATCTGAATTTGACCTTACCTGTATCATATCATTCCCTCTCTCTTCAAGATGATTCGTCCTCGAATCACCAACAAGTTGAATGAACAATTCCTTAGCCTCTTTTCTCTTTTTGAAGCATTTGGAGTTCTTTTCTTGCCAACAATCGTATATCATAATTGCATAATTTTTTCTCCTCTTTTTCTGAAGCTTGCTGGGCATTGACAACTGCCGTCAACACATCAAGTTCTTGCTTCATCTCCCCTAGAACACGGGATAGACTCTTGGATTCTTTTTTTAGAATGCTAATCTCTTTATTTCTCTCCCTCCTTTTCTTTTGCCATCACATCTCATCAAAATACATGAAATCCCTTTGGTTTCTAGGTTGCCAAAAACCTTCTCCAAGGCTTATAGTCTCATCTTTAAAACCACCATCACCAATATCATCAACGTCCTCCTCAAAATCCTTATAATGAGCCCACCTTGGCCTTTCGGCCTCACTGCCGTTGTTTGATTTCAGTTCAACCCCAACCTTTCGCACGTCTTGGTACATGTTCCGACCATGTTACCATTTTTCCCACCTTCTCAAGTATGTCACACACGTTCCCCATCACGAAATTCATTCTTTCCATAATCTTTGTCATGGCTTGCATTTGGAATTTAAGTTCTACATCGAGAGGGGGTGGTGTGTTGTTTTGATCTGACATGATAGTACCCGGAAAAATTGGTTAGTGGTAAAAGAAATCCTCACATCGCTCGTGTTTCGCTCAAACACTCTTAATCACACCTCTCGTCTCACCCTCTTGCGGAACTGAAACCAACACCATATAGAACCAACTTAGCAGCACAATCTAAATATGTATATATGACTCAAGAAGCAATAAAACCAGAAAACAAGCAAAACAAAACTGCGATGATAGTCTCGCGAGTAGCAAGCGAATCTATCCAAAATATGAATGGAACCGATGACTCGAATAAAAACAGAAACAAAATATGAAAAACGATGAAACAACACCTAAATATGATGGAAATATATTGCAAGAAATGAAAATATTAGAAACAAAATGAAATTTCAAAAGTTGCGCAAAACAGACTCGTTTACAACGAATTAAGTCCGAATCTGGAACCTAAAGTAAATGATGTCTAATTGAGCTATAATTTCAGTTATAGTGCGATTTCAAACCAAATAGACAGAATATAAAATTTGAACAATTTATAGTGATGCAAAAACATTATGAATCATACCTGATTAGACCTAAAAATGAAAACGAAAGTAAACGATATCCAATTGACCCCAAAATTAATATTTCAAGCGATAAGGACCCCAATAATCACATTAACAACTTTGAGCTAATTCTGAGTTGATTTGATACAATTTTCCCTCGTTTAGTTTTCTGAACGATTTTGATTTCATTTTTTTCTTTTTTTTTATGTTACTGATATATGTTAGATAGTAAATGAATGAAATAACAGTTTTTTTTGGTATGCCGTAAATTCAAAGAGAAGAAGAAATTGGACACTAAGGAAAAAACATTTGCAGAAACAACAAGAAATGAAAATTTCAGAAGGATATAACCTGATAAATGGAGCCAAGCTCTAATACCAAATGATGCGAACCTTATGATCAAGAGGTCAGGCAACCCACACGCAAAGACACCAATTACTGGAAAGGTAAATTAGGTTTGATAAGAGGAGTGTGACACAAATATAACTTGTACCTAGGCACCAGCACTATTGGAAATGGAAAAACCCCCACCCAACAAATATTCATTCGCGAACGAGAAGGATAAGTTAGACGCCATGAAGTAAAAAAAACATGTCAGGAGACTCCACATAAAATTTCAACGCAATCCAACGGTCGGATTGAGAATTATGATTGTTGCTGTAAAACTGGATAATTGCACATTTTACATCAAAATCCGAATTTGACCCTCTTGTGTAAAACAATAAGATTCAGATTAATTCATGAAGGAAGAAGAGAATTACAGAATTACGAGGCCAGTATCTCCCAGCACATTGATTGTAACGATGATCCGTTCGGTCAAGATGTAGAGCAAGTTCTGACGAACAACATACTCAAAAATGGTAATGATCCAACGGTGAACAAAGGAGATCAAGCTTCGACAACACGACTCTGAAACTAGCAAAAAAATGAACTTTCCAATGAGCTGTAATTTAATCTTCAAGTATGGCAAGGGCCTTCATGTCTATGACAGCCATAAGAGAACCCATGAAGGAAACCCATTCACTCTGCTGCAACTTCACTACTTGTCCATAGTTCAAGAACTAAAAACACAGAACAATAGAAATATTGCGAGATCAATATCTCCCACCTCATTGATTGGAACACAGATCCATTCGGTCAATGATGAAAGAAGGTTGGAATGAACAACATAGTCAGAAATGAGGACGATCCAACGATGAACGGAATAGATGTAGCTCTGACAGCACCACACTCTCTCTTTTTCCAAACTCTATTGCTCTCTAAATAGTTATCATAAGCTATCAATTTTGCTGCTGATAAGGGGTGGTCGGGTTGGCAACTTTAGGGCCATGCCACAACATCTGTGACCTCAATCAGCCGAAACGGACCACAAAAAGGGGTGTAGTTGTCAAGTGATAATTTTCATACAAGTTTTGTTCAATTTGGTGGAGAGATGAAGCACAAAATGCCTCGGGAAGGTGGCCATTCTAACAGCTTTCCGGGCTAAATTCTAAAGAAGAAGATGAACAATCAACCCTAAAATGGTGACGTTATGGTCAAGTTCACAAAGATAACTTCTACCTAGGCACCAACACTATTGGAAACAGAGAAACCCTCACCCAATGAATATTGATTTGTGAACGAGAAGTATAAGGATGGCGCCACTAAGCCAGTTGTTCTTCGATAAGTCGTTTTCAGTTCCTTAGAGAACCAAGAAAGGAAGATTATCCCATCAACACACAACAAGTGCGGCAAACATGAAGTTTTATTAATCTGAATTGCGTAACCTTACATGTTTAGTTATGCCTTTATTTATACTGACTCTAGACTTAAAGAAACTCTAATGGAACCCCACCTTAGGTGGACTTATATGTAGCCCACTTACAATTGACCCAAATAAGTAATAATAACCCAAAGACTAAGAAGAAAATAATAAAAATCTAAAAATTATCATTCTAAATATGCAAGAATCAGATTTGTCACCCTTAAGAAGTCCCAAATAATCTAGGAGAAATCTGATTTAAAAAATTTATGTTGCTACCCCCTTTGATGTTCTGAAGTAGCTTGGATTTCCTTGTTTAACTCGGACAAATAAGAAAATAAATTTCCTCATTTGTTGCTGTTTTAATTACTTTCCTTCATAGGTTAGGAAAAGCATTAAATAATCCTCCCTTCTTTAGGAACAAGATCTGGCCAACTTCCTTACTTAATTAGGAGAATAAATGGCTGACTTTCATAGCATTAGGAAAAAAACAAGCCTAACAAGGGTGGTATGGGGCCGGACACATCAGCCCCTTGTTCCACACGAATTGGGCTCTTCTTTGACCTTAATTAGATGAATTAAAGGCTGTTCTTCATACTCCTTAAATGTCCCAAGCCCCCTAGGTCCATCTTGCTCCATATGTTCTAAACAAGCCCATTCAATGCTTCTTTAAGCTTCTTTGCCCTAGCTCTTGTAATTGGTCCAATTGGCATCTCCAATGGGTCGTTGGCATCATTACACTTCGTGTTGGGCTAATCCTCATCATCCCCTCTCTTTAAAAGGATTCGACATTGAATCATCACCTACATCAAACACAGTAAGATCAGAAACATTACAGGTAGCGCTTACAAGGATTGTCATTGATCCTCTCAAGGATCTGAAATGACCCATCTCCTCGTGGTTGTAGCTTTGATTTCCTATGAGCCGGAAATCTCTCCTTGCACATATGCACCCAAACCCAATCGTTGCGCTGAAAGACAACATGTTTGCGCGTCTTATTGGCTTTGGTCTCATACACCCAGTTCCTCTTTTCAATCTGTTGCCACACACTCTTGATGCGAACCTCGTGATCATCACTCAACCCAAATGCAAAGACACCAATTCCCAGAAAGCCAAGTAAATCAGGTTTGATAGGAGTGTGACACAAAAAACTTCTTGTTGGAAAAAGAGAGAGAGAGAAAAGAGAGAAAGAGAGAGAGTGTGGTGCTGTCGGAGCTACATCTACTCCGTCCACCGTTGGATTACTCCCATTTCTGACTATGTTGTTCCTTCCCACCTTCTCTCAACATTGACCGAACGGATCTGTTATCTAATCAACGAGGTAAGAGATATTGATCTCGCAATATTTCTACTATTCTGCATTTTCGGTTACGGAACTATGGAGAAGTGGTGAAGTTGCAGCATAGTGAATGGATTTTCTTCATGATTTCTCTTATGACTGTCATAGACATGAAGACCTTTGCCATATGTGAAGATTAAATCACAGTTCTTTGGAAAAAGTTTCATTTTTCTTGCTAGTTTCAGAGTGGTTTGTCGTAGCTTGATCTCTTTTGTTCACCGTTGGATCGTTATCATTTTTGAGTATGTTGTTCTTCGGAACCGACTCTACATCTGGACCGAACGGATTATTGTTACAATCAGTGTGCTGGGAGATATTGGCCTCGTAATTCTGTAATTCTCTTCTTCTTTCATGAACTAATCTGCACCTTGTTGTTTATGAGATTAGGTTGCTGTTATTTACGAGCTTAGGTTGCTTCTTGGACTCGGTTTATCTTCTTAGAATTTTGTTCTCTCCAGTATTTGTATGCTACCATAATGTCTTTATGTTCTTTTGTGGAAAATGTTCCAATGGTTAGCTCTAACATTGAACAACACAATCAAGTTAAGTCTGGACATACATTAAGATTAGAACTGCAAGATATGTTGAATAGCCATGGGATGAGGATTTCTCGGTTTCAAGTTGATTCCGATGTTAACATAGAGAAACACTCTCCTGTCCAAGCTTCTAATGTTGTTCCGAAATGAACCATGTGTTGAGTTCTAAAGATGATGAGGTGAAGGTAGGGTCTCATCAACAAGAACAACTAAAATTTAGACCCAAACTGAATTTTTTAAATGCTCCGAAGGGTTCGATGTTGATGACAATGAGGGTAGTAAGACCCTTGGCATTAGTTCATCCGTAATCTGCACTTTGCTCCCCCTATTACGATCGATGGTCGTGTGACAAGAGCTCCTCCACTTGATGTGTTTGAAGATGGCTGCAAATTTTGGAAATCCACCCTGGTTGGTCATTTTGTGGGGGCGAAATTACCGTATCTCGTGGTTAATTCTATTGCCAAAAGAATATGGGGCTCCTACGGTCTATCGAAGTTTTGTCTTCGGATAATGGTTTCTTCATCTTCACTTTTGATTCTATCGATCATGCCACTAATGTCTTTGGAAAGAGCCCCATGGCACATGGCAAACAGGCCTTTGGTGCTTAAACGTTGGCAACCGAACATGCAATTTTTGAAAGATGATTTGGCCGAGTTCCGGTATGGGTTAGGTTGTATAATGTCCCTCTCGAGTATTGGACTATTAAGGGGTTGAGCTGTGTAGCGAGTGCTATTGGAGTCCCCCTTCATGCGGATCATACTACATTGTTGCGAAAAAGGCTTAGTTACGCAAGAGTTTGCGTTGAGATAGATGCTTCGAAGATGTTGGTTAAGGAATATGATCTTCGTTGTCCAAATGGGTTATTCATAACAATTTCAGGCGAGTACGAATGGATACCGTCGAAGTGCGGTAATTGCAATGTCTTTGGACACACCACGGCGCTATGTGCTACTAATAACATTGATAATCTTAAAGTGGTGGCGGAGGGTAAGAGGAATCTAGGAGCTATGAACTCTAAATCTGCGGATAACAAAGCGAGAATCGGTTTCGGTGGCGGGTAGTTGGTAAACGAAACAAGGGTTCTATGAGTGGGGAGAATGCTCCTTTGGCATCTAAAGTGGGTAATTGTAATGAGAATGGTTGTTCAACATCTGGTATGCATATGTCGATTGTAATATGAATGATCATGCGGCATTAGATGTGCGCAATGTTGCTTGTCATGAAGATGAAAATCCTTCCTCTCCTCTTGTCTTGAAGAGTTTACGAGAAGACATGAAACAGGAGCAAGGGGCTGCAAGTCTTGCTTTAGATCAAGATATGGACGCAATGGGAGGTGATACGGATGGGGAACGAACCGATAAGGAGTTAACGTCAACGATCCCGACAACCCCTCAAACCCCGAATTCCACCGAAAGGGAAGCTGTTAATCAGTTAGCTATTAAGGCTATAGATTCTCTAGAGAAAAAGAAAAAGGGTTCAAAAGCCTCTTCAAAGAAGAATCGAAATCCGGCTCCTCTCCGGGAGGCACGTCAAGGTAATCTTTGTGTTGCTTGTTTGTACTCCTCTCTATTTTCCTATGATTATTGGATGTTGGAATATTAGAGGTTTGAATGATCCTATAAAGCATTCGGAATTGCGTCGGCTCATCCATCAAGAGAGGATAGCTCTTTTTGGCTTGGTTGAAACTCGAGTTAAAGACAAGAATAAAGATAATGTTTCTAAACTTCTTCTGCGTTCTTGGTCCTTCTTGTATAATTATGATTTCTCTTGTCGTGGTCGTATTTGGGTTTGTTGGAATGCTGATACGGTGAAGGTGGAAGTTGTTGGAATGTCGGATCGGGCTATTCATGTTTACGTCACTATATTAGCTACCAATATCGGTTTCAATACTTCAATTATTTATGGAGACAATAGTGCTTCCTTACGTGAGGCATTATGGTCCGATATAGTGAGTCGTAGTGATGGATGGGAGTCAACCCCGTGGATTCTTATGGGTGACTTTAATGCTATCCGCAACTTGATCGGACGGAGTTAGGAGGGTCTACTACGTGGGCTGGTACTATGGACGGATTCGATACATGTATTCGAGAAGCGAAAGTAGATGATCTTCGGTATTCAGGTATGCATTATACTTGGTCGAACCAATGCCACGAGAATATGATTATGCGGAAACTAGATAGAGTGCTTGTCAATGAGAAGTGGAATCCGAACTTTCCATTATCGAAGCGAGATTTTTGCCTTCGGGTATGTCGAGACCATTCTCCTATGGTGGTAAAGGTTATTGGCAATGATCCGAACATAAAGAAACCATTCAGATTCTTCGATATGTGGATGGATCATGACGAGTTCATGCCCTTGGTGAAGAAGGTATGGGATCGGAATTCGGGGGTTGTCCAATGTATCAGCTGTGTTGCAAACTAAGAAAGCTAAAGCGAATTGAAACTTTTCAACATGGCTCACTTCTCCAACATTTCGGATAGAGTTAAAGATGCAAAAAACGAAATGGATAAGGCTCAACGGGGCTCTGCATACAGCGCATGAGAATCCAATTTTGTGCATGCGAGAAAGGGATCTTGTTCGTAAATACGCTTCTACCGTCGAGGTTGAAGAGAGTTTTTTCAAACGAAGGCAAGGATACAATGGCTTAGCTTGGGGGATCGGAATACTAGCTACTTTCACAAATCGGTAAATGGAAGACGGAATAGAAATAAGCTTCTATCACTTACAAGGGAGGATGGAGAGGTTGTCGAAGGACACGAGGCGATCAAAACAGAAGTAATTGCATACTTCCATCGTGTGTTAGGAGTGGATCGGATGCCTAGGGTTCTGAACGAGGAAGTGATGGAATCGGCAATTCACTTGAAACTGTCCTCAACGCAACAACAAGTACTCGCACAAGATGTAACAAAGGAGGAGATTAAGCATGCTATGTTTAGTTTGAAGAACAACAAAGCCCCTGTCCGGATGGCTTTAACGCAGGTTTCTTCAAACGAATGTGGCACATAGTTGGGGAAGATGTAATCAACGCTGTTAGATCCTTCTTTCAGACTCGTAGAATGCTTAAAGAAATGAATGCTACATCCATTTCCCTTATTCCTAAAGTTGCTAATCCTACAAGGTTGACAGATTTTCGTCCTATATCTTGCTTTGCAATACGGTGTACAAATGCATCGCTAAGATTCTAGCTGGGAGAATCAAAGTTGTTTTGCCATCCTTAGTTGGTCCATATCGATCTGCTTTTATCTCGGGACGGAGAATCGGTGACAACATTCTTTTGTCTCGGGAACTAATGAAAGGCTATCATAAATCTACGGGACTCGCTCGTTGTGCTATGAAAGTTGATCGATGAAGGCTTATGACTCGGTGCGGTGGGATTTCGTTGACGCTATGTTAATAAAAATGGGATTCCCTAGAACGGTAATTGATTGGATCATGGTTTGTGTTACATCATGTCAATTCTCTATCAACGTCAATGGTGAGCTTGCGGGTTACTTTCCGGGAGGAAGAGGGCTGAGACAAGGGGATCCATTGTCCCCATATTTGTTTGTCCTATGTATGGAAATCTTTTCGGGGCTATTCGCAAGATGAGTGCCAACCAAGAATTCAAGTTCCACTGGAGATGCAAGAAGGACAAAATTTCTCATCTTTGTTTTGCGACGACTTGATGATTTTTAGCAACGGGGATGTAAACTCAATTCGTATGATCGAACCGTGCTCACAAAGTTTCAAGATCTATCAGTGTCGTATCCAAATCCAAACAAAAGTGACATCTTCTTGAGCGATGTGTTAAATGCTGAGAGGGAACAAATTATTCATATTCTTGGGTTTAGAGAGGGGGAGCTCCCTATGAAATATTTGGGAGTACCTCTTCTCTCGTCCAGACTAAAGGCTGTTTATAGTAAGGGCCTCGTGGATCGAATCACATCTAAAGTTCGACATTGGACTTGTAGAACACTCTCGCATGCAAGATGGGTACAACTGATTAATTCAGTCTTATTTTCTATACAGGTCCATTGGGCATCTCTCTTTCTCTTACCTGGGCAAGTAATTAAAAATGTGGAGCAAATTATGAAATCCTTTCTTTGGTCGGGTTCGGATATGAGAACTACGGGGCTAAAGTGGCTTGGGATCGGGTATGTCTTCCAAAAAAGGAGGGGGGGCTAGGAATAAAAAGGACAGAATGGAACAAGATTGCTTTGTTGAAACACATTTGGAACTCGTGCAATGACTCGAGATGGCTCAATATGGTCTACTTGGATCGGATCCAATCTGTTGCGAGGTAGGAATTTCCGGACAATCAAGACGCCACGGGAATTGCTCTTGGGCTTGGGGAAAGATTCTAAAGCTCGAGATCCTTAGCATGGCCGAAGATGAAGTACTTCATAGGAGATGGAATGACAACCTCTCTATGGTTTGACAATTGGCATCCTCACAGCCCACTCGTTGATTCTTAGGGGGAAAGATTCATCTATGATTCAGGTATGGCCAAGAACGCGAAGGTGAATGTGCTAATTCATAACTCGAATGGAAAACTCCTACCACCCAAGCTATTAGCCGGCACCCCATTATAGAAGCTATTCCTTCCAATTCTAATCCTAAGATGGGGCAAAAGGATGAGATAGTTTGGTTCGATTCGCCAAATCACAGATTCTCGGTCAAAGTAGCTTGGGAACAACTAAGACGTCATCGTCAGATGGTTGAATGGCATGACATTGTGTGGTTCAAGAATCTTTGTTCCAAGACATTCATTTCTTTATGGATGGCTGTCCAACGAAACTCACAACTCAAGATAAACTTCATCGGTTTGGTATATATGGTCCCAATAGATGCTCACTCGTCTCGCAACAATGAGGATCACAACCACTTGTTCTTTGAATGCTCCTATACTAAAGCGATCTGGTGGGATGTTTGTGAGAGATGCGACATTCCAAGAATGACAAAAGGCTGGGATGAATGGATTCGATGGGCCACTATCTTTTGGCATGGCAAGAGTTTCGTCAATTTTTCTCGTAAACCGAGTTTTGCAGCTACGGTGTATCATGTATGGCAAGAACGGAATGCAAGGATCTTTGCTGGAATGTCTAGAACTTTGAATTTGGTCTTTAATCAAATCGAATGTATCATTCGTGACAAGCTTGACTTGATGAGGAATGTCGTACCAACAAATGAAAACAAAAGGATCCAACGAGCTTGGAGGGTGAATAACATAGATTCTTAATTTGTTAGTTAGCTGGTTGTATTGGTTTCCCTAACGAATCTAGTGCGGTTTCAGTTTTATGGTTGGTGGCTAGCATGTAACCATCTGTTGTTTTATGTTTCGTTATCATTGTAAATCTGGGGTATGCCCCTTATAATGTTTGTATCTTCTTCTTTTAATACATACGTCAACTTACCAAAAAAAGCAAAAAGAAAAGGATTCAGAAACATTTATGAATCCTTGCCACACATGGAAACTATGTTGCAGCCCATTAAAGATCTTTGGAGAATTAGGAGATTTCCAAATAAGCTGCCACATCCTTTTAGTAAAAGAATCCTAGCCAAATAGGAAGTCCACAAGTCAAAAGGAAGTAAATAACAAAATTCATACAGCCTCTTTTGACCTGTATTTTGATGCCTTCCCAAACTCCGAGTGACCTGAAATTTTAAACCAAGGTAGGATAACATGTCATGAGACTCCACATAAAATTTCAGCTCGATCCAACGGTCGGATTGAGAATTATGACTATTGCCGTAAAATTGGATAGCTGCACTTTTTACGTCAAAACCCGAATTTGACCTTGTCTGGATCGTATCATTCCCTCTCTCTTCAAGATGATTCGTCCTTGAATGGTGCACCAACAAGTTGAATGGACAATTCCTTAGCCTCTTTTTGAAGCCTTTGGAGTTCTTTTCTTGCCAACAATCGTCGCCAACAACTTTGGATGAAAGTTGCAGCCGTTCTATTTCGTATATCATCATTGCAGCGTATTTTCTCCTCTCTTTTTGAAGCTTGCTGGGCATTGACTGATACCATTAATACATCAAGTTCTTGCTTCATCTCCCCTAGAATATGCGATAGACTCTTGGATTCTTTTTTTAGAACACTAATCTCTTTATTTCTCTCCATTTGATACCACCTCTCCTTTTGAATCCTCCTTTTCTTTTGCCATAACACCTCATCAAAATACATGAAATCCCTTTGGTTTCTAGGCTGCCAAAAACCTTCCCAGTGGCCTATGATCTCATCCTTAAAACCGCCATTACCAATATCATCAACATCCTCAAAATCCTCATAATCAGCCCACCTTGGCCTTTCGGCCCCACTGCCATTGTTAGATTTGTATTGAGCCCCAACTTTTCTCATGTCTTGGGTACATGTTCCAAAGAACGTTACCATGTTCCCACCTTCTCAAGTCTGTCACACACATTCCCCATCATCAAATTCATTCTTTCCATCATCTTCGTCATGGCATGCATTTGGAATTTAAGTTCTACATTGGGAGGGGGTGGTGTGTTGTTTTGAACTAACTTGATGATACCTGCAAAAATTGGTTAGTGGAAAAAAAAATCCTCACATCGCTCGAGTTTCGTTCAAACACTCTTAATATCCTCACAATCTCACACCTCTCGTCTCACCTTCTTGCTGTTCTTGCGAAACTGAAACCAACACCAAATAAAACCAACTTGGCAGCGTAATCCAAATATATATGACTCAAGAAGCAATAAAAACCAGAAAACAAGCAAAACGAAACTGGGATGATAGTCTCGCGAGTAGCAAGCGAGTCTATCCGAAATATGAACGAAACTGAAGACTCGAATAAAAAAACAGAAACAAAATATGAAAAACAATGAAACAACACCCAGGATATGTTGGATATGATGAAAATAAACTGCAAGAAACGAAAACAACAGAAACCAAGTGAATTTAAAAAGTTGACGCAAAACAGACTCGTTTACGACGAGTTAAGTCCGAATCTGGAACCTAAAGTAAATGATGTCCAATTGAGTTAAAATTTCAGATATAGTGCGATATCAACCCAAATAGACAATATAAAGTTTGACCAATTTACGACAAGGTTTGATATACTGGCGCAAAAACGTTATGAATCAGACTTGATTAGACCTGAATTTGAAACCCAAAGCAAACGATATCCAATTGACCCGAAATTTGATATGTGGTGCGATTAGGACCCCAGTATTTAGAGTATCAAATTTGCGCTAATTCCAAGTTGATTTGATCTAATTTTCTCTTGTTTAGTTTTCTGCGGTAGAATCCAATAAACATCTTTTTTGAACGATTTTTTTATTTTTTGCTTTTTTATTTTCTCTTTTTGTTTTGTTTTTGATGCTACTGATATATTTTGAACAATAACATAATGAAATAACAAATGTTTTTTTTATATGCCGAAAATTCAAAGAGAAGAAGAAATTGGATACTAAGGAATTTTTTTGCGGAATCAACAAGAAACAAAAATTTCAGAAGGATATAACCTGATTAATGGAGCCAATTCCTGGAAAGCCAAGTAAAATCAAGTTTGATAGGAGTGTGACACAAAGATAACTTGTACCTAGGCACCAAAGACTATTGGAAACGGAAACCCCCACCCAACGAATATTGATTCGCGAACGAGAAGTATAAGGATGACGCCACAAAGACAGTTGTTCTTCGATAAGTCATTTTTCAGTTCATTAGAGAACCTTGGAAGGGAGAATATCTCACCAACACACACACACACAAAGTGCGGCAAACAAGAAGTTTTATTAATCTGAATTATCTTCCTTACATGTCTGCTTATGCCCTTATTTATAGTGACTCCAAACTAAAATACCCTAATGGAGCCCTTATGTGGACTTATATGATGCCCACTTACAATTAAACCCAAATAATATAAATAAACCCTAAACTAAGAAGAAAATAATAAGAACAGTAATAAATCCGAAATTAATATCCTAAATATAAAAGGATCAGATTTGTTGCCATTAAGAAGTCCCAAATAGACTAGGAAATCTGATATGAAGGTAGAATTTATTCTGAAGTCTTCTTTCTTTGTTGTAGCTAGGATGAATAAGGAATCCTTGTAAGAAAAGGATTCTGAAACATGTATGAATCCTTGCCACACATGGATACTATGTTGCAGCCCATTAAAGATCTTTGGAGAATTAGGAGATTTCCAAATAAGCTGCCACATCCTTTTAGGAAAAGAATCCTAGCCAAATAGGAAGTCCACAAGTCAAAAGGAAGTAAATAACAAAATTTGTACAACCTCTGTTGACCTGTATTTTGATGCCTTCCCAAACTCCGAGTGACCTGAAATTTTAAAACAAGGTAGGAAAACATGTCATGAGACTCCACATAAAATTTCAGCTCGATCCAACGGTCGGATTGAGAATTGTGACTATTGCCGTAAAATTGGATAGCTGCACTTTTTACGTCAAAACCCGAATTTGACCTTGTCTGGATCGTATCACTTCATCTCCCCTAGAATACGGGATAGACTCTTGGATTCTTTTTTTAGAACATTAATCTCTTTATTTCTCTCCATTTGATACCACCTCTCCTTTTGAATCCTCTTTTTCTTTTGCCATAACACCTCATCAGAATACATGAAATCCCTTTGGTTTCTAGGTCGCCAAAAACCTTCCTGATGGCCTATGGTCTCATCCTTAAAGCCACCATCACCATTATCATCAACGCCCTCCTTAAAATCCTCATAATCATCCCACCTTGGCCTTTCGGCCCCACTGTCATTGTTTGATTTCGGTTCAGCCCCAACCTTTCTCACATCTTGGGTACATGTTCCAGCCACGTTACCATGTTTTCCCACCTTCTAAAGTCTGTCACACACGTCCCCCATCACGAAATTCATTCTTTCCATCATCTTCGTCAAGGCTTGCATTTAGAATTTAAGTTCTACATCAGGAGGGGGCGGTGTGTTGTTTTGATTTGACATGAACTAACCTGCAAAAATTGGTTAGTGGTAAAAAAAATCCTCACATCACTCGTGTTTCGCTCAAACACTCTTAATATCCTCACACACTCACGCCTCTCGTCTCACCTTCTTGCGGAACTCAAACCAACACCAAATAGAACCAACTTAGCAGCGCAATTCAAATATGTATATATGACTTAAGAAGCAATAAAAACCAAGAAACAAGCAAAAACAAAACTGCAATGATAGTCTCGCGAGTAGTAAGCGAATCTATCCGAAATGCGAACGAAACTGAAGACTCGAATAAAAACAGAAACAAAATATGCAAAAATAATGAAACAACACCCAAATATGGTGGGAATATACTGCAAGGAACGAAAACAATAGAAAGAAAGGGAATTTCAAAAGTTGACGCAAAACATACTCGTTTACGACGAGTTAAGCTTGAATCTGGAACCTACAGTATATGATGTCCAATTGCGCTAAAATTTCATATAAAGTGCGATATCAATCCAAATAGACAGAATATGAAGTTTGAGCAATTTATAATAAGGTTTGTTATACTGACGCAAAGACGTTATGAATCAGACCCGAAATTGAAAACTACAGCAAACGATACCCAATTGACCCCAAACTTAATATGTGATGCAATTAGGACCCCAGTAATAGGAGTGTCAAATTTGAGCAAATTCCGAGTTGATTTGATCTAATTTTCCCTTGTTAAGTTTTCCAGGGCAGAAACCAATAAATATGTGGTGTGATTAGGACCCTAGTAATCAGAGTCTTAAATTTGAGCTAATTCCTAGTTGATGTCATATAATTTCCCCTTATTTAGTTTTCTACTGCAAAAACCAATAAACATCTTTTTGAACGACTTTTCTTTCCTTTTATTTTATGCTACTGATATATTTTGGACAGCAACCAAACGAAAATTTTTGCAGAATCAAGGAGAAGAATAAATTGGACACTAAGGAATTTTTGTAGAAACATGAAGAAACGAAAATTTCAGAAGGATATGGCCTGATTAATGGAGCCAACCTCTGTGGATCAAGCAACCCACACGCAAAGACACCAATTCTCGAAAAGCCAAGTAAATCAGGTTTGATAGGAGTGTCACACAAAGATAACTTCTACCTAGGCACCAACACTATTAGAAACGGAAAAACCCCCACCCAACGAATATTGATTCGCGAACGAGAAGTATAAGGATGATGCCATGAAGACAGTTGTTCTTCGATAAGTTGTTTTTCAGTTATTTAGAGAACCAAGGAAGGGAGATTATCCTACCAACACACAACAAGAGCGGCAAACAAGAAGTTTTATTAATCTGAATTGCGTAAACTTACATGTTTAGTTATGCCTTTCTTTATACTGACTCTAGACTTAAAGAATCCCTAATGGACCCCCTTTAGGATATGAAGCCCACTTACAATTAACCCAAATAAGTAATAATAACCCAAAGATTAAGAAGAAAATAATAAAAATCTAAAAATTATCATCCTAAATATGCTAGAATCAGATTTGTCACCCTTAAGAAGTCCCAAATAATCTAGGAGAAATCCGATTTGAAAAATTTGTGTTGCTGCCCCCTTTGATGTCATTGATTAGCTTAGATTTCCTTGTTTAACTTGGACAAATAAGAAAACAAATTTCCTCCTTTATTGCTGATTTAATTACTTTCCTTCATAGGTTAGGAAAAGCATTAAATAATCCTCCCCTCTTTAGGAACAAGATCTGGCCAACTTCCTTACTTAATTAGGAGAATAAATTGCTAACTTTCATAGCATTAGGAAAAAAGCAAGCCTGAGAAGTGTGGTATAGGGCCGGACACATCAGCCCCTTATTCCACTCGAATTAGGCTCTTCTTGGACCTTAATTAGATGAATTAAAGGCCGTCCTTCATGCTCCTTAAATGTCCCAAGCCCTTCTAGGTCCATCTTGCTCCATATGTTCTTAACAAACTCATTCAATGCTTCTTTAAGTTTCTTTGCCCTAGCTCTTGTAATTGGCACCTCCAATGGGTCGTTGACATGATTACGCTTGGTGTTGGGCTGATCCTCATTAGATTCGACCTCGAATCAAAACTTGTGTCAAACAAAGTAAGATCAACAACATTAAAGGTAGTTAACTTACACCATACTCACCTGAAAGATCAATTTTGTATGTGTTGTCATTGATCCTTTCTAAAACCTGGAATAGACCATCACCACGAGGCTATAATTTTGATTTTATTTGGTTAGGAAATTATTCTTTACGCATGTGAACTCAAACTCAATCACTGGGTTGGAAAATAAATTGTTTGCTTATTTGCTTTAGAAGCGTACAGTTTGTTCTTCTTCTCTATTTGCAGTCGAACTCCCTCATGGAGCTATCTCACCATCTTTGTCTTCTTTTTACCATCTAAACTTTCCCTTTCTTTAAAAGGTAAATGAATTAAGTTCATAGGAGTTAGTGGATTAAACTCTTAAACAATTTTAAAAGGAGAAAAGCTAGTGGTCTAATGCACAATTCTATTATAAGCAAATTTAATAAAAGGCAAACATTCTTCCCAGCTTTTCAGATTCTTTTGAATAAAAACGCAAAAGTTGGGATAAAGTTCTATCCACTACCTCAGTTTGTCCATCTGTTTGAGGATGACAAGTTGTCAAAAATAAGAGTTTAGTTCCTAACTTTCTCTACAAAGTCTTCCAAAAGTAGCTAAGGAACTAAACATCACAATCTGACACTATACTCCTAGAAATGCCATGCAAACCTCCCTACCTAAGGACAAGTCTGCGATATGAGTTGTATCATCTGTTTTATGGCTTGCAATAAAATACATCATTTTAGAAAACCTATCAACCATAAAAAAAGTAGAGTCTCTACCTTTCTTTGAGCTAGACCTAAAACAAAGTCCATAGAGATATCTACCCAAGATTCAACAGGCACTGGCAATGGTGTATACAGTGCATGTAGTTGTACTCTAGATTTTGCCTTTCTACAAGCAATGCACTGTTCATAGATTCGTTGCATATCCCTTTTCATCTTTGGCCAAGAGAAATGCTCATATAATACAGCCAAGGTTTTTGTAACCCCAAAATGACCCATTAAACCACCCTCATGTGCTTCATGAACAAGCAATTCACGCAAAAAACTAGCAGGAACACATAACCTATTCTCTTTAAACAAGTAACCATCCATCAAATAAAACTTACCAAAAGTCGAATGTCCACATGCATTATAAATCTTGGCAAAGTCAGAATCATTATCATACAATTTCTTTACATATTCAAAGCCTAACAATCTAGTATTCATGGTGTTTAGAAGAACATACCTGTGCGAAAGTGCATCAGCTACTATGTTTTCTTTGTCTTGCTTATACTTGATTATATAAGAAAAAGTTTCAATGAATTCAACCCATTTTGCATGTCTCCTACTCAACTTATCTTGTCCTTTCAAATGTTTCAATGACTCATGATCTGAATGGATTATGAACACTATTGGCGTCAAGTAATGTTGTCATGTCTCAAGTGCTCTTACTAGCGCATAGAGTTCTTTATTGTAAGTGGGATAGTTCAAGGTCGCTCCACTTAACTTCTCACTAAAATACACAATAGGTCTTCAACAATTATTTCTCAGGTGGAAAAGAGTACTAATAATTTTAGACTATTATTTTATTTATTCTTATTATTTTAAACCTAGTTTTAATTTAAATTAAGTGCATGTCTGACCCATTAGTTTTAAGGTTTACGTATAAATACTTTTATGTGAGGATTTTTATGGAGTTGGTGAATTTTATCTATAAGTTCTCGCATATTGTGTGCTTATTTCTCTTTGTGTGGTTAAGTGATTTCCATATTAAATTCTAAATTGAACATGCAAACTCTTTCAAGGATTGATCAATTTTATTGTGATTTATACTTCTCGTTCGTGTCTTGTTATAGGCATAGGGTGAGAGTGATCAATTGCATATAATTTTGGTTCTTTAAGACAAGGTTCTTGTTGGGTCAAGTTGCAGACTTTTCTTCAAATCTCAAATTAGCAATTTAAGGGACAATCATGCATCATTTTTGCGTTGGCCAAGTTAAATTTCAGAGTTGTCCTCTAATTTATAGGAATTTTCACTTTGGTCCTTCTTCTTTTGATTTCTATTTTTTTTTCTTGGGCTTTTCTAAAATTTCGGTTTGTTTTCAATTTCATTTTTCAATCCTAATTTATGATATGTTATTTTTTATAATTTGGTTCTCATTTATTTGATTGTTATATTTTGGGTCCTTTTATTAAATTTTTTCTTTTCAATTTCACCTTTCAATGAAAAACCTATTTTTATTTTTTATGTCAATTCGGTCCTCATTCTTTTGATTATTTTTTGTGACCTTGAGCTAAATTGAATTTTCTTTTCAATTTCACCCTTTAATAAAAAATAAAATTTATTTTGTATTTGAATTTTAATCATCATTCTTTTAATTGTTATTTTCTTGTTTTAAATCCATTTGTATAATTGAAATTATTTTTTCAATTTTATTCTTTAATATTTGATTGATTGAAAATTGGGTTTCATGATTTTTCATGATAAGGTGTTTCGGGTCTAATGATCTGGGTCATGGGTTTGAAAAGTTAGTGCAGATTTCAGGTTTAGCAAGATAACTTAGGTTGGCTCAGCCCTAATTACCGGGGTTATAACACCCCCCAAATTTAACAGTTTTACCAATAAAAATTTATGTTGATATTTACACTAATAATCCCTTTGTGATTATTTTATCGATGGGATCATAGATTGAAAATGTACGTTCGAAAAAACACTCATCGATATTTTTTGGTATGTCTGTAAGTCTGTCGTTAATAAATTTACTGATGACTTTATAGACAGACCATGCGCCCCAAAAAAAATTATCCACTTCATTTGTTGGTAATTCTCTCGATACTTTTTAGAATATCAACAACAGGAAAATCATATGTAATTTCATCTATGAGTTAACAGTTGTAGTGGCATTGACATTTGCAGTAATTTTTTTCCAACTCTGATACGGTTCAGCCTTGTGATACGACCCATATAAGGTCAGATTCAGATTTTGGCGTAAAAAGCGCAACAGTCCAGGTTTACGGCAACAATCATAATTCTCAATCTGACCGTTGGATCGAGCTAATGAGATGCAATATAATCTTCAGGTGTGGCAAGGATTCATTAATGTTTCAGAATCCTTTTCTTATAAGGATTCCTTATTCATCTTAGCTACACAAGGAAAGAAGGGCTAGTGGTATTTAATGACATATTAGTTATTTTTATTATTTTCTTTCATGTTTAGGCTTAATTAAAAATTTGTTTTGAGTTAGGATCCGAGGCTTGTTTGAATCAGGTTATGGGCTTTTTATTTTAGGGTTTTTGGGTCAGTTTTGTATGGGGGTCAGTTCAGCCCACAATGGTAGATCCATCAGGGTTAATTTTTCAAGAACTATTTAAACTCATATAAGCCAAAATTTCGACAGCTTTGATGATAATTACTTCTGAATTTTTTAGTTTTAACGTTTGAGAGTGATTCTTGCATTCTTCAGTTCTTGAACGAAGCGAATCGACTTATCGAAGATTAACTAGCTTCGTGGCGTCATTCTACTCAATCCAATAGTGTTGGTGCCTTGGGGCAGGTTTTCATTGTGTTACACTCCTATCAGACTTATTTCGACTTTCCAAGATCAGATCTCAATCTTGATTGTGGGTTGCGTGACAACGTGATCACGAGGTTCGCATCAAACTCTCTAGAATATACCGACAGACTGATTCTGTTGGTGAGTTAATAGTAGCATTGACGTTTGCTGTAATTCTTTTTCAACTCTTTGGAATATACTGACAAAATAAGTCTATTGGTAACTTTGTTAGTATAATTTAAAAATATTTTTTAAAAATAAATCTATTAAACAAAATAAAAAATAATTTTAAAAAATTAAATTAATATAAAATTAAATCCAAGTTGTGGATTGTTCTTCCCTTTACCTTTATAAAACATGTTTATCATACGTAAATATTATTAGTCTTACCAGTGGCCGGTGACACTTAGTTGATTCTATTTTGTGTTTTTTAACTTATTACACCTTGTAAAAAAAAACTAAGGGGGTGTTTGTTTGACGGAAAGTGGTTTCTTGAAAACCGCTTTCCAAACTTTCCTGTGTTTATTTATCATTAGAAAAAGTTAGTCAACGAAAAACACGTTCCAGTCAAAGGATAATATGGCTTGGTTTCCAGAAAAGTGTTTTCCTTTTATTTTGGGCAGAAAACACTTTCCGGAAATTGTAAAAATTTTAGAAATGTCGTATTATTTGCTGATTATATCAAATTTGGTCCTCAAAATTTTGATTGCTATATATATATTTTGAATATTTTTTTTCAATTTCATCCCTTAAAATTTGATTTTTATATTAATTTTGGTTCTTATTTTTATAATTGTTATTTGCTTTTTTCTTATTATTTTTTAATTAAAATTTTTTATCTATCAAATTTGGTTCTCATTCTTTTGATTGTTACTTATTTTATATGAAATAATTTATGAAATGGTAATTATTATTATTTTAATTTCTTCATCTTTCAATTTTTTTATTTGTTAGATTTTATCTCTATTATTTATTTTATTTGAGATAATTTATGAAATTATATTTTTTTTTCAATTTCATTCTCATTCAACTTTTTCATTTGTAAGATTTATTCATTATTATTTTAATAAACTTGAAAAAAAAATATTAATAAGTTATTTTCCAGCTCATTTTTCATGATATAACCAAACACTAAAAAGTATTTTTCAACTTATTTTTTATTATACTACTAAACATCAGAAAATAATTCATTTTTCTAAAATTTACTTTTTAAAAATTTATTTTTTAAAAAAATATTTTTTAATAAACAAATAGACCTAAAAAAAAAAATGTCTACAAGGGTGGCGGTCGGGCGGGACTGGCATTCTTGGAAAAAGGGATTACATGTTAGGTGGCAGGAATTTGTTAGTTGAAAAGGTGGCGAATGGCTGTATGAAGAACGTGCATGTAATTCTTTGAAAATTTGTCTCCATGACTTGCAGCAAGGCTAGACATTCCAATACATATACAAATTTCCTGCTGGGTAGGTTTTAACTTCTCTGAAAATTGAGGTAAAAGTTAGGAATGTTAAAGAACTTTCATTGAGACGAATAAATTGGACGTCCAAATAAGGTAAAATTGGAGGAAATTATTTGCTTCCAACTAAGAAAAGGGAGAGTTCTAAGGTCTACACTAGCTAAAATTATGACTTGCATGGCTATTTATTTCATTTTTTCAACAAATTTAGGAGAATATTCTTTGGGAGGTAAGTGAAGATATCAATGGCCAGCTAAACAGGTTGCACGGATGCTCAGATTCAAGTACTCATTTCCAGAAAATTTGCTTTTACATATCTGTTGCCTTTAATTCAATCACTACAAAAATAGGGCCACGGTTAATTACTACAATAAATTGCAAAAAGAAGAGACCATATTTTGGGTTTTAATAATTGGAGTATCCTTGAGCAATCTTGTTGTCCATCAAGATTAAATTTTAGGAAAATTACCTTTAGTATCATGAATTTAATCTAAATTGCGATTATCCACTATAATTTAAAATTATATGCACACTAACAATTAACATCTTTTCAAAATAAGTCCATAAAAATATTGTATTATTTATAAAAATGCTATTGTTTTTATATTAAATATTATAACTTTGCCATTAAATTTTTTAAACAAAAAACAAAAACAAACTAGCTATTAGATTTAACTTTTCTCTTCTTTTCCCTGTATCCTTACCCTAAACCTAAATTCCCAAATTCAAATTCAAAAGTAAGAACAAGAAAATTCTTCACAATGTCCACGTCTTCATTGAGCAAAAAATGGCATTGCAACCATTATTTCTTGTTTTAATCACAAATAATAATCATATTATAAATAGAAACCCAATCTCTGTCCCAAAAAATTGTAAAACCAAGTCTAATTATCTAATTTTATCCTACAAAAAAGCTAGCAGTTCTATCAATTGAAACTTGTCCTGTTTGAGAATGTAAGCAAATAATACTTTGAACATGCTTGATGTGCATCATGGGAATTATAATCTATCTCGTAAAGCTAAATCTAATATGCTAGAGGATTCAGATGGTCCAATGACAGGAGCGAGAGTAAAACAACTACAAAGGGCCTTGACGAGTCAAATTAGAATGATTGAAGCTGCGTCGGAGTTAAAAATTAGCAATCAGTTTGAAATTAGTTCAAGGGTGCTTATTTGCCTACAATTGGAACTTAGAGATGGAAAAAGCCTTTAATGGTTCTTTTGATGCTGGGCTACTTGAATTTGGGTTGATAATGCAAATAAGTGAAGGAATTGATGGTTGTGCAACGGGTTCTGAATGCACAAATTGACGTTAGTAATGAGCAACGTGAGAACATCTTTCATACTCAATGTTAGATTCGAGATAAGGTGTGTGGGATGATCATTGACAATGGAAGTTGCACTAATGTTGCGTCAACTACCTTGGTGGAGAAATTGGGTTTAACTACCATTCCACATCCCAGGTCGTATAGTTTGCGATAGCTGAATGAGAATGGGGAGATTCGGGTGACAAAGCAAGTCCGTGTACCTTTTTCCATTAAAACCTATCATGACGAGGTTTTGTGTGACGTTGCGCCGATGTCAGCTAGCCATTTGTTGTTGGGTCGTCCATGGCAGTTTGATAAAGGTGTGACCTACAATGGACGAAAGAACACTTAGGCTATGTTTGTTTTCTGGAAAGTGTTTTCCGGGAAACCACTTTCTAAACTTTCCTGTGTTTGTTTGCCATTAGAAAAGTTGGTCAACGGAAAACACTTTCCAGTCAAAGGAAAATTTGGCTTGGTTTCCAGGAAAGTGTTTTCCTAGAAAATTTGGGTGGAAAACACTTTCTAGAAGTTGTGAAAAATTTAGAAATGTCATATTATTTGTTGATATATCAAATTTGGTCCTCAAACTTTTGATTGCTATATATATATTTTGTTTTGAGTATTTATTTTTCAATTTCATCTCTTAAAATTTAATTTTTACATTAATTTTGGTCCTCATTTTTATAATTGTTATTTGTTTTTCCCTTATCATTTTTTTATTGAAATTTTTTATCTATCAAATTTGATCCTCATTCTTTTTATTGTTACTTATTTTATTTGAAATAATTTATGAAATGTTAATTATTATTATTTTAATTTCTTCATCTTTTATTTTTTTATTTTTTAGATTTTATCTCTATTATTTTGATTATTATTTATTTTATTTGAGATAATTTATGAAATTATATTTTTTTTCAATTTCATTTTCATTCAACTTTTTAATTTGTAAGATTTGTTCCTTATTATTTTAATAAACTTGAGAAAAATAAAATATTAATAAGTTATTTTCCAGCTCATTTTCCATGACAACCAAACACTGGAAAGTGTTTTCCAACTTATTTTTCATTACACTACCGAACATCAGAAAATAATTCACTTTCCAAAAAGAAACTACTTTCCAGCAAACAAACGGGGCCTTATTCTTTTATGCTGAATGGAAAGAAGGTGAACTTGTTACCATTGAGTTCTCAACAGGTTAGAGAGGATTAGTTACGAAGCCAACAAAAGAAGGTGAAATCACGTAAGCGGCTGTTGTTAGCTAAAAAAGGAGACATCAAACAAGCATTAGCTTCGGCGGGGGTTGTTTTCATGATCTGGGCAAAGAAATTACTACAAGTAGAAGGATTGGACTTACAAAGACAGATTAAGGAATTGCTTGAAGAATTTAAAGATGTGTTTTCAGATGAATTACCTAAAGGGTTACCACCTATTCGTGGAATTGAGCATCAAATTGATTTGGTGCCGCGAGATTCACTTCCTAATAGACCAAAGATACAGATGTAATCCGAGAGGAAGCAAAAGAGATTCAAAGGCAGAGTTGGTGAGCTCTTAGAGAAGGGCTATGTGCGAGAATCACTTAGTCCATGTTCTGTACCTACTTTGCTTGTACCGAAGAAAGATGATACCATGAGGATGTGTATGGACGATCGCTATATCAATAAAATAACGAGTTAAGTATCGATTTCCTGTATTCCCGTACTTGATGATTTGCTTGATGAGTTGCATGGTGTTGCATTGTTTTCTAAAGTCGATTTGATGAGTGGTTATCACCAAATTAGAATGAAAGAGGAAGATGAATGGAAAACAACATTTAAAACTAAACAGGGGTTATATGAATGGATTGTAATGCCGTTTGGGTTATCTAATGCGCCTAGTACATTTATGAGGCTTATGAATCATGTTTTGAGGAAGTATATTGGGCTGTTTGTTGTAGTATATTTTGACGATATCCTGGTGTATAGACCTTTGATGATCATGTGAAGCATTTTAAAGTTGTGCTTGAAACTTTGCAAGATTCTAAGTTGTATGTGAAACTCACAAAGTGTTGCTTCTGTAAAAAAAAAATGTCATGTTTCTTGGATATATTATCTCTAGCAGGGGAGTTAAGGTTGATGAAGAGAAAATTGAGGCAATTCGGACTTGGTCAAAACTTGCTAGTATCGGCGATGTGAGGAGTTTCCATGGTTTAGCTTCTTTCTACAGGCGATTTGTGAAAGACTTCACTCTATTGTTGCTCCTATGACAGAATGCTTGAAAAAAGGGAACGAGTTTAGATGGAGTGAAGATGCGCAGAAAGCTTTTGAGCTAATTAAGGAAAAGTTGTGTCTTTGCTCCGGTTTTAACACTTCCAGACTTTGCTAAAACATTCGAAATAGAGTGCGCTGCTTTCGGGCCTTGACGAGTCAAATTGGAATGATTGAAGCTGCGTCGGAGTTAAAAATAAGCAATCAGTTTGAAATTGGTTCAAGGGTGCTTAAATTGCCTACAATTGGAACTTAGAGATGGGAAAAGCCCTTAATGGTTCTTTTGATGTTGGGCTACTTGAATTTGGGTTGATAATGCAAATAAGTAAAGGAATTGATGTTGTTTATGGTCAGAAGAGTAAATGAATTTGAACCCAAATTTGAAGTCATCCATTGCATGTGAAAATAAGACTAATCTAGGTAGATTTCAAGTTCAGAACGTGATCTTTCTAGATTGTCCAACTATGATTGCATTGGACTTTTGTGCAAGTTATAGCCATTTTAAATTTGGTCTGTTTATGTTTCAATAAAAGTCAGAAAATGTGTACTAGTTAAATTTGTCTAGTTACTTTGTCAAAATCTAATTTTTGGGCTTGATTTCTGTCATGTTGAATTTTCCTAACTATGGAGGGATGTTCCAATTATAAATATAGTATCAGAATATGTAATAAAGGACTTTTGGCCAAGATTTGAAACTTAATTCAAAGAATTAAGAATTGTTCTTCCAAATTAATTTTGTGAAGAACCCTACCTGACTTATCACTCTTCAATCACAAAGAGTGTGGCGTCGAAAACCTAGATTGATCTTTGTGGCGTCTAGATCGACTTATCAAAGTATTATTCTAGTCTATCCTCCATCTTATTTACCTTAAAATCACTATAATCCAGCCTAAACACCAAAAGAAAGACAACACAATCAGACCCATCCTTCATCCATTTTTGTTAGATTCATTGTTGCCAATTTTCGAATCATTCACGGCATATCAATGCTTTTAACCATATTTTACTAATAAATATTGTTGGAGAGCATATTAAAGGATGATTACTTGAAATCAAAACAAAACGTAGAAGAAAAACCCAAAGTATTATTTTAACTTGTATTTATATACACATTTTCTGCAATATTAATTAGTAATACATTATTTTAAAACTTAATCATTTAATATTTGATTTCAAACTCACTGCTTTAGAGCAATTTAAAGATTTTAGAGTCACTAGTGTACTCATATTTCTCATCTCCAATTCATCTCTTACTACATTTAATAGCTTTCCAACATCCATATTTTGAACTCCCCGATCTCATCTGCATGGTTTTTATATATGATTGCTTACTCCCAACCCAAAAACTACTATGTCGTATAACATGTACTCCCTTATCATAAAAAACAGGAGATAGATGGGCATCAATGGCCTTTTCAACGATTGAGTTTTGTAAAATCATAGCTTTTTCTAAAACTAATGATAGAAGTTCTTTATTATGAACTTGTCATCACCACCAAATGCATGCAATATAAGTTTTGAGATTAAAAAATTAGAGTTTTTTCTAAGTCTTAATTTGGAGTTTTTTAGGGTTGGTTAGAGTTTGGTAAGAGAGTAAGGGAAAGAAAGGGGGATGGCAAAAAGGAAGAAGGAGAATTTCTGATATAATATATACTAAGGTAATTTTATTATTTTGTCAAATTTAAAAATTCATGTTGATCCAAGATGTAAATTCTAATTTTTCAAACTATAACAGGTAATCATAATTTAAACAAAACTACATAATGCTAAATATAATTTTCCCTTAAAGTTTTATAAAATATTAAATAGTAAACAAACCTACTAATCATTTGAGTTTTTTTTGTTTGACTGTAAGGGTAATTTAGGAGCAATTTGCATGTGACTAAATGTTTTCCCAAATAATCTTAAAAACAACTCTCCTACATTGACCTAGTGAATATATCTCTTTAACAACATCATAATTATGTTATTAGACAAAAACTACATAAAAATTGTTTCATAATACACTTTAACTTTGCAAAATAATTTTTTTATTGATTAGGGTAAGAATTACACAATTTATTTTGTATAATGTCAGTTTAAAGAGGAAAAAAATTTTATGTTTCTCCATTTCTTAGTATAGGTAATGAAGACATGATGGCATTCCTAAGTAAATAGGGCTTTCTACTCTCATAAAGGCATTTATGGATTCTACAACATTTGGTGAAATAACATATTAGGTTGGTGAAATTGTTGTTTAGTAGTCTGGTAAACATTTCATAGATATTAATAATTAATAACCAGCTAGTAAGAAGTCTCAGGTCTTTTCTAACATTTTCTCTAAGTATTTTTTTTCTTGTTGTCATGCAAGGTTTTCCAACAATGGTAACTCTTTCCTTTCATGTCTTAGTTTTTTATTGTGTTGAATCATTAATCCTTAACCAAGTAATTTTTTACTTGATGTGACACTTTTATTGATGTGAACCTCGTGATCATGTGGTCACGCAACCCACACGCAAAGACACCAATTCCTAGAAAGCCAAGTAAATCGAGGTTAGATAGGAGTGTGACACTAAGATAACTTGTACCTAGGCACCAATACTATTGGAAACGGAAACCCCCACCCAACGAATATTGATTCGCGAACGAGAAGTATAAGGATGACGCCACGAAGCCGGTTGTTCTTCGATAAGTCATTTTCAGTTCTTTAGAGAACCAAGGAAGGAAGATTATTCCACCCACACACAACAAGTGCAGCAAAGAAGTTTATTGATCTGAAAATTACGTAACCTTACATGTTTGGTTATGCCTTTATTTATACAAACTCTAGACTTAAAGAAACCCTAATGGACCACCCTTAGGTGGACTTATATGAAGCTCACTTACAATTGACCCAAATAAGTAATAATAACCCAAAAACTAAGAAGAAAATAATAAAAATCTGAAAATTACCATCCTAAATATGCTAGAATCAGATTTGTCACCCTTAAGAAGTCCTACATAAACTAGGAAAAATCTAATTTGAAACATTTGTGTTGCTGCCCCCTTTCCTTTGATGTCCTTGATTAGCTTGGATTTCCTTGTTTAACTTGGACAAATAAGAAAACAAATTTTCTCCTTTGTTGCTGATTTAATTACTTTCCTTCCTATATTAGGAAAAACATTAAATAGTCCTCCCCTCTTTAGGAATAAGATATAGCCGACTTCCTTACTTAATTAGGAGAATATATTGCTGACTTTTTATCCTTGTAGCATTAGGAAAAAAACAAGCCTAACAAGGCTGGTATTGGGCCGAACACATCAACACCTTGTTCCACACGAATTGGGCTCTTCTTGGACCTGAACTAGATGAATTAAAGGTTGTCCATCATGCTCTTTAAATGTCCCAAGCCCTTCTAGGTCCATCTTGCTCCATAAGTTCTGAACAAGCCCATTCAATGCTTCTTTAAGCTTTTTTGCCCTAGCTCTTGTGATTGGTCCAATTGGCACCTCCAATGGGTCGTTGGCATTATTTCGCTTGGTGTTGGGCTGATCCGCATCATCCCCTCTCTCTTCAAAAGGATTCGACCTTGAATCATCGCCTATATCAAACAGAGTAAGATCAGAAACATTAAAGGTAGCACTAACACCATACTCACCTGACAAATCAACTTTATACGCATTGTCATTGATCCTCTCAAGTATTTGAAATGGCCCATCTCCTCGTGGTTGTGGCTTTGATTTCCTATAGGCCGGAAATCTCTCCTTGCGCATATGTACCCAAACCCAATCGCCGGTTTGAAAGACAACATGTTTACGCCCCTTATTGGCTTTGGTCGCATACACACGATTCCTCTTTTCAATCTGTTGCCGTACACTCTCATGGAGTGTTCTCACCAGTTGTGCTTTAAGATTACCATCCAAACTAACCCTTTCATCAACAGGCAAATGAATCAAATCCATTGGAGTTAAATGGTTAAATCCATACACAATTTCAAATGGTGAAAATTCAGTAGTGGAGTGCACACTATGATTATATGCAAACAATCTTTGGCAATTCTTTAAGTTCTTTTGAATGACAGCACACAGAAGTTGTGTTAAGGTCCTATTAACTACTTCGGTTTGTCTATCTGTTTGGGGGTGACAAGTAGTTGAAAACAACAATTTAGTACCCAATTTTACCCATAACACCTTCCAAAAATAGCTAAGGAACTTGACATCTCTATCGAAACAATGCTCTTAGGGACCCCGTGAAGTCGTACTATCTCCCTAAAGAACAAATCAGCAATGTTAGTGGCATCATCGGTTTTATGACATGGAATAAAGTGTGCCATCTTTGAAAACCTATCAACAACTACAAAGATTGAATCCCTACCCCGTTTTGACCTAGGTAAACCTAAGATGAAATCCATCGAAATGTCTACCCATGGTTCCTTAGGTACAGGCAAAAGGGTATACAAGCCATGTGGTTGAGTCCTAGACTTTGCTTTCCTACAAGTTATGCATTTATCACATATGCGTTGCACATCTTTTTTTCATTTTAGGCCAATAAAAATATGCTCATGCAACACATCCAAAGTCTTAACAACACCAAAATGCCCCATCAACCCACCCCCATGTGCTTCACGTACAAGCAATTCACGCATAGAACTTAATGGAACACACAATCGACTCTCTTTAAACAAATATCCATCAAGTCTATAAAACTTTCCAAAAGCCGAAGTTTCGCAAGCATTGTAAACATTAGCAAAATCACTATCATCCTTGTACAATTCTTTTATGTGTTCAAATCCTAGAAATCTAGCATCCAAAGTAGATAAAAGAACATACCTGCGCGAAAGTGCATCAGCCACAATGTTTTCTTTTCCTTGCTTATACTTGATCATATACGAAAAGGTTTCAATAAATTCCACCAATTTGGCATGTCTCCTCCTACTCAACTTACCTTGCCCTTTCAAGTGCTTCAATGATTCATGATCGAATGTATCACAAACTCCTTGGGCCACAGTAACGCCGCCACGTCTCTAGAGTTCTTACCAAGGCATAGAGCTCCTTGTCATATGTAGGGTAATTCAAAGCTGCCCCATTAAGTTTTTCGTTGAAATACGCAATGGGCCTCTTATCCCGCATTAACACAACTCTCCTATACCAATACCCGAAGCATCACATTCAACTTCAAAAGCTCTCATAAAGTCTCGGCAAAGCTAAAACAAAGCGCCGAACAAAGTTTATCTTTCAACAAATTAAAAGCCTTATCTTGTTCATCATTCCATTTGAATCCAATAGACTTTTTCATAATTTCAGTTAAAGGTGCAGCAATAGTACTAAAATTCTTCACAGACCTTCTATAAAAACTAGCAAGTCCATGAAAACTCCTTACCTCACTTACCGATTTTGGTGTAGGCCAATCCCGGATGGCCTTAACTTTCTCCTTGTCCATCTCGATACCCTGCGCAGTTACGACATAGCCAAGAAACACAATTTTTTCCATACCAAAGATTAGCATATAATTGTTCACTACACAACACACTTAAGTACATTACGCAAATGATCAAGATGCTTATTTAAGTTCTTGCTGTGGATCAAAATGTCATCAAAATACACAACAACAAACTTACCTATAAAAGCATGCAATACATGATTCATTAAACGCATAAACATGCTAGGCGCATTTGTAAGTCCAAATGGCATGACTAACCATTCATACAAACCATGCTTAATCTTAAATGCAGTTTTCCACTCATCACCCTCTTTCATCCTAATTTGATGGTACCCACTTTTTAAAAATACATGATCCATGTAACTCATCTAGCATGTTATCAAGCCTAGGAATAGGATGTCGATACTTTACTGTTATGTTATTGACGGCACGACAATCAACACACATCCTCCATCTTCTATCCTTTTTAGGCACATGTAGCACTAGCATAGCACAAGGACTCATACTCTCACGAATGAACCCCTTCATCATCAACTCATCTACTTGCTTTTGAAGCTCCTTGGTCTCCTCGGGGTGCTTCTATAGGCTGGACGGTTAGCAATCGAAGCTCCGGGCACAAGGTCAATTTGATGTTCAATCCCCCTTAATGGTGGTAATCCATTAGGGATGTCTTCAGGAATACATCATCAAACTCCCGCATCAAAGAAACAACCACACTAGGAATAGCGAGAATCAAGATCGTTAGTGTTAAAATAAGCCTCCTTATACACAAGTAAGATCATTGGCTTATTAGTGAAAAATACAGATCTGATTTTAGATCCTTTTGCATAAAAATTAGGTTGTTTCTTTAATTTTTCCACACTACTATCATCACACGAGCTTGCTTTCTTCACTCCTCGGTTTTTACCTCCACTCTCAACCGGTTTAATTAATGATTTAGGTTTAGCCGAATCTGATAGTTTTCTCTCACCATTATCCTCACATGAATTTTTACTCTTCCTATCCTCACATTCGTTTTTTAATTTCATTTGATCATCATACACTTGTTTTGGAGAAAGAGGTACAAGAGTGATGGTTTTACCATCCTTTACAATAGTGAACCTATTTCTAAACCCATCATGAATCGCTTTCCGATCAAACCGCCATGGACGCCCCAAAAGTAAGTGACTAGCATGCATTGGGACTACATCACACAAAATCTCATCTAATACTTTCCAATAGCAAATGCAATCAAAACCTGCTTAGTAACCCTCACTTCACCACATTCATTCAACCATTGCAATCTATAAGGCCTAAGATGGTTAATACAACTCAGATTCAATTTCTTCACAAGGGTATCACTAGCAACATTAGCACAACTACCTCCATCAATTATCATGCTACATACCTTGTTTTGGATGTGACATCGAGTGTGAAATATATTTTCACGTTGCTGATCTACATCATCCTCTTTGATTTGCATGTTCAGCACGCGTCTTATAACCAAGGCCTCCCCCTCAACAAGATATGCAATCTCCTCATCACTACAACCATCAAAGGTGGCATCTCTTCACTTTCAGATTTGTCACTTTCAAATTCAACCTCCCCATTGTCTCTTGTAAGCATAACTCTTCGGTTTGGACACTGAGATGCAATATGCCCCTTCCCTAAACACTTAAAGCATTTAATATCTCTATCACGAGTAGGTTGAGATTCAGATTTACCTTTCCCATCCGTATGAGTATCCTTTTTGGCATTAGGTGGTTCGGCCTTTGCATAAGGCTTTGGTTGGACAACCCCCTCTCTCTTCAAATTCGGCCTCCATGTTGAGGAAGATGAAGCCGAATTGGTCTGAAAACATGTACTGCCCCTTCTCTTTATTTGCCTCTCCACCTTCATTTCCATATGGACCATGTCCTCCAATTCCACACAATGTTGTAATTCTACAACATTCGCAATGTCCCTATTCAGCCCATTTAGAAATCTAGCCATAGTAGCTTCCCAATCCTCAATCATATTGGCCCCAATCATGGCAATCTCCATCTCCTTGAAATACTCATCCACGGACCTAGAACCCTGATTCAAACCCTGCAATTTCAGATACAAATCTCTATAATAGTGGTTAGGCACAAATTGACTTCTCATCAACACTTTCATCTCCTCCCACGATGCTACCGGCCTCTCTCCACTCCTCCTTCTACTAATAACATTCTGATCCCACCAAATCAGTGCATAATCCGTGAATTCAATGACTACTAATTTCACTTCTTCACCTCCGAATAGTTATGGCAATAAAAAATCCAATCCACCTTTTTCTCCCACTCCAAATATGCCTCAGGATCGTTTTTACCTTGAAAAGAAGGTATTTTCAGTTTGATAGCATCCAAATCACCATCTAAATCAGCATGTCCCCCAACACTACAGAAATTTTCCCTTTGGCCGAGTTGGCCCCTAGTTCTATTCACATAATCCCTTCGCTTTCTAGGCTGCCGAAAACCTTCCCGATGGCCTATGGCATCATCCTCAAAACCACCATCACCAATATCATCAACGGCCTCCTCAAAATCCTCATAATTAGCCCACCTTGGCCTTTCGGCCCTACTGCCATTGTTTGCTTTCGGTTCAGCCCCAAGCTTCCTCACATTTTGGGTGCTTGTACCAGCCTTGTTATCACGTATCTCTACCCTATCAAGTCTGTCACACACATTTCCCATCACAAAATTCATCCTCTCCATCATCTGCGTCATAGCTTGCATTTGGAACGTAAGTTCTCCCTCGAGATAAGGTGGTGTGTTGTTTTGATCTGACATGATAGTACCTGCAAAAATTGGTTAGTGGTAAAAAAAAATTATCCTCATGTCACTCATGTTTCGCTCAAACACTCTTAATATCCTCACACTCTCACACCTCTCGTCTCACCTTCTTGCGATTCTTGCGAAACTGAAACCAACACCAAATAGAACCAACTTGGCAGCGCAATCCAAATATATATATGACTCAAGAAGCAATAAAAACTAGAAAACAAGCAAAACAAAACTGCAATGATAGTCTCGCGAGTAGCAAGCGAGTCTATCCCAAATATGAACGAAACCGAAGACTCGAATAAAAACAGAAACAAAAATATGCAAAATGATAAAACAACACCTAAATATGTTGGATATGATGAAAATAAACTACAAAAAATGAAAACAACAGAAAGAAAGTGAATTTCAGAAGTTGACGCAAAACAGACTCGTTTACGACGAGTTAAGTCAGAATCTGGAACCTAAAGTAAATGATGTCCAATTGAGTTAAAATTTCAGATATAGTGCGATATCAACCCCAATAGACATAATATAAAGTTTGAGCAATTTACAATAAGGTTTGATATACTGACGCAAAAACGTTATGAATTAGACCTGATTAGACCCGAATTTGAAACCCAAAGCAAACTATATCTAATTGACCCCAAATTTTATATGTGGTGCGATTAGGACCTCAGTAATTAGAGTATAAAATGTGAGCTAATTCCAAGTTGATTTGATCCAATTTTCTCTTGTTTAGTTTTCTGCGGCAAAATCCAATAAACATCTTTTTCGAACGATTTTTTTTTTGCTTTTCTCTTTTCTCTCTTTTTTTTGTTTTTGATGCTACTGATATATTTTGAACAATAACAGAATGAAATAACAAATTTTTTTTATATGCCGCAAATTCAAGGAGAAGAAGAAATTGGATACTAAGGAATTTTTTTGTGGAATCAACAAGAAACAAAAATTTCAGAAGGATATAACCTGATTAATGGAGCCAAGCTCTGATACCAAATGATGTGAATCTCATGATCACGTTGTCACACAACCCACACGCAAAAACACCAATTCCCGGAAAGCCAAGTAAATCAGGTTTGATAGGAATGTGACACAAAGATAACTTGTACCTAGGCACCAACATTATTGGAAATGGAAACCCCCACCCAATGAATATTGATTCGCGAACGAGAAGTATAAGGATGACGTCACGAAGCCGCTTGTTCTTCGATAAGTCGTTTTCGGGTTCTTTAGAGAACCAAGGAAGGGAGATTATCCCACCAACACACAACAAGTGCAGCAAAGAAGTTTATTGATTTGAAAATTATGTAACCTTACATGTGTGGTTATGTCTTTATTTATACTGACTCTAGACTTAAAGAAACCCTAATGGACCCCCCTTAGGTGGACTTATATGAAGCCCACGTACAGTTGACCCAAATAAGTAATAATAACCCAAAAACTAGGAAGAAAATAATAAAAATAATAAAAATCCAAAAATTACCATCCTAAATATGCTAGAATTAGATTTGTCACCCTTAAGAAGTCCAACATAAACTAGAAAAAATTTGATTTGGAAAATTTATGTTGCTGCCCCCTTTCCTTTGATGTCCTTGATTAGCTTGGATTTCCTTGTTTAACTTGGACAAATAAGAAAATAAATTTCCTCCTTTGTTGCTGATTTAATTACTTTCCTTCCTATGTTAGGAAAAGCATTAAATAGTCCTCCCCTCTTTAGGAATAAGATATGGCCAACTTCCTTATTTAATTAGGAGAATAAATTGTTGACTTTTTATCCTTGTAGCATTAGGAAAAAAACAAGCCTAACAAGGCTGGTATTGGGCCGCACACATCAACCCCTTGTTCCACACGAATTGGGCTCTTTTTGGACCTGAACTAGATGAATTAAAGGCTGTCCATCATGCTCTTTAAATGTCCCAAGCCCCTCTAGGTCCATCTTGCTCCATAAGTTCCGAACAAGCTCATTCAATGCTTCTTTAAGCTTCTTTGCCCTAGCTCTTATGATTGGCCCAATTGGCACCTCCAATGGATCGCTGGCATGATTACGTTTGGTGTTGGGCTGATCTGCATCATTTATGGTCTAATTAATACTGGCTTTATTTTTTAAAATGATCATTGCTTTTTTTGGTGTTGTGTTACTTTCATAAATTGAGGACTTTTTGTTTTTGTTTTTATTTTGTGTATTTTGAGAATTTCTTCAAGGATTAATGGTCGATCAAATCTTGGATTTTCAAATCTAGAGGAGTTCTTGGAGGTTTTAGCATTGGAAAATAAAGTTTATTTTTTGTTTATTTGTTAGCCTATAAGTTGGAGAGAGGAGAGAGAAACTCACTACAAAATGGTGAAGAGAAAAAAAGATGTCAATTTCTTTATTTTTGTGTGTGATGAAACTCAACATTCTTGATATTAATGGGTCTTATTCGATAGAGAAAATATAATAATGGTTGTTTTGATTCTTTATATTGCCTAGATAAATAAGTTGGGAGTGGAGAGAGAGAAAAGTTTCTCAATTTGATTTTGTATTTTTGGAACCTATTTTGTTTTTTTGGTTATTTAAGTGGTTTTTTGGGTTCTAATGGTATTTAATAGGTGTTTGCATGTCAAAATTGATGAAAAAAAAGTATCAGGGAAAAAAAATTATAGATCTGATTTTTCGGTCACCATATTAGTAAGTGAATTCTAGGTGCAGACAAACGATACATTTTCTACCTTTATTTAAAAAAAAAACACTATAAAAAATAATATAAACAAGGCCTAGGCGTGCATGCTTGGGTTTACTTTTTAAGGCCTAGGTGTGCTAGGCCACCTAGACCAGTTCCATGTGTCTTTTTTTGTTATTAATTTTTTTCCTTCCAATTTCATCCAATATTTTTTTTTAAAATTTTTTTATTGTATAACTAAGTAAAACATAGTTTTAAAAAATAAAATTTTTAAATCAGTGGAGTTCATGAATCGGGTTCGAGTTTGACAAGTTAAGTACCAAAGTCCGAGTTGATTTAATACGCTATTATCTCAATATTTAAAAAAAAACAAGATGCCATCTTAAATTTTTTTTGAAGCATTAAATTTTTTTTGAATTAGTCTTCATAGTATATTTCAGTTTGGTTTTTGTAAAATTAATTGTTTTGATTTCTTTTTTATATAGTTATCAAGGTTATATGACCTGGATTGTAGATTTGTTATGACGTTATTATTAGTTGTTCAAGTTGCATTTAAACCAGCATTTTTGAGTTTTTTGTTCATTTAATTTTTTTATTCTTTGAATTTTTTTTACATACAAATAAAATTTTTATCCGGTGCACAAAGTAATTACCTAGTTAAGTCTATGTTATTAATAACTTTATTTCGTTAAATGAGTTCTAATTATTAGTTTTTCAATTTTTAAGGTGACAATGACAAGACTTAGAGTACCTTCTCCCTTCCATTTTAATAGTGAATGCGTATCAAAGGACATTTCATATGTGATATATAAGAAGAAACATCAATCAAAATTGAGTTTGGGAATTGGGGAGGTTCCAAAAACTTTATTTTATTACTAAAGCTCTTTCCACCTAAGTTTTTAACACTACTCGTGATTCAAATGTCGAGGTCAAGTCACTTCTGTAAAGATAGTTGATTTGGAAGAAAGGTAGTGAAGAGAGAATTGATTTGCTAGGGGAAAAGAATTGGTTGTTCAACTTTGTGCCTTTTGACACTTTCCTTGTCAAGGCACTTTCCTAAATATAATGCATGAAAGGCAACTTAGAGAATTCCCTGTGGCTGCGAGGCAGGTGGGTTAGTGGAAAAAATCATATGATATTTATAATAATATTTATAATATGATCTCTTCAATATCTGAGCTGCCTGTTCGCCAATAAAATTAACACTTTAAATCACTAAAACATGTCATTTTATAATTAAAATACAAAAATAATTCTAAAATATAAATTAAAAGGGATAAATAATAAATAATAATTTATAAAAAAAAATTTAAAACTCAAACAAAGTTTTGAAACCCGACCCAGTGATTAACCAGACCCAAAGCCCGGGTCACGGGTTTTGACTGAGTCACCGGGTCTTGACTGGGTCACCCGAGTAAATTCTTTTTTAACTCAAAACGACGTTGTTTTGGTAAAAAATCAACAGGTTACAACCAGGTTTTTTACCAGGTCAATCGGGTCACCATGTCAATCGGCTAAGTCAACCGGGTCATTCTGGGTCATGACTTCTCTTATTTTTTTTTAAATCTGACTCAATTCTAGCTTTGGATCGACCCGTCAGACCGGACCAGGTTTCAAAACTATAATTGAGAAAACCTCATTGTTGCAATGGAAAATCTTTTGATTATATCGTTTTTTGTCAAACACAATAAACATTAAACAATATCATCACTTAATTTATTCAATATTAGTGATTGTTAAATTTTTTTTTGTTTGTCTTTAAAAATTGAAGGATATTTCCATCAAATAAGATGTTTTGATCGATACAATTTGCGTGGATAGTTAAAAAATGCTTATTTAAAAAAAAATTAAAATAATTAAAATTATTTTTTCCAATGAAAGATCTCAACACATGATTCATTAACCTCATATAAGTACTAGGGGCATTAGTCAAACCGAAAGGCATTACAACCAGCTAACTATCAAATTAAGAATGTTGTCTTTCATTCATCTACTTCTTTCATTCTAATTTGATGATAACTACAATTTCAAACCAATTTTTGAAAACACAAAAGAACCATACAACTTATCAAGCATATTATCTAATTTAGAGATAAGATGTCTATACTTTACTGTAATGTTGATAGTGGCTCTATAATCTTTTTTTTTTGGTAAGTTGACGTATGTATTAAAAGAAGAAGATACAAACATTATAAGGGGCATACCCCAGATTTACAATGATAACAAAACATAAACCAACAGATGGCTACAAGCTAGCCACCGACCATAAAACTGAAACCTCACTAGATTCGTTAGGGAAACCAATACAACCAACTAACTATCAAATTAAGAATCTATATTATTCACCCTCCAAGCTCGTTGGATCCTTTTGTTTTCATTTGTTGGTACGACATTCCTCATCAAATCAAGCTTATCACGAATGATACATTCGATTTGATTAAAGACCAAATTCGAAGTTCTAGACATTCCAAAGAAAGATCCTTGCATTCCGTTCTTGCCATACATGATACACTTGTAGCTGCAAAACTCGGTTTACAAGAAAAATTGACGAAACTCTTGCCATGCCAAGAGACAGTGGCCCATCGAATCCATTCATCCCAGCCTTTTGTCATTCTTGGAATGTCGCATCTGTCACAAACATCCCACCCAGATTGCTTTAGTATAGGAGCATTCAAAGAACAAGTGGTTGTGATCCTCATTGTTGTGGAGACAGTGAGCATCTATTGGGACCATGTATACCAAACCGATGAAGTTTATCTTGAGTTGTGAGTTTCGTTGGACAGACCATCCATAGAAGAAATGAATGTCTTGGAACAAAGATTCTTGAACCACACAATGTCATGCCATTCAACCATCCGACGATGACGTCTTAGTTGTTCCCAAGCTACTTTGATCGAGAATCCGTGATTTGGTGAATCCAACCAAACTATCTCATCTTTTTGCCCCATCTTAGGATTAGAATTGGAAGGAATAGCTTCTATAATGGGGTGCCAGCCAATAGCTTGGGTGGTAGTAGTTTTCCATTCTGAGTTATGAATTAGCACATTCACCTTCGCGTTCTTGGTCATACCTGAATCATAGATGAATCTTTCCCCATAAGAATCAACGAGTGGGCTGTGAGGATGCCAATTGTCAAACCATAGAGAGGTTGTCATTCCATCTCCTATGATGTACTTCATCTTCGGCCATGCTAAGGATCTGAGCTTTAGAATCTTTCCCCAAGCCCAAGAGCAATTCTGTGGCGTCTTGATTGTCCAGAAATTCCTACCTCGCAACAGATTGGATCCGATCCAAGTAGACCATATTGAGCCATCCGAGTCATTGCACGGAGTTCCAAATGTGTTTCAACAAAGCAATCTTGTTCCATTATGTTATCCTTTTTATTCCTAGCCCCCCTCCTTTTTTGGAAGACATACCCGATCCCAAGCCACTTTAGCCCCGGTAGTTCTCATATCTGAACCTGACCAAAGAAAGGATTTCATAATTTGCTCCATATTTTTAATTACTTGCCCAGGTAAGAGAAAGAGAGATGCCCAATAGACTTGTATGGAAAATAATATTGAATTAATCAGTTGTACCCGTCCTGCATACGAGAGTGTTCTACAAGTCCAATGTCGAACTTTAGAGGTGATTCGATCCACGAGGCCTTACAATAAACAGCCTTTAGTCCGGACGAGAGAAGAGGTACTCCCAAATATGTCATAGGGAGCTCCCCTCTCTAAACCCAAGAATATGAATAATTTGTTCCCTCTCGCATTTAACACACCGCTCAAGAAGATGTCACTTTTGTTTGGATTTGGATACGGACACTGATAGATCTTGAAACTTTGTGAGCACGGTTCGATCATACGAATTGAGTTTACATCCCCATTGCTAAAAATCATCAAGTCGTCAGCAGAAACAAAGATGAGAAATTTTGTCCTTCTTGCATCTCTAGTGGAACTTGAATTCTTGGTTGGCACTCATCTTGCGAATAGCCCCGAAAGGATTTTCATACATAGGACAAACAAATATGGGGACAATGGATCCCCTTGTCTCACCCTCTTCCCCCTTGAAAGTAATCTGCAAGCTCACCATTGACGTTGATAGAGAATTGACATGATGTAACACAAACCATGATCCAATCAATGACTGTTCTAGGGAATCCCATTTTTATTAACATAGCGTCAACGAAATCCCACCGCACCGAGTCATAAGCCTTCATCGATCAACTTTCATAGCACAACGAGCAGTCCCGTAGATTTATGATAGCCTTTCATTAGTTCCCGAGACAAAAGAATGTTCTCACCGATTCTCCGTCCGAGATAAAAGCATCGATATGGACCAACTAAGGATGGCAAAACAACTTTGATTCTCCTAGCTAGAATCTTAGCGATGCATTTGTACACCGTATTGCAAAGATATAGGACGAAAATCTGTCAACCTTGTAGGATTAGCAACTTTAGGAATAAGGGAAATGGATGTAGCATTCATTTCTTTAAGCATTCTACGAGTCTGAAAGAAGGATCTAACAACGTTGATTACATCTTCCCCAACTATGTGCCACATTCTTTTGAAGAAACCTGCGTTAAAGCCATCCGACCGGGGGCTTTGTTATTCTTCAAACTAAACATAGCATGCTTAATCTCCTCCCTTGTTACATCTTGTGCGAGTGCATGCTGTTGTGTTGAAGACAGTTTCAAGTTAATTGTCGATTCCATCACTTCCTTGTTCAGAACCCTAGGCATCGGATCCACTCCTAACACAATTACTTCTGATTTGACTGCCTCGTGTCCTTCGACAACCTCTCCATCCTCCCTTGTAAGTGATAGAAGCTTATTTCTATTCGTCTTCCATTTACTTGATTTGTGAAAGTAGCTAGTATTCGATCCCCCAAGCTAAGCCATTGTATCCTTGCTTTCTGTTTGAAAAAACTCTCTTCAGCCCTAACGGTAGAAGCGTATTTACGAACAACATCCCTTTCTCGCATGCACAAAATTGGATTCTCATGCGCTGTATGCAGAGCCTGTTGAGCCTTATCCATTTCGTTTTTTGCATCTTTAACTCTATCTGAAATGTTGGAGAAGTGAGTCATATTGAAAAGTTTCAATTCCTGCTTTAACTTTCTTAGTTTGCAACACAAATGATACATTGGACAACCCCTCGAATTCGATCCCATACCTTCTTCACCAAGGGCATGAACTCATCATGATCCATCCACATATCAAAGAATCTGAATGGTTTCTTTATGTTCTGATCATTGCCAATAACCTTTACCACCATAGGAGAATGGTCTGACATACACGAAGGCAAAAATCTTGCTTCCGATAATGGGAAGTTCAGATTCCACTTCTCATTGACAAGCACTCTATCTAGTTTCCGCATAATCGATTCTCGGGACATTGGTTCAACCAAGTATAATGCATACCGAATACCGAAGATCATCTACTTTTGCTTCTCGAATACATGTATCCAATCTGTCCATAGTACCAGCCCACGTAGTAGACCCTCCTAACTCCGTCCGACTGGTTGCGGATAGCATTAAAGTCACCCATAAGAATCCACGGGGTTGACTCCCATCCATCACTACGACTCACTATATCAGACCATAATGCCTCACGTAAGGAAGCATTATTGTCTCCATAAATAATTGAAGTATTGAAACTGATATTGGTAGCTAATATAGTGATAGAAACATGAATAGCCTGGTCTGACATTCCGAAAACATCCACCTTCACCGTATCAGCATTCCAACAAACCCAAATACGACCACGACAAGAGAAATCATAATTATACAAGAAGGACCAAGAACGCAGAAGAAGTTGAGAGACATTATCTTTATTCTTGTCTTTAACTCGAGTTTCAACCGGACCAAAAAGAGTTATCCTCTCTTGATGGATGAGCCGACGCAATTCCGAATGCTTTATAGGATCATTCAAACTTCTAATATTCCAACATCCAATAATCATAGGAAAATAGAGAGGAGTACAAACAGCAACACAAAGATTACCTTGACGTGCCTCCTGGAGAGGAGCTAGATTTCTTAGTCTTCTTTGAAGAGGCTTTTGAACCCTTTTTCTTTTTCTCTAGAGAGTCTCTAGCCTTAATAGCTAACTGATTAACAGTTTCCCTTTCGGTGGAATTCAGGGTTTGAGGGGTTGTTAGGATCGTTGACGTTAACTCCTTATCGGTTCGTTCCCCATCTGTATCATCTCCCATTGCGTCCATATCTTGATCTAAAGCGATGGTTGCAGCCCCTTGCTCCTGTTTCATGTCTTCTCGTAAACTCTTCGGGACAAGAGGAGAGGAAGGATTTTCATCTTCATGACAAGCGAAGATTGCGCATATCTCGATGCCACATGATCATTCATATTACAATCGACATATGTATACCGATGTTGAACAACCATTCTCATTGCAATTACCCACTTTAGATGCCAAGGGAGCATTCTCCCCACTCACGTAACCCTTGTTTCGTTTACCAACTACCCGCCACCGAAACCGATTCTCGCTTGTTATCCGCAGATTTAGAGTTCATAGCTCCTAGATTCCTCTTACCCTCCGCCACCACTTTAAGATTATCAATGTTATTAGTAGCACATAGCGCCGTGGTGTGTCCAAAGACATTGCAATTACCGCACTTCGACGGTATCCATTCGTAATCAGCTGAAATTGTTATGAATAACCCATTTGGACAGCGAAGATCATATTCCTTAACCAACGTCTTCGAAGCATCTATCTCAACGCAAACTCTTGCGTAACTAAGCCTTTTACGCAACAATGTAGTATGATCCGCATGAAGGGGGACTCCAATAGCACTCGCTACACATCTCAACCCCTTAATAGTCCAATACTCGAGAGGGACATTATACAGCCCTAACCCATATCGGAACTCCGGCCAAATCATCTTTCAAAAATTGCATGTTCGGTTTCCAACGTTTAAGCACCAAAGGCCCTTTTGCCATGTGCCATGGGGCTCTTTCCAAGACATTAGTGGCATGATCGACAAAATCAAAAGTGAAGATGAAGAAACCATTATCCGAAGACAAAACTTCGATAGACCGTAGGAGCCCCAAATTCTTTTGGCAATAGAATTAACCACGGGATACGGTAATTTCGCCCCACAAAATGACCAACTAGGGTGGATTTCCAAAATTTGCAGCCATCTTCAAACACATCAAGTGGAGGAGCTACTGTCACACGACCATCGCTTATAGCGGGGGAGCAAAGTGCAGATTACGGACTAAACTAATGCCAAGGGTCTTGCTACCCTTATTGTCATCAACATCGAACCCTTCAAAGCATTTAAAAAATTCAATTTGGGTCTAAGTTTTAGTTGTTCTTGTTGATGAGACCCTACCTTCACCTCATCAACATTAGAACCCAACACATGGTTCATTTCGGAACAACATTAGAAGCTTGGACAAGTAGAGTGTTTCTCTATGCTAACATCGAAATCGGCTTGAAACCGAGAAATCCTCATCCCATGGCTATTCAACATATCTTGCGCTCTAATCTTAATGTATGTCCGGACTTGTGTTGTTCAATGTTAGAGCTAACCATTGGAACATTTTCCACGAAGAACATAGAGACATTATGGTAGCATACAAATACTAGAGAGAACAAAATTCTAAGAAGATAAACCGAGTCCAAGAAGCAACCTAAGCTCGGAAATAACAGCAACCTAATCTCATAAACAAGACAAGATGCGATTAGTTCATGAAGGAAGAAGAGAATTACAGAATTACGAGGTCAATATCTCCCAGTACACGATTGTAACAATGATCCATTCGGTCAAGATGTAGAGTAGGTTCCGAAGAACAACATACTAAAAAATGGTAACGATCCAACGGTGAACAAAGGAGATCAAGCTACGACAAATCACTCGAAACTAGCAAGAAAAATGAAACTTATCCAATGAACTGTGATTTAATCTTCACATATGGCAAAGGCCTTCATGTCTATGAATGCCATAAGAGAAATCATGAAGAAAATCCATTCACTATGCTGCAACTTCACCACTTCTCCATAGTTCCGGAATTGAAAATGCGAGAATAGTAGAAATATTGCGAGATCAATATCTCTTACCTCGTTGATTGGATAACAGATCCGTTCGGTCAATGTTGAGAGAAGGTTGGAAGGAACAACATAGTCAGAAATGAGAACAATCCAAAGGTGGACGGAGTAGATGTAGCTCCGACAGCACCACACTCTCTCTCTTTCTCTCTTTTCTCTCTCTCTCTCTCTTAATTCCCTTGTTTAACTTGGACAAATCAATCACTCCATAGTGGCTCTATAATCAATGCAAATATGACAATTATTGTCCTTTTAAGCACAAGTAACACTGGAATTGTACAAGAGCTCATACTTTTTTGAATGCTAATCTTAAGAAGTGTACCTTTTACATGGAGAAAATTATTGTTTCTTGGCTATGTCGTAACAACGCAAGGTATCGAGATGGATGAGGAAAAAGTTAAGGCCATTCAGGATTGGCCAACACCAAAATCGGTAAGTGAGGTAAGGAGTTTTCATGGACTTGCTAGTTTTTTTAGAAGGTTTGTGAAGGATTTTAGTATTATCTTTAACTGAAATTATGAAAAAGTCTGTTAGATTTAAATGGAATGATGAACATGATAAGGCTTTTAATTTGTTAAAAGATAAAATTTGTTCGGCGCCTGTTTTAGCTTTGCCAGACTTTATGAGAGCTTTTAGAGTTGAATGTGATGCGTCAGGTATTGGTTTTGGAGCTGTGTTAATGCAAGATAAGAGGCCCATTGCGTATTTCAACGAAAAACTTAATGGGGCACCCATGAATTACCCTATATATGACAAGCAGCTCTATGCCTTGGTAAGGACTTTAGAGACGTGGCAACATTCCCTGTGGCCCAAGGAGTTTGTAATACATTCTGATCATGAATCATTGAAGCACTTTAAAGGGCAAGGTAAGTTGAGTAGGAGACATGCCAAATGGGTTGAATTTATTGAAACCTTTCCGTATATGATCAAGTATAAGTAAGGAAAAGAAAACATTATGGTTAATGCACTTTCATGCAGGTATATTCTTTTATCTACTTTGGATGCTAGACTTCTAGGATTTGAACACATAAAAGAATTGTAGAAGGATGATAATCATTTTGCTAAGTTTACATTGTTTGCGAAACTTTGGCTTTTGGAAAGTCCTATTGACTTGATGGATATTTGTTTAAAGAGAGTCGTTTGTGTGTTCCATCAAGTTCTATGCATGAATTGCTTGTACCTGAAGCACATGCAGGCGCCTTAATGGGGCATTTTGGTGTTGTTAAGACTTTGGTTGTGTTGCATGAACATTTTTATTGGCCTAAAATGAAAAAAGATGTGCAACGTAGATGTGATAAATTCATAACTTGTAGGAAAGCAAAGTCTAGGACTCAACCACATGGCTTGTATACCCCTTTGCCTGTACCGACAAAACCATGGGTAAACATTTCGATGGACTTCATCTTAGGATTACCTAGGTCAAAACAGCGTAGAGATTCAATCTTTGTAGTTGTTGATAGGTTTTCCAAGAAGACACACTTCATTCCATATCATAAAACCAATGATGCAACTAATATTAACATGCTACATACCTTGTTTTGGATGTGACATTGAGTGTGAAATATATTTTCCCGTTGTTGATCTACATCATCTTCTTTGATTTGCATGTTCAACGCACGCCTTATAACCAAGGACTCCCCCTCAACAAGATATGCGATCTCCTCATCACTACAATCCACTAATAGTGGCATCTCTTCACTTTCATGCTTCTAGCAAGCTTCAGACAGAGAGGAGAAAAAAGGCTCCAATGATGATATACAAAATAGAACGGCTGCAACTTTCATCCAAAGTTGTTGGCGATGATTGTTGGCAAGAAAAGAACTCCAAAGGCTTCAAAAAAAGGATAAGGAATTGTCCATTCAACTTGTTGGTGATTCGAGGATGAATCATCTTGAAGAGAGAGGGAATGATACGATCCAGGCAAGGTCAAATTCGGATTTTGATGTAAAAAGTGCATCTATCCAGTTTTACAGCAACAGTCATAATTCTCAATCCGACCGTTGGATCAAGCTGAAATTTTACGTGGAGTCTCCTGACATGTTGTCCTATCTTGTTTTAAAATTTCAGGTCAATCAGAGTTCCGAAAGGCATCGAAACACGGGTCAACAGAGGTTGTACGAATTTTGTTATTTCTTCCTTTTGACTTGTGGACTTCTTATTTGGCTAGGATTCTTTTTCTAAAAGGATGTGGCAGCTTATTTTAGGAATCTCCTAATTCTCCAAAGATCTTTAATGGGCTGCAACATAGTTTCCATGTGTGGCAAGGATTCATAAATGTTCAGAATCCTTTTCTTACAAGGATTCCTTATTCATCCTAGCTACAAAAAGGAAAGAAGACTTCATAATAAATTCTACCTTCAGATCAAATTTCCAGTCTATTTGGGACTTCTTAATTGTGACAAATCTGATTCTAGCATATTTAGGATGGTAATTTTCTGATTTTTTATTATTTTTATTATTTTCTTCTTAGTCTTTGGGTTATTATTACTTATTTGGGTCAATTGTAAGTGAGCTTAATATAAGTCTACCTAAGAGGGGTCCATTAGGGTTTATTTAAGTCTAGAGTCAATATAAATAAAGGCATAACCGAACATGTAAGTAGACAATTCAGATTAATAAAACTTCTTGTTTGCCGCACTTTGTGTGTGTGAGTGTTGGTGAGATAATCTCCCTTCCATGGTTCTCTAAAGAACTGAAAAACAACTTATCGAAGAACAACTGTCTTCGTGGCGTCATTCCTTATACTTCTCGTTCGCGAATCAATATTCGTTGGGTGGGGGTCTTCGTTTCCAATAGTGCTGGTGCCTAGGTACAAGTTATCTTTGTGTCACACTCTTATCAAACCTGATTTACTTGGCTTTCCGGGAATTGGTGTCTTTGCATGTGGGTTGCGTGATCACGTGATCACGAGGTTCGCATCATCCCCTCTTTCAGAACAAGATCTGTCCAACTTCTTTACTTAATTAGAAGAATAAATTGCTGATTTTCTACCCTTGTAGCATTAGGAAAAAACACAAGCCTAACAAGGCTAGTATGGGCCCGGACATATTAGCCCCTTGCTCCACACGAATTGGGCTCTTCTTGGACCTGAATTAGTTGAATTAAAGGTTGTCCTTCATGCTCCTTAAATATCTCAAACGGCTCTAGGCACATTTTGCTCCATATGTGTAGAACAAGCCCATTCAATGCTTATTTAAGCTTTTTTACCCTAGCTCTTATAATTGGCACCTTTAATGGGTCGTTGACATGATTACACATGGTGTTGGGCTGATCCTCATCATCCTCTCTCTTTTCAAAAGGATTCAATCTCGAATCATCACCTACATTAAACAGTGAGATCGAAACATTAAAGGTAGCACTAACACCATACTCACCTCGCAAATCAACTTTATAAACATTTATAAACATTGTCATTAATCCTCTCAAGGATCTGAAATGGTCCATCTCCTCATGGTTGTAGCTTTGATTTCCTGTGGGTCGAAAATCTCTCCTTGTGCATAGCACCCAAACCCAATCATCTGGCTGAAAGACAACATGTTTGCGCCCCTTATTAGCTTTGGTCGCAAACACACGATTTCTCTTTTCAATCTGTTGCCGCACACTCTCATAGAGTGTCTTCACCACATATCCTTTACGGTTAACATCCAAACTAACCATTTCATCAACAGGCAAAGGAATTAAATCTATGGGTGTTAAAGGCTTAAATCAATACATAATTTCAAATGGTAAAAATTCTGTAGTAGAGTACACACTACGGTTATATACAAACCGATCTGGATCAGCCCAACACCAAGCGTAATCATACCAACAACCCATTGGAGGTGCCAATTAGACCAATCACAAGAGCTAGGGCAAAGAAGCTTAAAGAAGCATTGAATGGACTTGTTCAGAACATATGAAGTAAAATGGACCTAGAAGGGCTTGGGACATTTAAAAAGCATGAAGGACAATCTTTAATTCATCTAGTTCGGTCCAAGAAGAGCCCAATTCATGTGGAACCAGGGGGTTGATCAAGTATAAGCAAGGAAAAGAAAACATTGTGGCTGATGCACTTTCGCGCAAGTATGTTCTTTTACCTCCTTTGGATGCTAGATTTCTAGGATTTGAACACATAAAAGAATTGTACAAGGATGATAGTGATTTTGCTAATGTTTACAATGCTTGCGAAACTTCGGCTTTTGGAAAGTTTTATAGACTTGATGGATATTTGTTTAAAGAGAGTCGATTGTGTGTTCCATTAAGTTCTATGCGTGAATTGCTTGTACGTGAAGCACTGGGGGTGGGTTGATGGGGCATTTTGGTGTTGTTAAGACTTTGGATGTGTTGCATGAGCATATTTTTATTGGCCCAAAATGAAAAAAAGATGTGCAACGCATAAGTGATAAATCAATAACTTGTAGGAAAGCAAAGTCTAGGACTCAACCACATGGCTTGTATACCCTTTTGCCTATACCTAAGGAACCATTGATAGACATTTCGATGGATTTCGTCTTAGGTTTACCTTGGTCAAAACGGGGTAGGGATTCAATCTTTGTAGTTGTTGATAGGTTTTCAAAGATGGCACACTTTATTCCGTGTCATAAAACCGATGATGCCACTAACATTGCTGATTTGTTCTTTAGGGAGATAGTACGACTTCACGGGGTCCCTAATAGCATTGTTTCTGATAGAGATGTCAAGTACCTTAGCTATTTTTGGAAGGTGTTATCGGAAAAATTGGATACTAAACTGTTGTTTTCAACTACTTGTCACCCCTAAACAGATGGAAAAACCGAAGTAGTTAATAGGACCTTAACACAACTTCTGCGTGCTGTCATTCAAAAGGACTTAAAGAATTGGAAAGATTGTTTGCCATTTATAGAGTTTGCATATAATCGTAGTGTGCACTCTACTACTGAATTTTCACCATTTGAAATTGTGTATGGATTTAACCCTTTAACTTCAATGGATTTGATTCCTTTGCCTCGTTGATGAAAGGGTTAATTTGAATGGTAATCGTAAAGCACAGGTGGTGAAAACACTCCATGAGAGTGTGCGGCAACAGATTGAAAAGAGGAATCATGTGTATGCGACCAAATCCAATAAGGGGTGTAAACATGTTGTCTTTCAACCTGTCGATTGGGTTTGGGTGCATATGTGCAAGAAGAGATTTCCGGCCCATAGGAAATCAAAGCAACAACCACGAGGAGATGGGCCATTTCAGATACTTGAGAGGATCAATGACAATGCGTATAAAGTTGATTTGCTAGGTGAGTATGGTGTTAGTGCTACCTTTAATGTTTCTGATCTTACTCTATTTGATGTAGGCGATGATTCGAGGTCGAATCCTTTTGAAGAGAGAAGGGATTACAACCATGAGGAGATGGGCAATACTTGTTTGGTATACATGGTCCCAATAGATGCTCACTCTATCTTCGCAACAATGAGGATCACAACCACTTGTTCTTTGAATCCTCCTATACTAAAGCGATCTGGTGGGATGTTTGTGACAGATACGACATTCCAAGAATGACAAAAGGCTGGGATGAATGGATTCGATGGGCCACTGCTCTTGGCATGGCAAGAGTTTCGTCAATTTTTCTTGTAAACTGAGTTTCGCAGCTACGAGTGTATCATGTATAGCAAGAACGGAATACAAGGATCTTTGCTGGAATGTCTAGAACTTCGAATTTGGTCTTTAATCAAATCAAATGTATCATTCGTGATAAGCTTGATTTGATGAGGAATGTCGTACCAACAAATGAAAACAAAAGGATCCAACGAGCTTGGAAGGTGAATAACATAGATTCTTAATTTGTTAGTTAGCTGGTTATATTGGTTTCCCTAACGAATCTAGTGAGGTTTCGGTTTTATGGTCGGTGGCTGCCCGTAGCCATCTGTTGTTTTATGTTTCTGTTATCATTGTAAATCCGGGGTATGCCCCTTATAATGTTTGTATCTTCTTCTTTTAATACATACGTCAACTTACCAAAAAAAAAACCTTCACTTCACCACACTCATTCAACAATTGCAATCTATAAGACCTAGGATGCTTTATACAACTCAGATTCAATTTCTTCACAATAGTATCACTAGCTACATTAGCACAACTACCTCCATCGATTATAATGCTACATACCTTGTTTTGGATGTGACATTGAGTATGAAATATGTTTTTCCTTTGATGATCTACATCATCTTCTTTGATTTGCTTGTCCAGCGCATGCCTTATAACCAAAGCCTCCCCCTCAATAGGATATGCAGTCTCCTCATCACTACAATCCATCAAAGGTGGCATCTCTTCTGATATGATCCTAGCAAAGTCAAATTCGGATTTGGATGTAAAATGTGCAATTATCCAGTTTTACGATAAAAGTCATAATTCTCAATCCGACAGTTGGATCAGGCTGCAATTTTACATGGAATCTCCTGATATGTTGTCCTACCTTAGGTTAAAATTTCAGATCAATTGAAGTTCAAAAAGGCATCGCAATACGGGTCAACAAAGGCTGTACGAATTTTGTTATTTACTTCCTTTTGACTTGTGGACTTTCTATTTGGCTAGGAATCTTTTCCTACAAAGATATAACAACTTATTTTGGGAATCTCCTAGCTCTACAAAGATCTTTAATGGGATGCAATATAGTTTCCAAGTGTGGCAAGCATTCATAAATGTTTCAAATCCTTTTCTTATAAAGATTTTTTTTATTCATCCTAGCTACAACAAGGAAAGAAAGTCAGCATTTTTTTCTCCTAATTAAGTAAGGAAGTTGGCCAGATCTTATTCCTAAAGAGGAGAGGAGTATTTAATGCTTTCCGTAACTTAGGAAGGAAAGTAATTAATTCACTGCCTCCGCAACAATGAGGATCACAACCACTTGTTCTTTGAATGCTCCTATACTAAAGCGATCTGGTGGGATGTTTGTGACGATGCGACATTCCAAGAATGACAAAAGGCTGGGATGAATGGATTCGATGGGCCACCGTCTCTTGGCATGGCAAGAGTTTCGTCAATTTTTCTCGTAAACCGAGTTTCGCAGCTACGGTGTATCATGTATGGCAAGAACGGAATGCAAGGATCTTTGCTGGAATGTCCAGAACTTCGAATTTGGTCTTTAATCAAATCGAATGTATCATTCGTGATAAGCTTGATTTGATGAGGAATGTCGTCCCAACAAATAAAAACAAAAGGATCCAACGAGCTTGGAGGGTGAATACCATAGATTCTTAATTTGTTAGTTAGGCTGGTTGTATTGGTTTCCCTAACGAATCTAGTGAGGTTTCAGTTTATGGTTGGTGGCTAGCGTGTAGCCATCTGTTGGTTTATGTTTCGTTTTCATTGTAAATCTGGGGTATGCCCCTTATAATGTTTGTATCTTCTTCTTTTAATACATACGTCAACTTACCAAAAAAAAAAGGGAAGTAATTAAATTAGCAACAAAGAAGAAAATTTGTTTTCTTATTTTTCCAAGTTAAAAAAGGAAATCCAAGCTAATCAAGGACATCAAATGGGGAAGCAACACAAATTTTCCAAATCAGATTTCTCCTAGTTTATTTGGGACTTCTTAAAGGTGACAAATCTAATTCTAGCATAGTTAGGATGATAATTTTTGGATTTTTATTATTTTCTTCTTAGTCTTTGGGTTATTATTACCTATTTGGGTCGGTTGTAATTGAGCTTCATATACCATATAAGGGGGGTCCATTATAGTTTCTCTAAGTCTAGAATCGGTATAAATAAAGGTAGTTATGCAATTTTCAAATCAATAAACTTTTTTGCCGCACTTGTTATGTGATGGTGGGATAATCTCCATTCTTGGTTCTCTAAATGATGTTGCGGCTTATTTTGGGAATCTTCTAATTCTTCAAAGATCTTTAATTGGTTGCAATATAGTTTCCATGTGTGGCAAGGATTCATAAATGTTTTAGAATCCTTTTCTTACAAGGATTATTTATTCATCCTAGCTATAAAAAGGAAAGAAGACTTCAGAATAAATTCTACCTTCAAATCAGATTTCCTAATCTATTTGAGACTTCTTAATGGTGACAAATCTGATTCTAGCATATTTAGGATGATAATTTTTAGATTTTTATTATTTTCTTCTTAGTCTTTGGGTTATTATTACTTATTTGGGTCGGTTGTAAGTGGGCTTTATATAAGTCCATATAAAGGGGGGTCCATTAGGGTTTCTTTAAGTCTAGAATCAGTATAAATAAAGGCAGTTATGCAATTTTCAAATCAAAAAACTTCTTTACCGCACTTGTTGTGTGTTGGTGGGATAAACTCCTTCCTTGGTTCTCTAAAGGATGTTGCAGCTTATTTTGGGAATCTCCTAATTCTCCAAAGCTCTTTAATGGGTTGCAACATAGTTTCCATGTGTGGCAAGGATTCATAAATGTTTCAAAATCCTTTTCTTACAAGAATTCTTTAGTCATCCTAGCTATAAAAAGGAAAGAAGACTTCAGAATAAATTCTACCTTCGAGATCAGATTTCCTAGTCTATTTGAGACTTCTTAATGGTGACAAATCCGATTCTAGCATATTTAGGATGGTAATTTTTGGATTTTTATCATTTTCTTCTTAGTCTTTGGGTTATTATTACTTATTTGGATCAATTGTAAGTGGGTTTCATATAAGTCCACCTAAGAGGGGTCCATTAGGGTTTATTTAAGTCTAGAGTGAGTATAAATAAAGGCATAACCAGACATGCAAGTTGGACAATTCGGATTAATAAAACTTCTTGTTTGCTGCACTTCGTGTGTGTGTGTGTGTTGGTGAGATAATCTCCCTTCCGTGGTTTTCTAATGAACTGAAAAACAACTTATCAAAGAACAACTTTTTTCATGGCATCATCCTTATACTCGTCATTTGCGAATCAATATTCGTTGGGTGGGGGTTTCCGTTTCCAATAGTCCTGGTGCCTAGGTACAAGTTATTTTTGTGTCACACTCCTATCAAACCCGATTTACTTGGCTTTCCGGAAATTGGTGTCTTTGCATGTGGGTTGCGTGACCACGTGATCACGACATTCGCATCATCTTCACTTTTAGATTTGTCACTTTCAGATTCAACCTCCCCATTGTCTCTTGTAAGCATAACTTTTCGGTTTGGACACCGGGATGCAATGTGCCCTTTCCCTAAACACTTAAAACATTTAATATTTACTTTTCCCATTTGTATGAGATACCGTCTTGGCATTAGGTGGTTCAGCCTTTTGGCCCTACTGTCAATGTTTGCTTTCGGTTTAGCCCTAACCTTCCCCACATCTTGGGTGCTTATACCAACCTCGTTACCATGTTTATCCACCCTCTGAAGTCTGTCACACACATTTCCCATCATAAAATGTATCCTCTCCATCATCGGCGTCATGGCTTACATTTAGATCTTAAGTTCTCCCTCGGGATGGGGTGGTGTGTTGTTCTGATCTGACATGATAGTACCTACAAAAATTAGTTAGTGGTAAAAATAATATCCTCACGTCACTCGTGTTTCGCTCAAACACTCATAATATCCTCACACGCGTCCACCTCTCGTCTCTCACCTTCTTGCGATTCTTGCGAACTAAAACCAACACCAAATAGAACCAACTTAGCAGCGCAATCCAAATATGTATATATGACTCAAGAAGCAATAAAAAACCACAAAACAAGCAAAACAAAACTGCGATGATAGTCTCGAGAGTAGTAAGTGAATCTATCTGATATATGAACGAAATTGAAAACTCGAAAAAAAACAGAAACAAAATATGCAAAATGATGAAACAACACCTAAATATGTTAGATATGTTGAGAATATACTACAAGAGATGAAAACAACAGAAAAAAAGTGAAATTCAAAAGTTGACGCAAAACGATTAGTTTACGAAGAGTTAAGTCTAAATCTGGAACCTATAGTAAATGATGTCCAATTAAGATAAAATTTCAGATATAGTGCGATATCGGCCTAAATAGACAGAATATAAAATTTTGAGCAATTTACGATAAGGTTTGATATGCTGACGCAAAAACGTTATGAACCAGACCTGTTTAGACCTAAAATTGAAAACCAAAGAAAACAATATCAAATTGACCCCAAAATTAATATGTGGAGCAAGAAGGACCCCATTAATCAAAGTATAAACTTTCACCTAATTCCAAGTTGATTTAATCTAATTTTCCCTTGTTTAGTTTTCTATAACGAAACCAATAAACATCTTTTTGAACAATTTTGTTTTTTTTATAATTTGTGTATGCTACTGATATATTTTGGACAGTAGCTGAATGAAATAACAAATTTTTGTTTTGACATGCCACAAATTCAAGGAGAAGAAGAAATTGGACACTAAGGAAAAAAACTTTTTTGCTTAAATAAGAAACAAAACTTTCAGAAGAATATAACCTGATTTAATGGAGCCAAGCTCTGATATCAAATGATGCGAATCTCATGATCACGTGGTCACAAAACCCAGACGCAAAGACACCAATTCCCGGAAAGCCAAGTAAATCAGGTTTGATAGGAGTGTGACACAAAGATAACTTGTACCTAGGCACCAAGACTATTGGAAACGGAAAACCCCCATCCAACGAATATTGATTCACGAACGAGAAGTATAAGGTTGATGCCACGAAGCTAGTTGTTCTTCGATAAGTCGTTTTCAATTCTTTAGAGAACCAAGAAAGGGAGATTATCCCACCAACACACAACAAGTGCGGCAAACAAGAAGTTTTATTAATCTGAATGACGTACCCTTACATGTTTGGTTATGCCTTTATTTATACTGACTCTAGTGTTAAAGAAACTCTAATGGACCCCCATTAGGTGGACTTATATGAAGCCCACTTACAATTGACCCAAATAAGTAATAATAACCCAAAGACTAAGAGGAAAATAATAAAAATCCAAAATTAACCATTCTAAAAATGCTAGAATCAGATTTGTCGCCCTTAAGAAGCCCCAAATAAACTTGAAGAATCTGATTTGGAAAATTTGTGTTGGTGCCCCACTTGATGTCCTTGATTAGCTTGGATTGCCTTGTTTAAATTGGACAAATAAGAAAACAAATTTCCTCATTTATTGATGATTTAATTACTTTCCTTCCTATGATAGGAAAAGAATTAACAATCCTCCCCTCTTTAGGAACAAGATCTGGCCAACTTCTTTACTTAATTAGGATATTAAATTGCTGACTTTCTACTCTTGTAGCATTAGGAAAAAACACAAGCTTAACAAGGCTGGTATGGGGCCGGACACAACAACCCCTTGTTCCACACGAATTGGGCTCTTCTTGGACCTGAATTAGATGAATTAAAGGTTGTCCTTCATGCTTTTTAAATGTCGGAAGCCCCTTTAAGTCCATCTTGCTCCATATGTGTAGAACAAGCCCATTCAATGCTTCTTTAAGCTTCTTTACCCTAACTATTGTAATTGGTCCAATTGGCACCTTTAATGGGTCGTTAGAATAATTACGCTTAGTGTTGGGCTGATCCTTATCAAACAGGCTTTGTGGCGTCATCCTTATATTTCTCATTCACGAATCAATATTCATTGTGTTGTCCGTTTCCAATAGTGCTAGTGTGATACAATCCAAACAAGGTCAAATTCGGATTTTGATGTAAAAAGTGCACCTATCCAGTTTACGGAAATAGTCATAATTCTCAATCCGACCGTTGGATCGAGCTGAAATTTTATGTGGAATCTACTGACATGTTCTCCTACCTTGGTTTCAAATTTTAGGTCAATCAGAATTCAGGAATACATTGAAATACGGGTCAACAGAGTCTGTATAAATTTTGTTATTTACTTCCTTTTGACTTGTGGACTTCCTATTTGGCTAGGATTGTTTTCCTAAAAGGATGTGGCAGCTTATTTTGATAATCTCCTAATTCTCTAAATATCTTTAATGGGCTGCAACATAGTTTCCATGTGTGGCAAGGATTCATAAATGTTCAGAATCCTTTTTTTACAAGGATTCCTTATTCATCCTAGCTACAAAAAGGAAAGAAGACTTCAGAATAAATTCTACCTTCACATCAGATGTCCTAGTATATTTGGAACTTCTTAAGGGTGACAAATCTGATTCTAGTATATTTAGGATGGTAATTTTCGAATTTTTTATTATTTTTATTATTTTCTTCTTAGTCTTTGGGTTATTATTACTTATTTGGGTCAATTGTAAGTGGGCTTAATATAAGTCCACCTAAGGGGGGTCCATTAGGGTTTATTTAAGTTTAGAGTTAGTATAAATAAAGGCATAACCAGACATATAAGTTAGACAATTCAGATTAATAAAACTTCTTGTTTTGCCGCACTTTGTGTGTGTGTGTGTGTTGGTGAGATAGTCTCCCTTCCATGGTTCTCTAAAGAACTGAAAAACAACTTATCAAAGAACAACTGTCTTCGTGGCGTCATCCTTATACTTCTCGTTCGTGAATCAATATTCGTTGGGTGGGGGTTTGTCATTTCCAATAGTGTTGGTGCCTAGGTACAAGTTATCTTTGTGTCACACTCCTATCAAACCTGATTTACTTGGCTTTCCGGGAATTGGTGTCTTTGCGTGTGGGTTGCGTGACCACGTGATCACGAGGTTCGCATCATAGTGCCTAGGTACAAGTTATCTTTATGTCACACTCCTATCAAACCTGATTTACTTGGCTTTCCGGGAATTGGTGTCTTTGCGTATGGGTTGTGTGACCATGTGATCATGAGGTTCACATCCCTAAATATGCTAGAATCAGATTTGTCACCATTAAGAAGTCTCAAATAGACTAGGAAATCTGATGTGAAGGTAGAATTTATTCTGAAGTCTTCTTTTCTTTTTGTAGCTTGGATGAATAAGGAATCCTTATAAGAAAAGGATTTTGAACATTTATGAATCCTTGCCACACATGGAAACTATGTTGCAGCCCATTAAAAATCTTTGCACAATTAGAAGATTCCCAAAATAAGTTGTCACATTGATGTGGACCAGCCTAGAAACACCAACAAGAACCCAATACATGTTCCAAATGGTCCAATGACTCGGTCCAAGACAAAGGCATTAAAAGAGGCATTGAATGCATTGGTTTTGAATGTTTCAACCGAGTCAAAATTGAAAAGTTCATAAAGAATGCTTAAAGAAATGAATGCTACATCCATTTCCCTTATTCCTAAAGTTGCTAATCCTACAAGGTTGACAGATTTTCGTCTTATATCTTGCTGCAATACAGTGTACAAATGCATCGCTAAGATTCTAGCTGGGAGATCAAAGTTGCAGGACGGGTACAACTGATTAATTCAGTATTATTTTCCATACAGGTCTATTGGGCATCTCTCTTTCTCTTACCTGGGCAAGTAATTAAAAATGTGAAGCAAATTATGAAATCCTTTCTTTGGTCGGGTTCGAGATATGAGAACTACTGGGGCTAAAGTGGCTTGGGATCGGTATGTCTTCCAAAAAGAAGGGGGGGCTAGGAAAGGATAACAGAATGGAACAAGATTGCTTTGTTGAAACACATTTGGAACCCGTGCAATGACTCGATGGCTCAATATGGTCTACTTGGATCAGATCCAATCTGTTGCGAGGTAGGAATTTCTGGACAATCAAGACGCCACGAATTGCTCTTGGGCTTGGGGAAAGATTCTAAAGCTCGATCCTTAGCATGGCCGAAGATGAAGTACATCATAGGAGATGGAATGACAACCTCTCTATGGTTTGACAATTGGCATCCTCACAGCCCACTCACTCGCAGATTCTTACGGGGAAAGATTCATCTATGATTCAGGTATGGCCAAGAACGCGAAGGTGAATGTGCTAATTCATAACTCGAATGGAAAACTCCTACCACCCAAGCTATTGGCTGGCACCCCATTATAGAAGCTATTCCTTCCAATTCTAATCCTAAGATGGGGCAACAGGATGAGATAGTTTGGTTGGATTCGCCAAATCACAAATTCTCGTTCAAAGTAGCTTGGGAACAACTAAGACATCATCGTCAGATGGTTGAATGGCATGACATTGTGTGGTTCAAGAATGCTTGTTCCAAGACATTCATTTCTTCTATGGATGGTCATTCCAACAGAAACTCACAACTCAAGATAAACTTCATCGGTTTGGTATACATGGTCCCAATAGATGCTCACTCGTCTCCGCAACAATGAGGATCACAACCACTTGTTCTTTGAATGCTCCTATACTAAAGCGATCTGGTGGGATGTTTGTGACAGATGCGACATTCCAAGAATGACAAAAGGTCGGGATGAATGGATTCGATGGGCCACTGTCTCTTGGCATGGCAAGAGTTTCGTTAATTTTTCTCATAAACTGAGTTTTGCAGCTACAGTGTATCATGTATGGCAAGAACGGAATGCAAGGATCTTTGCTAGAATGTCTAGAACTTCGAATTTGGTCTTTAATCAAATCGAATGTATCATTCGTGATAAGCTTGATTTGATGAGGAATGTCGTACCAACAAATGAAAACAAAAGGATCCAACGAGCTTGGAGGGTGAATAACATAGATTCTTAATTTGATAGTTAGCTGGTTGTATTGGTTTCCCTAACGAATCTAGTGAGGTTTCAGTTTTATGGTCTCGTGGCTAGCTTGTAGCCATCTCGTTGGTTTATGTTTCTGTTATCATTGTAAATCTGGGGTATGCCCCTTATAATGTTTGTATCTTCTTCTTTTAATACATACGTCAACTTACCAAAAAAAAATTGAAAAGTTCATTAGAGTATCAAAGAGGAGACCCTAGTATATCTTATCCATGTGCAAGAGGGGTCCAATACAACCTTATTTGAGCCATGAGGTGAGGACAAAGAAAGGAAACAAAAGAATCCTTCTACAACTTGGAAACAACATGGGTGGCTACCTTTTCTTTTTGTTTCTAGGATTAAGGGCTGCATGGAAGGCTATAAATAAGCCTTGAATCAGTTCTGTAATATTTTACTTCCTTCTCTTCTTCTCATGACAGAACATAGATTTAATATTAGGGGCTTGATTTTATTTTGTTAGCTACAACCCAAGACTTGTTTGGTCTTAATTAATACTTTGTTTTCAGTTAGGATCCAAGGCTTGTTTGGATTAAGTTATGGGATTTTCAGTTTAGGGTTTTGGGTCAATTTTGAGTGGACCTCATATAAGTCCACATAAGGGGTCCATTAGGGTTAATTTTTCAAGAACTATTTAAACTCATGTAAGCCAAAATTTCGGCAGCTTTGATGATAATTACTTCTGAATTTTTCAGTTTTAACGTGTGAGAGTGATTCTTGCATTCTTCAGTTCTTGAACAAACTGGATCTGACTTATCAAAGATTAACTTGCTGCATGGTGTCATTCTACTCAATCCAACAATGTTGGTGCCTTGGGGCAGGTTTCCATTGTGTCACACTCCTATCAGACCTATTTCGGCTTTCCGGGATCAAATCTCAATCTTGATTGTGAGTTGCGTGAACACGTGATCATGAGGTTCGCATCAGTTGGTATCAGAGCTAGGCTCCGAAACAAGGTCATATCCTTCTGTTATTTTTGTTTTTTTTAGTGTTCTTTTAAGTTTTTCAGTGTTTGCGTCCATCTTCTTGTTCCTCGTGTCTGCATCATCTAGGCAAAAAAAAAAAGGGTTATATTTCATCTTGTTACTGTCTCTAATCATATCAGTATACTAAAAAGAAAAAATATACAGAAAGAGAGAGAGGAATTAGTTGAAATTTGAAGGATCATTCAATTTTTGCCGTAGAAACACAACTCTTGGTGAACCATAAGCAAACCACCTCAGAATCAATTGAAACTTCTTATTTCATCTATTTGGGGTGAAATCGCATCATAAGTCAAATTTGGACTTATTCTGATATTGTTTGCTTGAGGTTTTAAGTCGAGGTTCAATTCTGCCGTAGAAACACTACTCTTAGTGAACCATAAGCAAACCACCTTAGACTAAATTTAAACTTCATATTATGTTTATTGGGGATTAGATTGCACCATATATTAAATTTGGGCTTATTTTCATATTGGCTTCTGGAGGTTTTAATTGGAGGTTCAATTCTGCCACAAACTGATCATACAAGGGGTTTGGGTACCTAGGAACGACCTATAAATTGATTTTTGTTGTTGGTTTAGTATTATAATACTAAATATTGAAGTTAAGGTTATTTCAAGATTGTTTGGTCTGGGTTTCAATTCTGTTACGTAAAAATTGCATAATAGGTTGGATTTGCGTAAAGTTTCAAAACATGATCCTTACGGTTAGTTTTGTCCAAATCTTTTTTTTTCTATTATATTTGGGTTATCTAGGAGTCAGGTCACTATTTTAGCTAATATTTGCTTCTGTTTTATTCTGTGTCTTCGTTTCGTCCACAATTCATACGAATTTGCATTGCTTCTCGCAAAATCGTAATCGTAGTTTTGTTTTGTTTTGTTTTCAATATATTAATTGATTCTTGAGTCTGAAATTATAATTCGAGTGCGCTGTGAAGGCTACTAACTTTGATTTGTTGATTTCAGTTCCTAAAGAACCAAAAGAAAGCAAATTGTGAGGTAAAATGCTTAGTGAGCTTATTAAAGTGAAAAGCCTTACTTGTTTTTTTGTGTGATACACGAGAGGTGTGAGGATATTAATTTGAATTGTCTAACTTACATGTCTGGTTATGCCTTTATTTATACAAACTCTAGACTTAAATATACCCTAATGGACCCCCCTTAGGTGGACTTATATTAAGCCCACTTACAATTGACCCAAATAAGTAATAATAACCTAAAGACTAAGAAGAAAATAATAAAAATCAAAAAATTACCATCCTAAATATGTCAGAATCAGATTTGTCACCATTAAGAAGTTCCAAATAGACTAGGAAATCTGATCTGAAAATAGAATTTATTCTGAAGTCTTCTTTTCTTTTTGTAACTAGGATGAATAAGGAATCTTTGTAAGAAAATGATTCTGAAATAATTATGAATCATTGCCACACTTGGAAACTATGTTGCAGCCCATTAAAGATCTTTGTAGAATTAGGAGATTCCCAAAATAAGCTGCCACATCCTTTTAGGAGAATAATCCTAGCCAAATAGGAAGTCCACAAGTCAAAAGGAAGTAAATAACGAAATTCATACAGCCTCTGTTAACCTGTGTTTCGATGCCTTTCTGAACATCGATTGACCTGAAATGTTAACCCAAGGTAGGACAACATGTCAGGAGATTTCACGTAAAATTTCAGCTCGATCCAACGGTCGGATTCAGAATTGTGACTGTTGCCGTAAAACTTGATAGTGGCACATTTTACGTCAGAATCCGAATTTGATCTTTCCTGGATCGTATCATTCCCTCTCTCTTCAAGATGATTCGTCCTCAAATCACCAACAAGTTGAATGGACAATTCCTTAGCCTTTTTTTGAAGCCTTTGGAGTTCTTTTCTTGCCAACAATCTTCGCCAACAACTTTGTATGAATGTAGCAGCCATTCTATTTCGTATATCATCATTTCAGCGTATGTTCTCCTCTATTTCTGAAGCTTACTAGGCATTGACTCAAGCCGTTAACACATCAAGTTCTTGCTTCATCTCCCCTAGAATACGGGATACACTCTTGGATTCTTTTTTTAGAACACTAATCTCTTTTTTTAAAAAAATGAAACAACACCCAGATATGTTGGATATGTTGAAAATATAGTGCAAGAAATAATAACAACAGAAAGAAAGCGAATTTCAAAAGTTGACGCAAAACAGACTCGTTTACGACGAGTTAAGTTCGAATCTGGAACCTAAAGTAAATGATGTCCAATTGAGTTAACATTTCAGATATAGTGCGATATCAACCCAAATAGATAGAATATAAAGTTTGAGCAATTTCCAATAAGGTTTGATATACTGACGCAAAAAAGGTAAGAATCAGACCTGATTGGACCCAAAATTGAAAACCAATGCAAACTATGTCCAATTGACACAAAACTTAATATGTAATGCAATTAGGGCCCCATTAATAAGCGTATCAAATTTGAACTAATTCCGAGTTGATTTGGTCTAATTTTTCCTTGTTTAGTTCTCAGCGGTAGAAACCAATAAACGTCTCTTTGAACAATTTTTTCTTTTCTTTTTTTTATTCTATTGATATATTTTGGACAATAACGAAACGAAATAACTATTTGTTTTTGTTTTTTGATACGCTGCAAAATTAAGGAGAAGAAGAAATTTCCACTAAGGATTTTTTTTCGGAAACAACAAGAACAAAAAATTCAAAAGGATATAACCTGATTAATGGAGCCAAGCTCTGAAACCAAATGATACGTACCTCATGATCACGAGGTCACGCAACCCATACGCAAAGACATCAATTCCCGGAAAGCCAAGTAAATCAGGTTTGATAGGAGTATGACACAAAGATAACTTGTACCTAGGCACCAGCACTATTAGAAACGGAGACCCCCACCCAACGAATATTGATTCGCGAATGAGAAGTATAAAGATGACGTCACGAAGACAGTTGTTCTTTGATAAGTTGTTTTTCAGTTCTTTAGAGAACCATGGAAGGGAGACTATCTCACCAACACACACACACACACAAAGTGCGGCAAAACAAGAAGTTTTATTAATCCGAATTGTCTAACTTATATGTCTGGTTATGCCTTTATTTATACTAACTCTAAACTTAAATAAACCCTAATGGACCCCCCTTAGGTGGACTTATATTAAGCCCACTTACAATTGACCCAAATAAGTAATAATAACCCAAAGACTAAGAAGAAAATAATAAAAATAATAAAAAATTCGAAAATTACCATCCTAAATATACTAGAATCAGATTTGTCACCCTTAAGAAGTTCCAAATATACTAGGACATCTGATGTGAAGGTAGAATTTATTCTGAAGTCTTCTTTCCTTTTTGTAGCTAGGATGAATAAGGAATCCTTGTAAAAAAAGGATTCCGAACATTTATGAATCCTTGCCACACATGGAAACTATGTTGCAGCCCATTAAAGATATTTAGAGAATTAGGAGATTATCAAAATAAGCTGCCACATCCTTTTAGGAAAACAATCCTAGCCAAATAGGAAGTCCACAAGTCAAAAGGAAGTAAATAACAAAATTTATACGGACTCTGTTGACCCGTATTTCAATGTATTCCTGAATTCTGATTGACCTAAAATTTGAAACCAAGGTAGGAGAACATGTCAGTAGATTCCACATAAAATTTCAGCTCGATCCAACGGTCGGATTGAGAATTATGACTATTTCCGTAAAACTGGATAGGTGCACTTTTTACATCAAAATCCGAATTTGACCTTGTTTGGATTGTATCACACTAGCACTATTGGAAACGGACAACACAATGAATATTGATTCGTGAATGAGAAATATAAGGATGACGCCACAAAGCCTGTTTGATAAGGATCAGCCCAACACTAAGCGTAATTATTCTAACGACCCATTAAAGGTGCCAATTGGACCAATTACAATAGTTAGGGTAAAGAAGCTTAAAGAAGCATTGAATGGGCTTGTTCTACACATATGGAGCAAGATGGACTTAAAGGGGCTTCCGACATTTAAAAAGCATGAAGGACAACCTTTAATTCATCTAATTCAGGTCCAAGAAGAGCCCAATTCGTGTGGAACAAGGGGTTGTTGTGTCCGGCCCCATACCAGCCTTGTTAAGCTTGTGTTTTTTCCTAATGCTACAAGAGTAGAAAGTCAGCAATTTAATATCCTAATTAAGTAAAGAAGTTGGCCAGATCTTGTTCCTAAAGAGGGGAGGATTGTTAATTCTTTTCCTATCATAGGAAGGAAAGTAATTAAATCATCAATAAATGAGGAAATTTGTTTTCTTATTTGTCCAATTTAAACAAGGCAATCCAAGCTAATCAAGGACATCAAGTGGGGCACCAACACAAATTTTCCAAATCAGATTCTTCAAGTTTATTTGGGGCTTCTTAAGGGCGACAAATCTGATTCTAGCATTTTTAGAATGGTTAATTTTGGATTTTTATTATTTTCCTCTTAGTCTTTGGGTTATTATTACTTATTTGGGTCAATTGTAAGTGGGCTTCATATAAGTCCACCTAATGGGGGTCCATTAGAGTTTCTTTAACACTAGAGTCAGTATAAATAAAGGCATAACCAAACATGTAAGGGTACGTCATTCGGATTAATAAAACTTCTTGTTTGCCGCACTTGTTGTGTGTTGGTGGGATAATCTCCCTTTCTTGGTTCTCTAAAGAATTGAAAACGACTTATCGAAGAACAACTAGCTTCGTGGCATCAACCTTATACTTCTCGTTCGTGAATCAATATTCGTTGGATGGGGGTTTTCCGTTTCCAATAGTGCTGGTGCCTAGGTACAAGTTATCTTTGTGTCACACTCCTATCAAACCTGATTTACTTGGCTTTCCGGGAATTGGTGTCTTTGCGTCTGGGTTTTGTGACCACGTGATCATGAGATTCGCATCATTTGATATCGAGCTTGGCTCCATTAAATCAAGGTTATATTCTTCCGAAAGTTTTGTTTCTTATTTAAGCAAAAAAGTTTTTTTCCTTAGTGTCCAATTTCTTCTTCTCCTTGAATTTGTGGCATGTCAAAACAAAAATTTGTTATTTCATTCAGCTACTGTCCAAAATATATCAGTAGCATACACAAATTATAAAAAAAACAAAATTGTTCAAAAAGATGTTTATTGGTTTCTGTTATAGAAAACTAAACAAGGGAAAATTAGATTAAATCAACTTGGAATTAGGTGAAAGTTTATACTTTGATTAATGGGGTCCTTCTTGCTCCACATATTAATTTTGGGGTCAATTTGATATTGTTTTCTTTGGTTTTCAATTTTAGGTCTAAACAGTCCGGTTCATAACGTTTTTGCGTCAAGCATATCAAACCTTATCGTAAATTGCTCAAAATTTTATATTCTGTCTATTTAGGCCGATATCGCACTATATCTGAAATTTTATCTTAATTGGACATCATTTACTATAGGTTCCAGATTTAGACTTAACTCTTCGTAAACTAATCTGTTTTGCGTCAACTTTTGAATTTCACTTTTTTTCTGTTGTTTTCATCTCTTGTAGTATATTCTCAACATATCTAACATATTTAGGTGTTGTTTCATCATTTTGCATATTTTGTTTCTGTTTTTTTTCGAGTTTTCAATTTCGTTCATATATCGAGATAGATTCACTTACTACTCTCGAGACTATCATCGCAGTTTTGTTTTGCTTGTTTTGTGGTTTTTTATTGCTTCTTGAGTCATATATACATATTTGGATTGCGCTGCTAAGTTGGTTCTATTTGGTGTTGGTTTTAGTTCTGCAAGAATCGCAAGAAGGTGAGAGACGAGAGGTGGACGCGTGTGAGGATATTATGAGTGTTTGAGCGAAACACGAGTGACGTGAGGATATTATTTTTACCACTAACTAATTTTTGTAGGTACTATCATGTCAGATCAGAACAACACACCACCCCATCCCGAGGGAGAACTTAAGATCTAAATGTAAGCCATGACGCCGATGATGGAGAGGATACATTTTATGATGGGAAATGTGTGTGACAGACTTCGAGGGTGGATAAACATGGTAACGAGGTTGGTATAAGCACCCAAGATGTGGGGAAGGTTAGGGCTAAACCGAAAGCAAACATTGACAGTAGGGCCAAAAGGCTGAACCACCTAATGCCAAGACGGTATCTCATACAAATGGGAAAAGTAAATATTAAATGTTTTAAGTGTTTAGGGAAAGGGCACATTGCATCCCAGTGTCCAAACCGAAAAGTTATGCTTACAAGAGACAATGGGGAGGTTGAATCTGAAAGTGACAAATCTAAAAGTGAAGATGATGCGAATGTCGTGATCACGTGGTCACGCAACCCACATGCAAAGACACCAATTTCCGGAAAGCCAAGTAAATCAGGTTTGATAGGAGTGTGACACAAAAATAACTTGTACCTAGGCACCAGGACTATTGGAAACGGAAACCCCCACCCAACGAATATTGATTCGCAAATGACGAGTATAAGGATGATGCCATGAAAAAAGTTGTTCTTTGATAAGTTGTTTTTCAGTTCATTAGAAAACCACGGAAGGGAGATTATCTCACCAACACACACACACACACGAAGTGCAGCAAACAAGAAGTTTTATTAATCTGAATTGTCCAACTTGCATGTCTGGTTATGCCTTTATTTATACTCACTCTAGACTTAAATAAACCCTAATGGACCCCTCTTAGGTGGACTTATATGAAACCCACTTACAATTGATCCAAATAAGTAATAATAACCCAAAGACTAAGAAGAAAATGATAAAAATCCAAAAATTACCATCCTAAATATGCTAGAATCAGATTTGTCACCATTAAGAAGTCTCAAATAGACTAGGAAATCTGATCTGAAGGTAGAATTTATTCTGAAGTCTTCTTTCCTTTTTATAGCTAGGATGACTAAAGAATTCTTGTAAGAAAAGGATTTTGAAACATTTATGAATCCTTGCCACACATGGAAACTATGTTGCAACCCATTAAAGAGCTTTGGAGAATTAGGAGATTCCCAAAATAAGCTGCAACATCCTTTAGAGAACCAAGGAAGGAGTTTATCCCACCAACACACAACAAGTGCGGTAAAGAAGTTTTTTGATTTGAAAATTGCATAACTGCCTTTATTTATACTGATTCTAGACTTAAAGAAACCCTAATGGACCCCCCTTTATATGGACTTATATAAAGCCCACTTACAACTGACCCAAATAAGTAATAATAACCCAAAGACTAAGAAGAAAATAATAAAAATCTAAAAATTATCATCCTAAATATGCTAGAATCAGATTTGTCACCATTAAGAAGTCTCAAATAGATTAGGAAATCTGATTTGAAGGTAGAATTTATTCTGAAGTCTTCTTTCCTTTTTATAGCTAGGATGAATAAATAATCCTTGTAAGAAAAGGATTCTAAAACATTTATGAATCCTTGCCACACATGGAAACTATATTGCAACCAATTAAAGATCTTTGAAGAATTAGAAGATTCCCAAAATAAGCTGCAACATCATTTAGAGAACCAAGAATGGAGATTATCCCACCATCACATAACAAGTGCGGCAAAAAAGTTTATTGATTTGAAAATTGCATAACTACCTTTATTTATACTGATTCTAGACTTAGAGAAACTATAATGGACCCCCCTTATATGGTATATGAAGCTCAATTACAACTGACCCAAATAGGTAATAATAACCCAAAGACTAAGAAGAAAATAATAAAAATCCAAAAATTATCATCCTAACTATGCTAGAATTAGATTTGTCACCTTTAAGAAGTCCCAAATAAACTAGGAGAAATCTGATTTGGAAAATTTGTGTTGCTTCCCCATTTGATGTCCTTGATTAGCTTGGATTTCCTTTTTTAACTTGGAAAAATAAGAAAACAAATTTTCTTCTTTGTTGCTAATTTAATTACTTTCCTTTTTTTTTGGTAAGTTGACGTATGTATTAAAAGAAGAAGATACAAACATTATAAGGGGCATACCCCAGATTTACAATGATAACAGAAACATAAACCAACAGATGGCTACACGCTAGCCACCAACCATAAAACTGAAACCTCACTAGATTCGTTAGGGAAACCAATACAACCAGCTAACTAACAAATTAAGAATCTATGGTATTCACCCTCCAAGCTCGTTGGATCCTTTTGTTTTTATTTGTTGGGACGACATTCCTCATCAAATCAAGCTTATCACGAATGATACATTCGATTTGATTAAAGACCAAATTCGAAGTTCCGGACATTCCAAAGAAAGATCCTTGCATTCCGTTCTTGCCATACATGATACACTGTAGCTGCGAAACTCGCCATTTACGAGAAAAATTGACGAAACTCTTGCCATGCCAAGAGACAAGGTGGCCCATCGAATCCATTCATCCCAGCCTTTTGTCATTCTTGGAATGTCGCATCTGTCACAAACATCCCACCAGATCGCTTTAGTATAGGAGCATTCAAAGAACAAGTGGTTGTGATCCTCATTGTTGCGGAGACAGAGTGAATTAATTACTTTCCTTCCTAAGTTACGGAAAGCATTAAATACTCCTCTCCTCTTTAGGAATAAGATCTGGCCAACTTCCTTACTTAATTAGGAGAAAAAATGCTGACTTTCTTTCCTTGTTGTAGCTAGGATGAATAAAAAAAATCTTTATAAGAAAAGGATTTGAAACATTTATGAATGCTTGCCACACTTGGAAACTATATTGCATCCCATTAAAGATCTTTGTAGAGCTAGGAGATTCCCAAAATAAGTTGTTATATCTTTGTAGGAAAAGATTCCTAGCCAAATAGAAAGTCCACAAGTCAAAAGGAAGTAAATAACAAAATTCGTACAGCCTTTGTTGACCCGTATTGCGATGCCTTTTTGAACTTCAATTGATCTGAAATTTTAACCTAAGGTAGGACAACATATCGGAGATTCCATGTAAAATTGCAGCCTGATCCAACTGTCGGATTGAGAATTATGACTTTTATCGTAAAACTGGATAATTGCACATTTTACATCCAAATCCGAATTTGACTTTGCTAGGATCATATCAGAAGAGATGCCACCTTTGATGGATTGTAGTGATGAGGAGACTGCATATCCTATTGAGGGGGAGGCTTTGGTTATAAGGCATGCGCTGGACAAGCAAATCAAAGAAGATGATGTAGATCATCAAAGGAAAAACATATTTCACACTCAATGTCACATCCAAAACAAGGTATGTAGCATTATAATCGATGGAGGTAGTTGTGCTAATGTAGCTAGTGATACTATTGTGAAGAAATTGAATCTGAGTTGTATAAAGCATCCTAGGTCTTATAGATTGCAATTGTTGAATGAGTGTGGTGAAGTGAAGGTTTTTTTTTTTGGTAAGTTGACGTATGTATTAAAAGAAGAAGATACAAACATTATAAGGGGCATACCCCAGATTTACAATGATAACAGAAACATAAAACAACAGATGGCTACAGGCTAGCCACCGACCATAAAACTGAAACCTCACTAGATTCGTTAGGGAAACCAATATAACCAGCTAACTAACAAATTAAGAATCTATGTTATTCACCTTCCAAGCTCGTTGGATCCTTTTGTTTTCATTTGTTGGTACGACATTCCTCATCAAATCAAGCTTATCACGAATGATACATTTGATTTGATTAAAGACCAAATTCGAAGTTCTAGACATTCCAAAAAAGATCCTTGTATTCCGTTCTTGCTATACATGATACACCGTAGTCGCGAAACTCGCTTTACAAGAAAAATTGACGAAACTCTTGCCATGCCAAGAGCAAGGGCCCATCGAATCCATTCATCCCAGCCTTTTGTCATTCTTGGAATGTCGTATCTGTCACAAACATCCCACCAGATCGCTTTAGTATAGGAGGATTCAAAGAACAAGTGGTTGTGATCCTCATTGTTGCGAAGATAGAGTGAGCATCTATTGGGACCATGTATACCAAACAAGTATTGCCCATCTCCTCATGGTTGTAATCCCTTCTCTCTTCAAAAGGATTCGACCTCGAATCATCGCCTACATCAAATAGAGTAAGATCAGAAACATTAAAGGTAGCACTAACACCATACTCACCTAGCAAATCAACTTTATACGCATTGTCATTGATCCTCTCAAGTATCTGAAATGGCCCATCTCCTCGTGGTTGTTGCTTTGATTTCCTATGGGCCGGAAATCTCTTCTTGCACATATGCACCCAAACCCAATCGACAGGTTGAAAGACAACATGTTTACACCCCTTATTGGATTTGGTCGCATACACATGATTCCTCTTTTCAATCTGTTGCCGCACACTCTCATGGAGTGTTTTCACCACCTGTGCTTTACGATTACCATTCAAATTAACCCTTTCATCAACAGGCAAAGGAATCAAATCCATTGAAGTTAAAGGGTTAAATCCATACACAATTTCAAATGGTGAAAATTCAGTAGTAGAGTGCACACTACGATTATATGCAAACTCTATAAATGGCAAACAATCTTTCCAATTCTTTAAGTCCTTTTGAATGACAAAGACGCGAAGTTGTGTTAAGGTCCTATTAACTACTTCGGTTTTTCCATCTGTTTAGGGGTGACAAGTAGTTGAAAACAACAGTTTAGTATCCAATTTTTCCGATAACACCTTCCAAAAATAGCTAAGGTACTTGACATCTCTATCGAAACAATGCTATTAGGGACCCCGTGAAGTCGTACTATCTCCCTAAAGAACAAATCAGCAATGTTAGTGGCATCATCGGTTTTATGACACGGAATAAAGTGTGCCATCTTTGAAAACCTATCAACAACTACAAAGATTGAATCCCTACCCCGTTTTGACCAAGGTAAACCTAAGACGAAATCCATCGAAATGTCTATCAATGGTTCCTTAGGTATAGGCAAAAGGGTATACAAGCCATGTGGTTGAGTCCTAGACTTTGCTTTCCTACAAGTTATTGATTTATCACTTATGCGTTGCACATCTTTTTTTCATTTTGGGCCAATAAAAATATGCTCATGCAACACATCCAAAGTCTTAACAACACCAAAATGCCCCATCAACCCACCCCCGTGCTTCACGTACAAGCAATTCACGCATAGAACTTAATGGAACACACAATCGACTCTCTTTAAACAAATATCCATCAAGTCTATAAAACTTTCCAAAAGCCGAAGTTTCGCAAGCATTGTAAACATTAGCAAAATCACTATCATCCTTGTACAATTCTTTTATGTGTTCAAATCCTAGAAATCTAGCATCCAAAGGAGGTAAAAGAACATACTTGCGCGAAAGTGCATCAGCCACAATGTTTTCTTTTCCTTGCTTATACTTGATCAACCCCTGGTTCCACATGAATTGGGCTCTTCTTGGACCTGAACTAGATGAATTAAAGATTGTCCTTCATGCTTTTTAAATGTCCCAAGCCCTTCTAGGTCCATTTTACTTCATATGTTCTGAACAAGTCCATTCAATGCTTCTTTAAGCTTCTTTGCCCTAGCTCTTGTGATTGGTCTAATTGGCACCTCCAATGGGTTGTTGGTATGATTACGCTTGGTGTTGGGCTGATCCAGATCAGTTTGTATATAACCGTAGTGTGTACTCTACTACAGAATTTTTACCATTTGAAATTATGTATTGATTTAAGCCTTTAACACCCATAGATTTAATTCCTTTGCCTGTTGATGAAATGGTTAGTTTGGATGTTAACCGTAAAGGATATGTGGTGAAGACACTCTATGAGAGTGTGCGGCAACAGATTGAAAAGAGAAATCGTGTGTTTGCGACCAAAGCTAATAAGGGGCGCAAACATGTTGTCTTTCAAATGATGATTGGGTTTGGGTGCTATGCACAAGGAGAGATTTTCGACCCACAGGGAAATCAAAGCTACAACCATGAGGAGATGGACCATTTCAGATCCTTGAGAGAATTAATGACAATGTTTATAAATGTTTATAAAGTTGATTTGCGAGGTGAGTATGGTGTTAGTGCTACCTTTAATGTTTCTGATCTCACTCTGTTTAATGTAGGTGATGATTCGAGATTGAATCCTTTTGAAAAGAGAGAGGATGATGAGGATCAGCCCAACACCATGTGTAATCATGTCAACGACCCATTAAAGGTGCCAATTATAAGAGCTAGGGTAAAAAAGCTTAAATAAGCATTGAATGGGCTTGTTCTACACATATGGAGCAAAATGTGCCTAGAGCCGTTTGAGATATTTAAGGAGCATGAAGGACAACCTTTAATTCAACTAATTCAGGTCCAAGAAGAGCCCAATTCGTGTGGAGCAAGGGGCTAATATGTCCGGGCCCATACTAGCCTTGTTAGGCTTGTGTTTTTTCCTAATGCTACAAGGGTAGAAAATCAGCAATTTATTCTTCTAATTAAGTAAAGAAGTTGGACAGATCTTGTTCGAAAGAGGGGATGATGCGAACCTCGTGATCACGTGATCACGCAACCCACATGCAAAGACACCAATTCCGGGAAAGCCAAGTAAATCAGGTTTGATAAGAGTGTGACACAAAGATAACTTGTACCTAGGCACCAGCACTATTGGAAACGAAGACCCCCACCCAACGAATATTGATTCGCGAACGAGAAGTATAAGGAATGACGCCACGAAGACGGCTTGTTCTTCGATAAGTTGTTTTTCAGTTCTTTAGAGAACCAAGGAAGGGAGATTATCTCACCAACACACACAAAAATTGCGACAGATAAAAAGTTTTATTAATCTGAATTGTCTAACCTTACATGTATGGTTATGCCCTTATTTATAATGACTCCATACTAAAATAAACCCTAATGGATCCCTTATGTGGACTTATATAATGCCCACTTTCAATTAAACCCAAATAATATAAATAAACCCTAAACTAAAAAGAAAATAATAATAACAATAATAAATCCAAATTTAATATCCTAAATATAATAAAATCAGATTTGTTGCCCTTTAGAAGTCTCATATAAGTTAGGAGAATCAAATCTGAAGGTAGAATTAATTCTGAAATCTTCTTTCCTTTTTTTATTGCTAGGATGAATAAGGAATCCTTGTAAGAAAAGGATTCTAAAACATTTATCCCTTGCCACACTTGGAAACTATGTTGCAAGCAATTGAAGATCTTTGTAGAAATAGGAGATTCCCAAAATAAGCTGCCACATCCTTTTAGAAAAAGAATCCTAGCCAAATAGGAAGTCCACAAGTCAAAAGGAAGTAAATAACAAAATTCATACAGCCTCTGTTGACCCGTGTTTCGATGCCTTCCTGAACTCCGATTGACCTGACATTTTAACCCAACATAGGAAAACATGTCACAAGACTCCATGTAAACTTTCAGCCCGATCCAACAATCGGATTGAGAATTATGACTGTTGCCGTAAAATTGGATAGATGCAGTTTTTATGTCAAAATCCGAATTTGACCTTTCCTGGATCGTATCAGAAGGTGAAATTGGTGATAATTAAGTTTACGGAGTATGCATTGATTTGGTGGGATCAAATTGTAATTAGTAGGAGGAGGATTGGGGAGCGACCCTTTCAGACTTGGGGGGAGATGAAAGTCTTAATGAGGAGACGATTTGTGCCAAACCACTATTACGAGACTTATATCTCGAAGCTCCAAGGTCCGAATCAAGGCTATAAGACAGTAGATGAATATCACAAATAGATGGAGATAGCAATGATTCAGGCCAATGTTGTTTAGGATAGAGAAGTCATTGTGGCTAGATTTCTTAATGGGTTGAATCGGGATATTGCCAATGTGGTTGAGCTACAACACTATATAGAGCTAGAGGACATGGTTCAAATGGCTACGAAGGTGGAGAGACAACCTCGGAAGGCACATGCTCGGCCAACGTTTAATTCGGGCTCTTCATCATCTTGGAAGCTGAATCTAAAGAGAGAGGGTACTGTCCGGCCAAGATCCTTTGTTCATTCTAGAACTGAACCACCAAAGGATAAAGTTGATGTTCCTACTGATGCCAAAGGTAAATCTGAAACTAAACCTAAACATACCTGTGATGTTAAATGTTTCAGGTGTCAAGGACATGGACATTATGCTTCAAAGTGTCCAAACATAGAGATAATGGTGATATGAAATCTGAAAGTGACAAATCTGATTGTGAAGGCATGCCACCATTAGAGGACAGTGATGGGTTTGAGTTAGCATTACTGGTTGGGGAGTCCTTCGTTATAAGACAAACACTTCAGGTTCAGGTAAAGGAAGATGAAATTAATCAACAAAGGGAGAACATCTTCCATATACATTGTTATGTACAAAGCAAGGTGTGTGGTTTAATTATAGATAGTGGAAGCTGTGTTAATGTTTGTAGTACCATCCTTGTTAGTAAACCGAATTTGTGTACTTGTTAAGCATGCTAAACCATATAGATTGCAATGGCTGAATGATAGTGGTGAAGTGAAAGTGACTAAACAGGTTGTGGTTCCATTTTCGATTGGGAAATATGTTGATGAAGTTCGTGCGACGTGGTACCAATGCAAGCAAGTCACATCTTGTTGGGGAGACCATGGCAATATGATAGGAAGGCAATTCATGATGGGGTTAAAAATAGATATACCATTGTAAAAAATGGTAAAACCATCACTCTTGTACCTCTTACACCCAAACAGGTGTATAATGATCAAATAAAGCTAAAAAGTGAGCATGAGGTGATGGGGAGACAAAATCAAGGTGAGGAACAAGGGGAGAGAAGACCATCAGATTCGGCTAGAACTCAAACCACTACAACCCATTTGGCCACCCATCCAATCACAAACAAATATTCAGCTAACACTCCAAACAAATCAGACCATTCGACCACAACTCAAAAACACCTAAATATGGCTGAGAGTGGAGGTAAGACAAGAGGAGCAAAGAAAGTCAGTAAGGGTGATGAGAATTGTGTGGAAAAACTAAAGAAACAACCCAATTTTTATGCTAGGGAGGGTGAGGTCAAATCTGCATTTTCACTAACAAGCCAATGATTTTACTTGTGTACAAAGAGGCTTACTTTAATACTAATGATCTTGATCATATTGTGCCTAGTGTTGCTATTGCTTTGTTGCAGGAGTTTGATGATGTGTTCCCTGACGATACTCCTAGCGGATTACCACCATTGAGGGGGATATAACATCATATTGATTTCGTACCCGGAGCTTCAATTCCTAACCGACTAGCCTATAGAAGCAATCCGGAGGAGACGAAGGAGCTTTAAAGGCAAGTTGATGAGCTGATGGAAAAGGGCTACATTCGTGAGAGTATGAGCCCGTGTGCTGTACCCGTGCTACTTGTGCCTAAGAAGGATGGAACATGGAGGATGTGTGTTGATTGCTTTGAGCCATCAACAACATAAAGGTAAAGTATAGACACCCCATTCCTAGGCTTGATGACATGTTAGATGAGTTACATGGATCTTGTATTTTCTCTAAAATCGACTTGAAAAGTGGGTACCATCAAATTAGAATGAAAGAAGGTGATGAGTGGAAAACAGCATTTAAAACTAAGCATGGTTTGTATGAATGGTTAGTAATGCCATTTGGACTTACAAATGCACCTAGTATGTTTAATGAATCATATGTTGCGTGCATTCATAGGTAAGTTTGTGGTTGTGTATTTTGATGACATTCTGATCATATGTTCCATCCCAGATGTCGTCAACCCTTGCTAATCCCAAAACATCCACTCAGCCATCCATCTCTGATGTCATTAGCAATAACTAATCACAATATACACACTCGTTCATCCATCTCGAATGCCATTAGCCGTAGATAATCACAATATACACACTGGATCATTCATCTCAGATGCCATTAGCCGTAATTAATCACAATATACACACCCAGTCATCCATGTCGGATGCCATTAGCCGAAGCTAATTATCAAACATAACCTGACCATCAATCTCGGATGCCAGTAGCCGAGGCTAATCATCAAACATAACTCGACCATCCATCTAGGATGCCATTAACCGAAGCTAATCATCAAACACAGCCCGACCATCCATCTAGGATGCCAGTGGGTGAAGTTAATCAACAACTCAATCAACATTTCCTAGTCGGTTTAACATCGATCAACATCTCAATCAATAATTTATAGTCGGTTTAACCTTCATCAACAACTCAATCATCATTTCATAGTCGGTTTAACATTTATCAACGACTCAATCAACATTTCATAGTCGGTTTAACCTTTATCAATGACTCAATCATCATTTCATAGTCGGTTTAACATTCATCAACATTTCATAGTCGGTTTAACTTTCATCAACGACTCAATCAACATTTCATAGTCGGTTTAACCTTCATCAATAAGTCAATCGTCATTTCATAGTCGATTTAACATTCACCACAACACAATAATATATCATCCATAAATAAATCATTTCAGAATATTAATATTATACAAGAAAAGGGTGAAAACCCACCTACTTGTTCCCCCCGTGGGGTGTCCTTGCCTAGTCGAAGGTCCGATCTCAGTTGCAGCACCTAACACATTAATGGTCACAAATAAACACATTTGAATTTGATAATCACATAACTCATCACCATACATATTTCAAGAATACATACACATTCAAGTGTTCCACATATTACACAATCATACAATGAAATCGTTACAGGCATTTAAGTCAATTATGATATGGAAGTCTATCGTAGAACATTGACAGCGAAAGCTAGTTCACTAGTGGCATAAAATTCGATAGGGAAAGTTGGTTCTCTGGTGGCACAGGATTTGATAACGAAAACTGATTCACTCGTGACACAGGATTCGACAGTGAAAACTGATTCGCTGGCCCCATAGGATTCGACAGCAAAACTGATTCACTGGCGACCAACACAACACATTTCTACAGCTGACGCTAGAATCATCAACGCACACAACCTACTACTAACTCAAGAATCGTTGATGAAAACTAAGTTGTTGTCGACCCAGAAATCGTCAACGCAACCCATGTCTACGACTGACGCTGAAATAGTCAACGCACACAACCTACTGCTGACTCAAGAATCGTTGACGAAAACAGAGTCGTTGCCGACCCAGAATCATCAACGCAACCCATGTCACTGCTGATTTTAGAAACCAAGAGCGGCAATGGAGTCGTTTCTGATTTCACTCTTTCCCTTGACTAAGTATAAGGTCTATGTTAGTTTCCCCCCTTCATAACTCACCCCCAACTAAGTTTGAACATATCCAGAAATCAATTACATTCAAAGTTTTATCATAAGACCATCAACGATGCATAACCAATTCTCAACATACATATCCTTACTCTTGGCCGAAGCATATTTGCCTCTTCATTCCAATCTCCCTCATGCATTCATCAAGTCTAACACAATAATATTCCCAGTAACATGTCATGTTCATACATATAACAATTTGGTAATTAAATAAATAAGTTCATCCATTACACTCACAAATTCAAGGCGTTAACATGGGGTGGTCTCAGTTTCAGCTTTCACATTAAAGTTCAAATGAGAATACAATTATGTACATAACATCTTTCTAACACATTATCACATAATTTTCTTCAATCACAATATAGAAAATCTTGTCATTAACACAAGCATATTTTGGTTTCAGCATGAACTTAGACTCTAATATGGTCACAATCTATGTATTTCATCACAGGGAATTCATATTATGTCCAGCCTTCACCAAGGCCGACCCTCCCTTGGGTTCATGCCTTCCCAACCATTCATGTTTCTTAAGTAGAGGTTCTGTGCAGGTGTTCTTTCACTTTTTGTTCTACTTGAGTCAATCCATTTAGTCAAATATTCCTTGAGTTAAGGTGTAAGAACACCTCTTATTTACCCAAACCATAAGAAAACACACAGTCAAGAAGATGGTATTGGTTTTACCTCATGTTTTTTAATAGCCCTTGTGAAGGTTTTGGTGGATTGTTCTTCTTCCTTTCTTTTAGTTTTTCCTCCTTTCCCTCCTGCAGCACTAGTTGGCTTCCTACTCTCCTTTTTTTTCCATGGCTTCTGTTTCCTCCTTTTTTTTCTCAACTCTCTCCTCACTCTTCACTCAAGAGAGCTTGCATACAGGTTGTCTGGTCAATTTTTTTCTTGGGAAAAAGAGGTTCAGTTGCAGCAATGGCTATAGTTGTTTTTTAGAGAGAGGAATAGTCACCTCTTGAACACGCGGTCAAGCAACCCAACCGCAAAGACACCAATTCCTGGAAAGCCAAGTAAATCAGGTTTGATAGGAGTGTGACACAAAGATAACTTGTACCTAGGCACTGCACTATTGAAAATGTAAACCCCACATAACAAATATTTATTCATGAACGAGAAGTATAAGGCCACGAAGTCCGTTGTTCTTCAATAAGTTGTTTTTCAAAAACAATGCTCTTAGGGACCCCGTGAAGTCGTACTATCTCTCAAAAGAACAAATCAACAATGTTAGTTGCATCATCAGTTTTATGACATGGAATGAAGTGTGCCATCTTTGAAAACCTATCAACAACTACAAAGATGAAATCCCTACCCCGTTTTGACCTAGGTAAACCTTAGACAAAGTCCATCGAAATATCTACCCATGGTTCTTTCGGTATAGCCAAAGGGGTATACAAGTAATGTGGTTGAGTTCTAGACTTTGCTTTCCTACAAGGTATGCATTTATCACATATGTGTTGCACATCTTTTTTTCATTTTAGGCCAATAAAAATACTAATGCAACACATCCAAAGTCTTCACAACACCAAAATGCCCCATCAACCCGCCTCCATGTGCTTCATGTACAAGCAATTCATGCATAAAACTTAATGGAACACACAAACGACTCTCTTTAAACAAATATCCATCAAGTCTATAAAACTTTCCAAAAGCCGAAGTTTCACAAGCATTGTAAACATTAGCAAAATCACTATCATCCTTGTACGAGTCTTTTATGTGTTGAAATCCTAGAAATCTAGCATCCAAAGTAGATAAAAGAACATACCTGCGTGAAAGTTGCATAAAAAAAAAGTCGTTCAAAAAGACATTTATTGGTTTCTGCCACATAAAACTAAACAAGGGAAAATTGGATCAAATCAACTCAAAATTAGCTCAAATTTGAGAATCTGATTATTGGGGTTCTAATTGCACCACATATTGATTTTGGGATCAATTGGATATCGTTTGCTTTGGTTTTCAAATTCGGGTCTAATCAGTTCTGATTCATAATGTTTTTGTGTCAGATTCGGGAGGGGGTGGTGTGTTGTTTTGATCTGACATTATATAGTACCTGCAAAAATAGGTTAGTGGTAAAAAAAAAATATCCTCACGTGTTTCGCTTAAACAGTTTTAATATCCTCACACCTCTCGTCTCATCTTCTTGTAGTTCTTGCGAAACTGAAACCAACACCAAATAGAACCAACTTAGTTGCGCAACTCAAACACACACACACACACACACACACACTCAAAAAGCAATAAAAATAAGAAAACAAGCAAAACAAAACTGAGTTAAGAGAATCAACCAGATTTTCTAATCGGTAACCATTCTACCATATATTCGGCGTTCTGCAACACAAAGAATTAGCATTCTACCTCATATTATATAACATAGATTTATTTTTTCTTTAAGATCTGAGTTAAACCCTGACTTTCCCTGAGCTTATTAATAATATTTCAGGTGTCGCAACCCTAGACCATCAGTCTCTGTCTGATTTAGACTTACTCCTGCTATGAGAGGTTTTCAGACACTATATCCTTAATTTTTATATAATAAAAAAGAAAAACATAAAGCAGGAGAACGACATTGAAATCAAGTTTTTTCCTTTTAAGGTCATTCTTTATCTGTGGATTGAATAGAGCTTTGTTCCTATGAAGGTCATTTTCAATGGTCGGATTTTCTAAGTGTATTAAGCTTAGTGTCATTACCCAAAGACTGATGAATCCCTCCAGCATAGCATAGCATAGCTAGAGAACGATATCAGTTTTACTTTAAAGGTTATCATAATGGGGGAGTACTTTTTTTATGATTCAAGGTCGAATCCTTTTAAAGAAAGAGGGGATGATGAGAATCAGCCCAACACCAAATTTAATCATGCCAAAGACTTATTGGAGGTACAAAATGCCCAATTACAAGAGCTAGGGCAAATAAGCTTCATTGAATGAGCTTGTTTAGAACATACAGAGAAAAAATGGACCTAGAGGAGATACGGTTCAGCCTTGTGATACGACTCGAGAAAGGTCAGATTTGGATTTTGGCGTAAACTTTTCTACCATATAGTTTTATGATATTGAGTATAACTCTAAATCCAATCGTTGGATCGAGCTGAAACTTTACCAGAAGATTCTATAGGTATTTTTTTTATGTTGGGGTAAATGTCCAGGTGAATTAGAGTTTGGAAAAAACTTGCGATATAGTTCAGAACAGGCTGTATGAATTTTGTTATTTACTTCCTTTTGACATGTGGACTTTCTATTTAGCAAGGATTATTTTTCTAAAAGGATGTGACAGCTTTTTTTGGAAAATTCCAAGGGTGAGCTGAAACATAATTTCCAAGGATGGGGAAAATTCCAAGGGTGAGCTGAAACATAATTTCCAAGGATGGCAACGATTCATTAATGTTCCAGAATTCTTTTCTTATAAGGATTCCTTATTCATCCTAGCTACACAAGGAAAGAAGGGCTGGTGCTTTTAATGACAGATTAATTATTTTTATTATTTTCTTTCATGTTTGGGCTTAATTAAAACTTTGTTTTGAGTTAGAATCCAAGGCTTGTTTGGATCAGGTTATGGGCTTTTCAGTTGAGGATTTTCAGCCCATAAGAATATATCCATTAGGGTTAATTTTAAAAAACTATTTAAACTCTTGTAACCAAAATTTCAGCAGCCATTGATGAATATTACTTCTGAATTTTTCATTTTGAACGTGTGAGAGTGATTATTGCATTCTTCAGTTCTGAACGAACTGAATCTGACTTATCAAAGATTAACTGTTTTCATGATGTCATTCTACTTCATTTCAATAGTGTTGGTGCCTTGCGGCAGGTTTTTATTGTTTCACACTCCTATCAAACCTATTTCAGCTTTCCAGGATCATATCTCAATCTTGATAGTGGGTTGTGTGATCACAAGGTTCGCATCATTGGGACGCCTAGGGAGCATAAAGGATGGCCTCTAAGTCATCTAATCTAAGTCTAAAAAAAGCCCAATTCGTCTGGATCAAAGGGTTGCCAGATCTGATTTCCTAAGTTAGAAAGGATTGATTAATGATTCTCCTAGTCGAGGTAGGAAACTAAATTGGCAGGTATAAAAGAGAGATTTTCTTCATTAATTGTCCATGCAAAATAAAGAAACCAAGCACAACAAGGCAAGAAGGCTTTAGAATTAATTCCACATTCAAATCAGATTTCCTACTTTGTTTGGGACTTGTTAGGGGTGGCAGATTTGATTCTAGCATATCTAGGATATTAATTTTGCATTTTTATTATTTCTTCTTAGTCTTTGGTTTATTATTACTTATTTGCGTCGATTATAAATAGGCTTCATATAAGTCCACATAAGAGGGGTCCATTAGGGTTTTCTTTAGTCTAAAGCTAGTATAAATAAAGCCATAATCAGACGTGTGGGGCGTTTTTGTTTCCAATAGTGCTGGTGCCTAGATACGAGTTATCTTTATGTCAGACTCCTATCAAATCTGATTTGCTTGGCTTTTTTAGAATTGATGTCTTTGCGTGTGGGTTACTTGACAACGTGTTTGAAAGGTTCGCATCAAGTTTTTTAATCCTACAAGTAAGGCAACGAGCATTTTCATGTTTTGAGAGGATTCGTTAAAACTATAATTAATTATCTTAAACAAAAAAAGAAACTAAAGGGTGGGTAACTTCAACAATTAATATCTACCTTTTTGGAAAGGTAACAAAGACAAATAATTAATATCTAAAGGTGGCAACAAAGATCCTAGTAGTGTTTCTAGGTTGGAAATTTCATTCATGACATTATTTAAACTAGAAAAATTATCTATCTTAGGTTATTTTGTTTAATTAGGTGCATCCACTTTAGTTTATGTGTCAGATTTATTATTTTTATTATTTTATTTATGTTTGGGCTTGGTTAACATACTTTGGGTTTATTGTAAGTGGATAAAAATTAGCCCACAAGTTTTGGCATTAGGGTTCCTAGTTCAACCATTATATAAGATTTTGTAAGCTAAAATTTTCAACAGCTATGAATTTATGAAATAAACTTGAGTTTTACGTGATGCAACATGTTGAGACAGAACAAAAATTAATTATCAAAGAACTATCTTTGTGGTGTCATCTTAAACTTCTCATTTGCGAAACTTTATTAGATGCTACAAAAGAACACAATGACCCAAGCATGAATGCACATTAAGACTAGAAACTTTATAATCAAACCAACTTCATATGCACACTCTCATGGAGTGTCTTCACCACCTGTGCTTTACGGTTATCATCCAAACTAACCCTTTCATCAACATGCAAAGAAATCAAAACCATGGGAGTTAAAGGATTAAATCCATACATAATTTCAAATGGTAAAAATTCAGTAATAGAGTGCACACTGCGATTATATGCAAACTTTATAAATGACAAACAATCTTCCCAATTCTTTAAGTTCTTTTGAATGATAGCATGCAGAAGTTGTGTTAAGGTCCTATTAACTACTTTGGTTTGTTCATCTGTTTAGGGGTGCAAGTAGTTGAAAACAAGAGTTTAGTACCTCATTTGCCCCATAACACCTTCCAAAAATAGCTAAGAACCTAACATCTCTATCAGACACAATGCTCTTAGGGACCCCATGAAGCTGTACTATCTCCCTAAATAACAAATCAGCAATGTTAGTTGCATCATTGGTTTAATGACATGGAATGAAGTGTGCCATCTTTGAAAACCTATCAACAACTACAAAATAGTGAATCCCTACCCCATTTTGACCTAGGCAAACCTAAGACAAAATCCATCGAAATGTCAACCCATGGTTCCTTAGGTATAGGTAAAGGGATATACAAGTTATGATATGGACCAGCCCAGAAACACCAGCAAGGACCCATTACATGTTCCAAATGGTCTAATGACTCGGTCCAAGACAAAGGCATTGAAAGAGGCATTGAATGCATTGGTTTTGAATGTTTCAACCAAGTCGAATTGAAAGGTCCATTAGAGTATCAAGAGGAGACCCTAGTACATCTTATCCATGTGCGGGAGGGGCCAATACAACCTTATTTGGGCCATGAGGTGAGGAAAGCAAAAGAAACAAGAGAATCCTACTACAACTTGGAAACAACATGTGATGCGAATCTCGTGATCACATGGCAACGCAACCCACACGCAAAGACACCAATTCCTGAAAATCAAAGTAAATCAGGTTTGATGGGAGTGTGACACAAAGATAACTTGTACCTAGACACCAATATTATTGGAAACGGAGACCCCTACCCAACGAATATTTGATAAGATGACGTCACGAAGACAATTGTTCTTTGATAAGTCATTTTTAGTCCTTTAGAGACCATGGAAGGGAGATTATCCCACCAACACACAACAAGTGCGGTAAAGAAGTTTATTGATCTGAAAAATTGTGTAACTTTACATGTTTGGTGATGCCTTTATTTATATTGACTCTACACTTAAAGAAACCCTAATGGACCCCCCTTAGGTGGATGTATATGAAGCCCACTTATAATTGACCCAAATAAGTAATAATAACCCAAAGACTAAGAAGAAAACAATAAAAATTAATAAAAATCTGAAAATTAACACCCTAAATATGCTAGAATCAGATTTGTCACCCTTAAGAAGTCCCAAATAAACTAGGAGAAATCAAATTTGGAATTTGTGTTGCTGCCCCCTTGATGTCCTTGATTAGGTTGGATTTTCTTATTTAACTTGGACAAATAAAAAATCAAATTTCCTCCTTTGTTGCTGATTTATTTGCTTTCCTTCCTAAGTTAGGAAAAGTATTAAATAATCCTCCTATCTTTAGGAATAAGATCTGGCCAACTTCCTTACTTACTTAATTAGAAGAATAAATTGTTGACTTTCTATCTTTGTAGCATTAGGAAAAAAAAGCCTAACAAAGCTGGTATTGGGCCGAACACATCAGCCCCTTGTTCCACATGAATTGGGCTCTTCTTGGACCTTAATTAGATGAATTAAAGGTTGTCATTCATGCTCCTTAAATGTTCCAAGCCCCTCTAGGTCCATTTTGCTCCATATGTTCTGAACAAGCCCATTCAATGCGTCTTGAAGCTTCTTCACCCTAACTCAAGCTTGTAATTGGCCCAATTGACACCTCCAATGGGTTGTTGGCATGATTATGCTTGGTGTTAGGCTGATCCTCATCAACATGGGTGGCTACCTTTTCCTTTTGTTTCTAGGATTAAGGGGCTACATGGAAGGGCTATAAATAAGCCTTGAATCAGTTCTGTAATATTTTACTTCCTTCTCTTCTTCTCATGGCAGAAAATGGATTTAATATTAGGGGCTTTATTTTATTTTATTAGCCCAAGGCTTGTTTGGGCTTAATTAATACTTTTTTTTTCAGTAAGGATCCAAGTATTGTTTGGATTAAGTTATGGGCTTTTCAGTTTAGGGTTTTGGGTCAGTTTTGAGTGGACCTCATATAAGTCCACATAAAGGGTCCATTAGGGTTAATTTTTCAAAGAACTATTTAAACTCATGTAAGCCAAAATTTCGACAGCTTTGATGATTACTTCTGGATTTTTTCAGTTTTAACGTGTGAGAGTGATTCTTGCAATCTTCAGTTCTTGAAGGAACTGAATCTAACTTATCGAAGATTAACTAGCTTCGTGGCATCATTCTACTCATTCCAATAGTGTTGGTGCCTTGGGGCAGGTTTCTATTGTGTCACACTCCTATCAGACCTATTTCGGCTTTCCGGCATCAGATCTCAAACTTGATTGTGGGTTGCGTGACCACATGATCACGAGGTTCGCATCAGTTGGTATTAGAGTTAGGCTCCAAAACAAGGTCATATCAGATGCGGACCTCGTGATCACGTGGTCACGCAAAGACACCAATTCCCGGAAAGCCAAGTAAATCAGGTTTGATAGGAGTGTGACACAAAAATAACTTGTACCTAGACACCAGCACTATTGGAAATGGAGACCCCCACCCAACGAATATTGATTCGCGAACGAGAAGTATAAGGAATGACGCCACGAAGACAGTTGTTCTTCGATAAGTTGTTTTTCAGTTCTTTAGAGAACCATGGAAGGGAGATTATCTCACCAACACTCACACACACAAAGTGCGGCAAACAAGAAGTTTTATTAATCTGAATTGTCTACTTACATGTCCGGTTATGCCTTTATTTATATTAACTCTAGTCTTAAAGAAACCCTAATGGACCCCCCTTAGGTGGACTTATATGAAACCCACTTACAACTGACCGAAACAAGTAATAATAACCAAAAGACTAAGAAGAAAATAATAAAAATAATAAAAATCTGAAAATTAACACCCTAAATATGCTAGAATCAGATTTTTCACCCTTAAGAAGTCCCAAATAAACTAGGAGAAATCTGATTTGGAAAATTTGTGTTGCTTCCCCCTTTGATGTCCTTGATTAGCTTGGATTTCCTTGTTTAACTTGGAAAAATAAGAAAACAAATTTCCTCCTTTGTTGCTGATTTAATTACTTTTCTTCCTAAGTTAGGGAAAGCATTAAATAATCCTCCCCTTTTTAGGAATAAGATCTGGCTAACTTCCTTACTTAATTAGGAGAATAAATTGCTGACTTTCTTTTCTTGTTGTAGCTAGGATGAATAAGAAAATCCTTGTAAGAAAAGGATTTTGAAACATTTATGAATCCTTGCCACACTTGGAAACTATATTGCAGCCCATTAAAGATCTTTGTAGAGCTAGGAGATTCCCAAAACAAGTTGCCATATCTTTGTAGGAAAAAGGATCCTTGCCAAATAGGAAGTCCACAAGTCAAAAGGAAGTAAATAACAAAATTCATACAGCCTATGTTGACCCGTATTGAGATGCTTTCCCGAACTCCGATTGACCTGCAAATTTAACCCAAGGTAGGATAACATATCAGAAGACACCACGTAACATTTCAGCTCGATCGAATGGTCAGATTGAGAATTATGATTGTTGCTGTAAAACTAGATAGTTGCACATTTTATGTAAAAATCCGAATATGACATTTCTTGGGTCGTATCAATATCCTTATGTTATTTTCGTTTTTTAGTGTTCCTTTAAGTTTTTCAGTTTTTGCGTCCATCTTCTTGTTCTTCATGTGTGCGTCAACTAAGAAAAAAAAAAGGTTATATTTCATCTTGTTACTTGTCTCTAATCATATCAATATATTAAAAAGAAAAAAATAAAGAGAGAGAGAGGGATTAGTTGAAATTTGAAGGATCATTCAATTTTTACCGCAGAAACACAAATCTTAGTGGACTATAAGCAAACCACCTCAGAATCAATTGAAACTTCATATTCCATCTATTGGGGGTGAGATCGCATCATATGTCAAATTTGGGATTATTCTGATATTGTTTGCTTGAGGTTTTAATTCGAGGTTCAATTCTGCCGGAGAAACACTACTCTTAGTGAACCATAAGCCAACCACCTTAGAATAAATTGAAACTTCATAGTGTATTGGGGAGGAGATTGCACCATATATTAAATTTGGGCTTATTTTGATATCGGCTTCTGGAGGTTTTAATTGGAGGTTCAATTCTGCCATAAACTGATCATACAAGGGGTTTGGGTACCTAGACATAAGAGAACGACCTATAAATTGATTTTTGTTGTTTGTTTAGTATTATAATAAAAAATATTGAATTTGAGGTCATTTTGAGATCGTTTGGTCTTGGTTTCAATTCTGTCATGTAAAAATTGCGTAACAAGTTAGATTTGCGTCAATTTTCAAAACATGATCCTTACTGTTTAGTTTTGTCCAAATCTTTCTATTTCTATTATGTTTGGGTTATCTAGGAGTCAAGTAACTGTTTTCGTTAATATTCGCTTTTGTTTTATTTCGTGTCTTCGTTTCGTCCACAATTCGTACGAATTTGCATTTCTACTCGCAAAATCATAATCATTGTTTTGTTTTGATTTGTTTTTTGTGTGATACACGAGAGGTGTGAGGATATATTTTGTGCTACTAACCAAATTTTGCAGATTCAAAGAATGTCTGAAAACAACAAATCACCGACACAAAACGCTGACGTAGCTTTCCAATTGCGAGCCATAGGCCAGTAACTTGAGCTGTTGCCTAGAACGTACAAAAATCTGAAAGATGAGGTGAATTCAATAAAGCAACAGAATAGTGGGGCTGATCGCAGAGGAAATACGGTCCGTATGGCCGTACGAAATGTCAGATTTGATTTTGAAGAGTTTGTTGACGAAAACGCAGATGCGGGTGAAGATGACTATGATTTTGCATCTGCTGGCCACGGAATCAGGTCTGGACCGAATAGGGCTAGGAGAAATGTGAATTTCCGTGGCATGGGCACTTATGAAGATATGGATGGGGACTTGGACACCATTAAACTGAAAATTCCTAACTTTCAAGGTATAAACGATCCCGAGGCTTATTTGAAGTGGGATAATAAGGTAGATTGGATTTTTTATTACCTTAGCTATTCTGAACAAAAGAAGGTGAAATTGGTGATAATTGAGTTTGCGGAGTATGCATTGATTTGGTGGGATCAAATTGTAATTAGTAGGAGGAGAAATGGGGAGCGACCCGTTCAGACTTGGGGGGAGACTTAATGAGGAGATGATTTGTGCCAAACCACTATTACAGAGACTTATATCTGAAGCTCCAAGTTCTGAATCAAGGTTATAAGACAGTAAATGAATATCATAAAGAGATGGAGATAGCAATGATTCGGGCCAATGTTGTTGAGGATCTAAGCCACCATGGCTAGATTTCTTAATGGGTTGAATCGGGACATTGCCAATGTGGTTGAGCTCCACCACTATATGGAGCTAGAGGACATGGTTCACATGGCTACGAAGGTGGAAAGACAACTTAGGAAGGGATATGGTCGGCCAGCATTTAATTCGGGTTCTTCATCATCATGAAAGCCAAATATAAAAAGAAGGTACTGTCCGGCCGAGGTCCTTTGTTCCTTCCAGAACTGAAAAACCAAAGGCTAAAGTTGATGTCTCTACTAGTGCCAGAGGTAAATCTGAAACTCAACCTAAACGTACTCATGGTGTTAAATGTTTCAGGTGTTAGGGACATGGACATTATGCTTTAGAGTGTCCAAATAAGAGAATCATGTGAGATAATGGTGATATGAAATTTGAAAGTGACAGATCTGATTGTGAAGGCATGCTACTATTGGAGGATAGTGATGGGGATGAGTTAGCATTACCGAGTCCTTGGTTATAAGGCGAACACTTCAGGTTCAGGTCAAGGAAGATGAAACTAATCACCAAAGGGAGATCTTCCATACACGTTATGTACAAAGCAAGGTGCGTGGTTTAATTATAGATAATGGAAGCTGTGTTAATGTTTGTAGTACCACCCATGTTAGTAAACTGAATTTGTGTACTGTTAAGCATGCTAAACCATATAGATTGCAATGGCTGAATGATAGTGGTGAAGTGAAAATGACTAAATAGGTTGTGGTTCCATTTTTTATTGGGAAATATGTTGATGAAGTTCTGTGCAATGTGGTATCACTGCAAGCAAGTCACATCTTGTTGGGGAGACCATGGCAATATGATAGGAAGGCAATTCATGATGGGGTTAAAAATAGATATATCATCGTAAAAGATTGTAAAAACTTGTACCTCTTACACCCAAACAGGTGTCAAATAAAGCTAAAGAGTGAGCATGAGGCGATGGGGAGAGAAAATCAAGGTGAGGAACAAGGGGGGATAAGAAGACCATCAGATTCGGCTAGAACCGAAACCATTACAACCCATTCGGTCACCCATCCAAACACAAACAAATATTCGGCCAAAACTCCAAACAAAACAGACCATTTAAACACTACTAAAAAACACCCAAACCTAGGCGAGAGTGGAGGTAAGACAAGAGGAGTGAAGAAAGTCAGGAAGGGTGATGAGAATTGTGTGGAAAAACTAAAGAAACAACCTAATTTTTTTGCTAGAAAGGGTGGGTCAGATCTGTATTTTTCACTAACAAGCCAATGATTTTACTTGTGTATAAGGAGGCTTACTTTAATGCTAATGATCTTGATCATATTGTGCCTAGTGTTGCTATTTCTTTGTTGCAGGAGGAAGTGAGGTAAGGAGTTTTCATGGGTTAACTAGTTTTAACAGGTGCTTTGTGAAAGATTTCAGTACTATAGCACCCTTGAATGAAGTTGTTAAAAAGTTAGTTGGGTTTAAATAGGGGGGGGAACAAGAATTGGCTTTTCTTCTTTTGACAGAGAAATTATGTTACTTTGTTTTGGCTTTACCCGACTTTACGAAAGCATTTGAAATAGAATGTGATGCATCTGGAATGGGGATAGGTGCTGTTTTGATGCAGGATCGGAGACCTATTGTGTATTTTAGTGAGAAGTTAAGTGGAGTGGCCTTGAACTATCCCACTTACGACAAAGAACTCTATGCATTGGTAAGAGCACTTGAGACATGGCGGCATTACTTGTAGCCAAAAGAGTTCGTAATCCATTCGGATCATGAGTCCTTGAAACATCTGAAAGGACAAGGTAAGCTGAATAGGAGACATGCAAAATGGGTTGAATTCATTGAAACCTTTCCTTACGTAATCAAGTATATAAGCAAGGCAAAGAGAACATCGTAGCTAATGCACTTTCACGCAGGTATGTTCTTTTACATACCATGAATACTTGATTGCTAGGCTTTGAATATGTGAAGGAATTGTATGATAATGATTCTGACTTTGCCGAGATTTATAATGCAGGTGGACATTCAACTTCTGGTAAGTTTTATTTGATGGATGGTTATTTGTTCAAAGAGAATAAATTGTGTGTTCCTGCTAGCTCTTTGCGTGAATTGTTTGTTCGTGAAGCACATGGAGGTGGTTTAATGGGTCATTTTGGGGTTGTGAAAAGAGATGTATTGCATGAGCATTTCTATTGGCCAAAGATGAAAAGAGATGGGTAACGAATTTGTGAAGAGTGCATTGCTTATGGAAAGGCAAAATCTATAGTACAACCGTATGGACTATATACACCATTACACTTTGGGTAGATGTCTCTATGGACTTTGTTCTAGGTTTACCTAGGTCAAAGAAAGGTAGAGACTATTTTTGTTGTGGTTGATAGGTTTTCTAAAATGGCGCATTTCATTGCATGCAATAAAACGGATGAAGCCAATATTTGGAATCATTAACTAAAAAGTAAAAAAAAAAAAACTAAATGCAAGGGGAAGACGCACCACCCCAAGCGCACCATACCTAAGATAAGCTGTATTGTTATTTGATTGTTTCTCTAGATCAAGTTCTTATTCGTTGCTCTCCTTCTAAGATCTAAGACAAATCTCCCTTCATTAGAGAGTCTCTACCTCATTGAGTTTAATTCTAATTATTGTAAAGTATAATTTTTAGCATCGCATTTATTTTACACTTTGTATCTTTAATACCTGAGGGTGTACTCTATTGTGTAGTCTTGCACCTCCAAATATTAAAGTCTACATCTAAACTGGTTACGATATTCATTTTTTTTGTTTTTTAAAACATGAGAAAGATGTAACTTTTTTTTTTGTTTCTTACAAAAATATGCTTGGAAAAGTCTTTAGGATCTAGTCATACAACATGAAAAAAAAATTGTTTTTTTTTTGTTTTTTTAAATGGAAATTAGTTTAAAATTTTTGAGATATTTTTTTGAATTTTTAACTCTTTTTAAAGAAATGTTACAGAGAAAACCAGGTATTTTAATACCAGATATGTATCTTACAATGTAAGAATACAACCCCGTATTATGCATAATTGGTAAAACAATATGCGAGAAAATCAGAAATATTTTAAAATGACATTTGGAGTTTTTTTGAAGTTTTTTCATTTTTTTCTTTTTTTATATGTATATAATTTTATAATATATATTATTATTAAATTATTATAATTATATTATTATTAAATATATTGGGTTGGGTCCAACCTAGAGATTCGATTTCTTTTTTTTATTTTTATTTTTATCAGGGCTGGACCTAGACTAGCCATTTGGGCTGGGTCGGCACGGGTTCAGCCCAAGGGATTATCTAGCATGGAGAGCTACTAGTGGTCAGTCTGACATGCAGCTGGTGGTTGTGCAAATGGAGTTGATGACCACGGTTAGTTGTTGGAGGAGGAAGAAGGTTTGTAAAGGAGCTCAACGGTTTACTCACCATGTGAGGTGGTTGGGTGGCTGCTTGTGGTGGGGATGGTGGTGGTCAAGCTAGTAGTGAGAATGTTGGTGGCTAAAGGCCATGATTGAGAGAGAGATAGAGGAGAGAAACTTCACAATGGTAACAAAAATCAATGGGAGCTGGTTTTTTGGCAACTTTGGACTTGATTTTCTCCTTCCTCAAGCCATGGAATCCATTGTCTTTACAAATGGATCCCAACCATTGGCTCAAAGTAGCTATCATGGGCTGTCAGTTTTGTTGCAGATATGGGCTGGTTAGGGTGGTCACTTTGGGGCGGTGCCACAGCCTCTATGACGTCAATTAGCCAAAACAGATCACGTAGGGGTGTAGTCAGATGTCACGTGATCATTTTCATGCAAGTTTTGTCCAGTTGGTAGAGAGATAAAACATAAAATGCCTCGAGAAGGAGGCCACTCGAGCAGCTTTTCGGGCACAAATTTGAAGAAGAACAATCAACCCCAAAACGGCGTTGTTTTGGTCAAGTTCACTTTAGTTCTTTGATTTTTTATTTCTCTCAATTAGTACCCTTGATTGACTTCAAACTTTCAATTTTGTTTAATTTTATCAAGTTTCAAAATGTGATCCTTAGTGTTTGTTTTTGTCCAAATCTTTTTGTTTCTATTATAATTGAGTTATTTAGGAGTCAATTAATTGTTTTTTATAATTTTCGCTTATGTTTTATTTCATATCTTCGTTTCGTCCACACTTCATACGAATATGCATTGCTACTAGTGAAATCATAATCATAGTTTTTGTTTTGCCTTGTTTTCAGTATATTTATTAATTCTTGAGTCTGAGAATTATAATTGGATTGCGTCACGAGGCTACTGACTTTGATTTGATGATTTCAATTCCTAAAGAACCAAAAGAAAGCATGTTGTGAGGTAAAAGACGTAGTGAGCTTATTAGAGTGAAAAACCTTGACTTTTGTGTGAAACACGAGAGTTGTTCAGATATATTTTGAGCTACTAATCATTTTTTGCAAATTGAAAGAATATATGAAATCAACGAATCAGCAACACGAAACGCTGACGTCGCTTTCCACTTGCGAGCCATAGGCCAGCACTCGAGCTCTTGTCTAGGACGTACAAGAATCTGAAAGATGAGGTGAATTCAATAAAGCAATAGAATAGTGGGGTTGATCGCCGAGGAAATACGGTTTGTAGGGCCGGACAAAATGTTAGATCTGATTTTGAAGAGTTTGTTGAGGATAAGGTAGATGCGGGTGAAGATGACCATGATTCTGCATATGCTGGCCAAGGAATCAGGTCTGGATTGAATAGGTCTAGGAGGAATGTGAATTTACGTGGCATGGGGAATTATAAAGATGTGGATGGAGACTTGGACTTGATTAAACTTAAATTCCTAACTTCCAAGGTAAAAAGGGTCCCAGAGCTTATTTGGAAAAGAAGAAAAAGTGAATTCGATTTTTGAATGTTGTAGCTATTCAGAGGTGAGAAAGGTGAAATTGGTAGGTAAAAAGTAAACCAAGAGTATATCCCGTATTCTAGAGGAGATTGATGCGAACCTTGTGATCACGTGATCATGCAAAGACACCGATTCCGGGAAAGTCAAGTAAATCAGGTTTGATAAGAATGTGATACAAAGATAACTTGTACCTAGGCACCAGCACTACTAGAAACGAAAACCTCCACCAAACGAATATTGATTCGCAAACGAGGAGTATAAGGATGACACCATGAAGTCAGTTGTTCTACGATAAGTAGTTTTTCAGTTCTTTAGAGAACCAGAAAGGAAGATTATCCCACCAACACATAATTAGTGATAAGTCCTTATATGAGGCTCACTTACAATTAAACCCAAACATAACCCAAAACATAAAGAAATAAAAATAACATAAAGTCTGGTATTGTTTTGCCGCATATAACTTGAGAAAATAAAAGCTAATTAATATGATTTGATTTCCTTACTGTTGGCGCCCCTTTCTTTTCTTTGATTAGCTTGGATTTCCTTGTATAACTTGGACAAATAACAAAGAAATTTTTCTCATTTGTTGCTGATTTAATTACTTTCCTTCCTAAGTTAGGAAAAACACTAAATAATCCTCCCATCTTTAGGAACAAAAGCTAGCCGACTTTCTTAATTAGGAGAATAAATTGCTGACTTTCTATCCTTGTAGCATTAGGAAAAAACAAGCCTAACAAGGTTGTTATGGGGCTGGACCATCAGCCCTTTGTTTTACGCGAATTGGTCTCTTCTTGAACCTGAATTAGATAAAGGCTGATATTGATAGAAGAGCCGGTGTCCACTAATGCCCTTATCACTCGTAGTTCCCCAATTTTGATTATGCTTAGTGTTGGGCTGATCCTCATCAGCTTTCCCTTTTCTATACCCACATACAGGGCAGTGAAAAGTAGCCACACCCACCCCAGGAATATTTATTGCACTGGAGCAAAACGAACAAAAAACAACAGATAAATGCAATCCACAATTACAAAATATATAGAGAAAGAAATTTTTTTGTAAAGAACTGAAAAAAGGCGCTTAGATGGACTACGCGCAAGTCTTGAGGCATGGGGGTGTTCGAGATGCTAGATCGGGAGATACAAATTGAAGAATAAAGACTGGAAGGTGACGTGTCTGTGTCTTTAAGGGGAGGGGGCGACTTCTAGGGTTAGGTTAGAATAAAAAACATTTCCTTTTCATTTATAGTACTTTTTTTTTATGTGAATCAGTTCGGTTCGGTTTGGGTTTATCGGTTTCACTATTACAAAACTGAATGTAAGTTTTCCTAAATATTTGATACAATACAGCCTTATGATACGACCCAAGCAAGGTCAGATTCAGATTTTGTAAAATTCTATACTGTCCAGTTTTATGCTATTGAGCATAAAAATTTACCAGAAGATTCCAGAGTCATTGGTATATGTTGGGGTAAAGTTTCAGGTGAATCAGAGTTCGCAAAAGACTGGTGATATAGGTCATTGGATGGATGAATTTTGTTATTTATTTCCTTTTGACTTGTGGACTTCCTATTTGGCAAGAATTCTTTTCCTACAAGGATGTGGGAGCTTGTTTTGGGAATTTCCTTGTTTCACAATGATCTTTAAATGAGTTGCAATATAATCTCAAAGTGTGGCAAGGATTCATTAATGTTTCAAAATCCTTTTCTTATAAGGATTCATTATTCATCCTAACTACACGAGAAAATAAGGGCTGGTGGTAGATAATGATAAATTAGTTATTTTAATTATTTTCTTACATGTTTGGACTTAATTAATACTTTGTTTTACAGCTAGGATCCAAGGCTTGTTTGGCTATAGGCTTTTCAGTTTGGGGTTTTTGGGTCAGTTTTGTATGTGGGTCAGTTCAGCCCACTAGGATAGATCCATTAAGGTTAATTTTTAAGAACTATTTAAACACATGTAACTAGAATTTCAGGAGCTATTGATGAATATTACTTCTGAATTTTTCAGTTTTAACGTGTGAGAGTGATTCTTGTATTATTCAGTTTCACAAATTTTGTTTTGAGTTAATTTGTTTTCTCTCTTGTGTTTATTCTTGTTATTTTGTGTTTATTATGTTCTAATTAGAGTAAAAAAAAAGGAAGCAATTAGAAAATGCTATCCGGGTTCGCAATTGCATCTCAAAACTTATCATAGTATGACATTACTCTAAATATCAAGTTTCAAGTCATTTGGACATCGTTAGGCTTAGGTTCTAAATTCAGTTTTTAAAAGGGCTATTTCGTGTCCATATATCAAATCAACTCGGAATCATATCAAAATTTATATTCCATTAGAGTATCAAGAGGAGACCTTAGTATATCTTATCCATATGCAATAGGGGTCTAATCCAACCTTATTTGAGCCATGAGGTTTCGGCAACAATACTGCTAATTTTCCAAAATTTTGGTCAGCCTTGTGTTTATGATGTTTTTAAGTGTTCTTTGGATTCTAAATTTATTTTAGACTCCTTGTTATGTATGGAAACATTATTTATTTTCTTTAAGTATTAGGATTTATTATTTTGTTTATTTCCTTGTTAGGTGAGGAGAAATCTCAACAAAGGACACAAAAGAATCTTCCTACAACTTGGAAACAACATGGGCAAGAACCTTTTCCTTTAGTTTCTAGGATTAATGGGTTGCATGGAAGGCTATAAATAAGCCTTGAATCAGTTTTGTAATATTTTATATTCTTCTCACGGCATAACATGGATTTAATATTATGGGGTTTATTTTATTTTGTTAGCTATAGCCTATGGTTTGTTTGAGCTTAATTAATACTTTATTTTCAACTAAGATCCAAGACTTGTTTGGATTAGGTTATGAGTTTCTTAGTTTTAAGGTTTCTGGGTTAGTTTTGTAAGTGGGCCAAATTAGTCCACTAGGGTAGATCAATTAGGCTTAATTTTTCAAGAACTATATAATCTCATGTAACCTAAATTTCAGAGACATTGATGAATAATAATTTTGAATTTTTCAGTTTTAACATGTGAGAGTGAATCTTGCATTCTTCAGTTCTTAAATGAATTGAATCGACATATCGAAAGATTAACTAGCTTCGTGGAATTATTCGACTTCATTCCAATAGTGTCAGCCTTGGGACAAGTTTCCATTCTGTCACACTTCTATCAAACCTATTTTGGCTTTCCAGGATTGGATCTCAATCTTGGTTGTGGGTTGCGTGACCACGTGATCACGAGGTTCGCATCAGTTAGTATCAGAGCTAGGCTCTAGAACCCAGTATGTGTTTATTATTTTCTATTTTGAGTATAAAAAAAAAGAAGGAAGCAAATTAGAAAATGTTAATAGGGTTAAAACAGGTCTGTTTCGAGTCAGCATATCAAAACTTATCATAATTAACTCAAAATTGATATTCCAGTTCTTTAGTGTGATGTCACTCTAAATGTCTTGTTCCAAGTCATTTGAACATCGTTAGGCCTAGGTTCTAAATTCAGGTTTTAAAGGGGTTGTTTTGTGTCCATATATAAAATCAACTCGGAATCATCTCAAATTTTATATTCTGTTTATTGGGATCCTAATCGAAATGTTTTTCAAATTTGAAGTCATTTGGATATAATTTTCTTTAGGTTCCAGAATTAGGTTTTGTCTTGCCATAATGGGTTTGTTCTGTGTTAGCTTTCAAAACTTGTTTTGTTTTTGTTGATTTCATTCCTGTCAGTATATTAGCTTTCAAAATATATAAAACTTGTTTTTTTTGTTTAATTCATTTTCATTACTTTTACATTTATTTGTTTTTCGATTAGTTCTAGTCCAAACAAAAGTCAAATTTGCAATTTTGAGTCTAAATTAGTGTTCTTCCTTTTGTAAACTCTATTCTAGTTATGTCTTCGTCTTCTTCCTTTTATTCGTTTTCCTATTTATGTGAGGGAATATATGAGGATTCTAGCTTAAGGATGCGAAAAACTAAGCCATGAATTTATAAAATAAACTTGTGTTTTGCATGATGCAAGACGTGGTGGTGCCTTGAGACAGGTTTTCATTGTGTCACACTTCTCAAACCTGATTTTCAGCTTTTCTTGGGGAAGTGTCATCTTTGTTAAGGGTTGCTTAATTGTGTGATCAATTGGTTCCTATCAGTTGGTATCAAATCTAATCACACTAAGAAACGTGGAATATTAATGATACGGTTTAGGTTCGCATCATGTTGTGCTACTGTAGCTAGTGATACTCTTGTGAGGATATTGAATCTGAGTTGTATTAAGCATCCTAAGCCTTATAGATTACAATGGTTGAAGAAGTGAAAGATACTAAGCAAATGTCAATTGCATATAAACGTAGTGTGCATTCTATTACAAAATTTTCACCATTTGAAATTGTTTATGAATTTACCCCTTTAATTCTCATGGATTTGATTTCTTTACCTGATAGTGAAAAGGGTTAGTTTAGATGGTAATCATAAAATACGGGTGGTGAAGAAACTCTTGTGTATGTCACTAAAGCCAAAAGGAGGCGCAAACAAGTTTTATTCCAGTCATGTGATTGGGTTTGGGTGTATATGTGTAAGGAAAGTTTTATAGCCTAGGGACGTCCAAATTACAACCACGAGGAGATGGGCCTTTTCAGATCATTGAAAAGATAAAATGACAATGCTTATAAAGTTGATTTGCCTGATGAGTATGGTGTTAGTGCTACCTTTTAATGCGAACCTCGTGATCACATGGTCACACAACCCACACGCAAATACACCAATTCCCAGAAAGCCAAGTAAATCAGGTTTGATAGGAGTGTGACACAAAGATAACTTGCACCGATCCTAGCCAAATAGGAAGTCCATAAGTCAAAAGGAAGTAAATAACAAAATTCATACAGCCTTTGTTGACCCATGTTTCGATGCTGTAATAAACTTCGATTGACCTTAAATTTTAACCCGAGGTAGGAAAACATGCCAGGAGACTCCATGTACAATTCAGCCCGATCCAACGGTCGGATTAAAAATTATGATTGTTGCCGTAAAACTGGATAGTTGCACATTTTACATCAAAATTTGAATTTGACTTTTCCTGAATGGTATCAATTAGGGTTTATTTTAGTCTAGAGTCACTATAAATAAAAGCATAACCAGACGTGTAAGGGGACGCAATTTTAAGATCAATAAACTTCTTTGCTGCACTTATTGTGTGTTGGTGGGATAATCTCCCTTCCTTGGTTCTCTAAAGGACTAAAAATGACTTATCAAAGAAAAACATGTCAGGAGACTCCACGTAAAATTTCAACTCGATCCAACGGTCGGATTGAGACTTATGACCGTTCTTGGTAAAACTGGATAGTTGCACATTTTACATTAAAATCTGAATTTGACCTTTCCTGGATCGTATCAGGGTTGTTGCTAACAAAATAAAATAAATCCTATAATATTAAATCCATGTTATGATGTGAGAAGAAGAGAAGAATAGAAAATATTACAAAATCGATTCAAGGCTTATTTATAGCCTTACTCAGTAACCCATTAATCCTAGAAATTAAAGGAAAAGGTTGTCGCCCATGTTGTTTCCTCCTCACCTAACAAGGAAATAAACAAAATAATAGATCCTAATACTTAAAAGAAATAATTAATGTTCCCATACACAATAAATCCAAGTTGATTTACTCCATGGACACGAAACAACCTCTTTAAAACTCGAATTTAGAACCTAAGCCAAACAATGTCCACATGACTTGAAACTTGATATTTAGTTCGATTTCACGCTACATTAATGGAATATAAGTTTTGATACGCTGCCGTGAACCAAAATAACATCCACTTAGAATTGTGTATAATAGTAATAATAGAATGCACTATAGTTGATAACAAAGCTATATAAGATATATACATATACAGAGTAATTCACATAGGAGACACTCTACTGACATTCTATTGTGCTTTTATTTTTTACTCTAATTAGAACATAATAAACACAAGATGAAAAAACAAAATGAAGACAAATGAAGAGAAACTGACACGAAACAAATAGATAACAAAAATAAGAAGGATATAACCTGATTCTAGAGTCTAGCTCTGATACCAACTGATACAAACCTCTTGATTACGTGGTCAAGCAACCCCCAGTGAACATGATACTTCCCCAAGAAAGCCAAAAATCTTGTTTGAGAAGTGTGACACAATGGAAACTTGTCCCAAGGAACTAAGACTATTGAAATTGAATCAAATGATGCTTCAATGTCATTTATGATGCGGATCAGCCCAACACCAAGTGTAATCATGCCAACGACCCATTGGAGGTGCCACTTGGGCCAATCATAAGAGCCAGGGCAAAGAAGCTTAAAGAAGCATTGAATGGACTTGTTCAGAATATAGGAGCAAAATGGACCTAGAGAGGCTTGGGACATTTAAGGAGCATGAAGGACAACCTTTAATTCATCTAGTTCAGGTCTAAGAAGAGCCCAATTCGTGTGGAACAAGGGGTTGATGTGTCCACCCAATACCATTAGGCTTGTTATTTTTCCTAATGCTACAAGGATAAAAAGTCAGCAATTTATTCTCCTAATTAAGTAAAGAAGTTGGCCATATCTTATTCCTAAAGAGGAGAGGACTATTTAATGCTTTTCCTAACTTAGAAAGGAAAGTAATTAAATCAGCAACAAAGCGGAAATTTATTTTCTTATTTGTCCAAGTTAAACAAGGAAATCCAAGCTAATCAAGGACATCAAGGGGGGCAGCAACACAAATTTTTCAAATCAGATTTCTCCTAGTTTATTTGGGACTTCTTAAGGGTGACAAATCTGATTCTAGCATATTTAGCATGATAAATTTTGGATTTTTATTATTTTTATTATTTTCTTATTAGTTTTTGGGTTATTATTACTTATTTGGGTCAATTGTAAGTGGGCTTGATATAAGTCCACCTAAGGGGGGTCCATTAGGGTTTCTTTAAGTCTATAGTCAGTATAAATAACGGCATAACCAAACATGTAAGTTTACGCAATTTTCAGATCAATAAACTTCTTGCTGCACTTATTGTGTATTGGTGGGATAATCTCCCTTCCTTGGTTCTCTAAAGAACTAAAATTGACTTATCGAAGAACAACTGTCTTGGTGGCGTCATCCTTATACTTCTCGTTCCGAATCAATATTCGTTGGGTGGGGGTCTCCGTTTCCAATAGTGCTGGTGCCTAGGTACAAGTAGATTTGTGTCCCTCCTATCAAACCTAATTTACTTGGCTTTCCGGGAATTGGTGTCTTTGTGTGTGGGTTGCGTGATCACGAGGTTCGCATCATTTGGTATCAGAGCTTGGCTCCATTAATCAGGTTATATCTTTCTGAAATTTTCATTTCTTGTTGATTCCGTAAAAATTCCTTAGTATCCAATTGCTTCTTCTCCTTGAATTTGCGGCATATAAAAAATAATTGTCATTTCATTATGTTATTGTTCAAAATATATTAGTAGCATCAAAAACAAAACAAAAGGAGAGAAAAGAGAAAAGCAAAAAAAAAATGTTCAAAAAGACGTTTATTGGATTCTGCCGCAGAAAACTAAACAAGAGAAAATTGGATCAAATCAAATCAGAATTAGCTCAAAATTAATACTCTAATTACTACACTCCTAATCGCACCACATATCAAATTTGGGGTCAATTGGATATCGTTTGCTTTGGGTTTCAAATTCGGGTCTAATCAGGTCTGATTCATAATGTTTTTGCGTCGGTATATCAAACCTTGCTGTAAATTGCTCAAACTTTATATTCTATCTATCTGGGTTGTAGCACAATATCTGAAATTTTAACTCAATTAGAAATCATTTACTTTAGGTTCCAGATTCGGACTTAACTCGTCAGAACGAGTCTTTTTTGCGTCAACTTTTTAAATTTGCTTGCTTTCTGTTGTTTTCATTTCTTGCAGTTGATTTTCACTATATCCAACATATTTGGGTGTTGTTTCATGATTTTTCATATTTTTTGTTTTTGTTTTTATTCAAGTCTTCAGTTTCGTTCATATTTCGGATAGACTCGCTTGTTACTCGCGAGACTATCATCGCAGTTTTGTTTTGCTTGTTTTCTAGGTTCTATTGCTTCTTGAGTCATATATATATTTGGATTGTGCTGCCAAGTTGGTTCTATTTGGTGTTGGTTTCAGTTTCGCAAGGAGGTGAGATGAGAGGTGTGAGCATGTGAGGATATTAATAGTGTTTGAGCGAAACACGAGCGACGTGAGGATTTTTTTTTTTACCACTAACCAATTTTTGCGGGTACTATCATGTCGAGATCAAAATAACACACCACCCCATCCCGAGAGAGAACTTACATTCCAAATGCAAGCCATGATGCAGATTATGGAGAGGATGAATTTTGTGATGGGAAATGTGTGTGACAGACTTGATAGGGTGGAGAAACATGGTAACGAGGCTGGTACAAGCACCCAAAATGTGAGGAAGCTTGGGGCTGAACCGAAAGCAAACAATGGCAGTAGGGCCGAAAGGCCAAGGTGGGTTGATTATGAGGATTTTGAGGAGGCAATTGATGATATTGGTGATGGTGGTTTTGAGGATGAGGCCATAGGCCATCGGGAAGGTTTTCGGCAGCCTAGAAACCGAAGGGATTATGGGAATAGAACTAGGGGCCAATTCGGCCAAAGGGAAAATTTCCGTAGCGTTGAGGGACATGCTGATTTAGATGCTATCAAACTCAAAATACCTTCTTTTCAAGGTAAAAACGATCCCGAGGCATATTTGGAGTGGGAGAAAAAGGTGGATTGGATTTTTTATTGCCATAACTATTCGAAGGCGGAGAAAGTGAAATTAGTAGTCATCGAATTCACGGATTATGCATTGATTTGGTGGGATCAGAATGTTATTAGTAGAAGGAGGAGTGGAGAGAGGCCGGTAGCGTCGTGGGAGGAGATGAAAGTGTTGATGAGAAGGCGATTTGTGCCTAACCACTATTATAGAGATTTGTATACGAAATTGCAGGGGTTTGAATCAGGGTTCCAGGTCCGTGGATGAGTATTTCAAGGAGATGGAGATTGCCATGATTTGGGCCAATGTGATTGAGGATCGGGAAGCTACTATGGCTAGATTTCTAAATGGGTTGAATAGGGATATTGCGAATGTTGTAGAATTACAACATTGTGTGGAATTGGAGGACATGGTCCATATGGCAACGAAGGTGGAGAGGCAAATAAAGAGAAGGGGCAGTACACGTTTTCAGACCAATTCGGCTTCATCTTCCTTAACATGGAGGCTGAATTTGAAGAGAGAGGGGGCTGTCCAACTAAAGCCTTATGCAAAGGTCGAACCACCTAATGCCAAAAAGGATACGCATACGGATGGGAAAGGTAAATCTGAATCTCAACCTACTCGTGATAGAGATATTAAATGCTTTAAGTGTTTAGGGAAGGGGCACATTGCATCTCGGTGTCCAAACCGAAGAGTTATGCTTACAAGAGATAATGGGGAGGTTGAATCCGAAAGTGACAAATCGAAAGTGAAGAGATGCCACCTTTGGTGGATTGTAGTGATGAGGAGATTGCATATCCTGTTGAGGTCTCCGCCTTGGTTATAAGGCGTGCACTGAACATGCAAATCAAAGAAGATGATGTAGATCAGCAACGAGAAAATATATTTCACACTCGATGTCACATCCAAAACAAGGTATGTGACATGATAATTGATGGAGGTAGTTGTGCTAATGTTGCTAGTGATACTCTTGTGAAGAAATTGAATCTGAGTTGTATTAAGCATCCTAGGCCTTATAGATTGCAATGGTTGAATGATTGTAGTGAAGTGAGGGTTACTAAGCAGGTTTTGATTGCATTTGTTATTGGGAAGTATTCCGATGAGATTTTGTGTGATGTAGTCCCAATGCATGCTAGCCATTTACTTTTGGGGAGTCCATGGCAGTTTGATTGGAAAGCGATTCATGATGGGTTTAGAAATAGGTTCACTATTGTAAAGGATGGTAAAACCTAAAACTCTTGTACCTCTTTCTCCAAAACAAGTGTATGATGATCAAATGAAATTAAAAAAGGAATGTGAGGATGGGAAGAGTGAATATTCATGTAAGGACAATGGTGAGAGAAAAACATCAAATTCAGCTAAACCTAAATCATTAATTAAACCGGTTGAGAGTGGAGGTAAAAACCGAGGAGTGAAGAAAGTAAGCTTGTGTGATGATAATAGTGTGGAAAAATTAAAGAAACAACCTAATTTTTATGCAAAAGGATCTGAAATCAGATCTGTATTTTTCACTAATAAGCCAATGATCTTACTTGTGTATAAGGAGACTTATTTTAACACTAACAATCTTGATTCTCGCTATTCCTAGTGTGGCTGTTTCTTTGATGCGGGAGTTTGATGATGTATTCCTCGAAGACATCCCTAATGGATTACCACCATTAAAGGGGATTGAACATCAAATTGATCTTGTGCCCTGGAGCTTCAATTCCTAACCGTCCAACCTATAGAAGCAACCCCGAGGAGACGAAGGAGCTTCAAAGATAAGTAGATGAGTTAATGATGAAGGGGTACATTCGTGAGAGTATGAGTCCTTGTCTTTGTGCCGGTGCTACTTGTGCCTAAAAAGGATGGAACATGGAGGATGTGTGTCGATTGTCGTGCAGTCAATAACATAATGGTAAAGTATCGACATCCTATTCCTAGGCTTGATGACATGCTAGATGAGTTATATGGATCATGTATTTTCTCTAAGATTGACTTAAAAAGTGGGTACCATCAAATCAGGATGAAAGAGGGTGATGAGTGGGAAGCGCATTTAAGACTAAGCATGGTTTGTATGAATGGTTAGTCATGCCGTTTGGACTTACAAATGCGCCTAGCACGTTTATGCGTTTAATGAATCATGTATTGCGTTTGTTTGTAGGTAAGTTTGTTGTTGTGTATTTTGATGATATTTTGATCTATAGCAAGAACTTAAATGAGCATCTTGATCATTTGTTTATAGATAACATTTTACATCACACAAAACACAAGTTTATTTTATAAATCCATGGCACCCTGCTTTTCAGCATACAAAACGCTTATATAATGCTTCAAATAACCCTAATGAAGAAGGGTGTTGTTAAAAACTACACATAGCCTTAGCTCTTAATGGGAATGCTGTCTCTTTTCTCCTCTTTTCCTTTCCTCCTACACGATCAAATTTCTAATCCTTTGCATATGATTATGTCTTAACTTTGTTTTCTTCTAGATTAGGTTGGTTCCTGCACAATCAAAGTTTCATTTTCTCTATTTCAGCTTTTGGTGGTTTTTGGTTTTGTTCTTGCAGTTCAGACGAGGGAGATGGGAAAGAAAGAAGTGAATATGGGTACCACTGCTGGTATTTCCCCTCCTAATGTTGATTTTCAAAATGATGTTTTCCACTCCATCAGCAACAAAGCCATTCGGAATGTAATAAGGGATTGTCGGCTTTTTGACTGGACACGGCCTGAGAATACAACTTCGGGAGATGTTGCTTGGCCATGATACTAAATTTTCTTATGAGATCAAAATTGCTACTGAAGGACACATCCGGTTACTTAGATTTGGAAGTATAGTTGAACTGGATGAAAGTAGAGGGCTTTTGGGGAAGATGGGAGGTCAGGGGCAAGCAATTAATGCTAGTTTGGTCAATTTCCAAGATAAGAAAGTTTCAGAACATCAGATGGGTAAGTAGTCCACTCTACCTTTATAGCTAAGGAAGGAAATATGTTTGCTGCCTTCATAAAGCCGTAGTTGTCACGCTTAGATCTTGAATTGGAAAAATGGCAAATCCATTGTCTCCAAGCAATCCAATTGTTAAACTTCTTAAACGTTGTTAGAGTTGAGTACACTTGGACGTGAAAGTTGGCCATACTTTACAAACAAACCAAATTTTGTTTTTTTACCTCCCTTGCTGGAATCTGACTGGGACGTAAGTCCTCCAGTTAAAGTCTCTGAAGAAGGTTGTACTCTTTGACAATCCACCATTGTTGGGCACTTTGTAGATCAAAAACTTCCATTCCTAGTTGCTAATTCTATAGCTAACAGAATTTGGGAATCACTTAGATTATTAGAAGTGTTGTCGTCAGATAATGATTTCTTTCTCTTCACATTTGATTCGGTTGATCATGCTACTGTTATCCCAGATCAAGCTCCATGGCACATGGCCAACAAACATGTAATTCTCGAAAGATGATTTGTCAAGAATTCCTGTTTGGATTAAACTTCATCATGTTTCGTTGGAATATTGGACTGACAAGGGGCTAAGTTATGTTGCTAGTGTTCTAGGGGTTCCTTTACATGCTGATGTTACTACCCTAATACGTAAATGCTTAACTTATCAAGAGTTTGTGTTGAAATTGATGCTTCTAAGATACTGGTTAAGGAATTTGATCTACAATACCCCCAATGGAATGGTAATTACTATTTCAGCTCACTATGAATGGCTTCCTTCCAGGTGCAGTTCTTGTAATGTATTCGGGCATAACTTAACTACATGTCCATCTAATCATAATGATAAGGCTCCAATGATGGGAGAGGCTAAGATGAAGAAGGGGGGTTGGTGGGACTGCCTCATAGTATAACTTGCATAATAAATTTCAATGGCATGAGGTTGGAAACAGGAAGAAAGACAATCAAAAGACTATACCTAGTTGCTCTAGTACAAGTGAAGGGGCACAAGTATTGAACAAAGAGGAGAATTAGGTTGTATATTGCGTCATGAATTGTACAAGTAGAGAAGCAGGGAACATCCAGAGGAGTACATGTGATACTTTGCATGAGCACAAGTGTATTAACTTACCAAGGACCTTTGGTTAGACATTTATAGACTATATGTAATCCGGCCAATTATATATGGTCATCCTTAATTTCTTTTTATTTATTGCGTGGTGGGAGTATTTGGGAGATTCCTTGCCCTAGAAATTGTTTAATTTCCTTGCCCTATAAATTGTCAAAATTCGAATTTGACCTTGTCTGGATCGTATCATTCCCTCTCTCTTCAAGATGATTCGTCCTCAAATCACCAACAAGTTGAATAGACAATTCCTTAGCCTCGTTTTGAAGCCTTTGGAGTTTGTTTCTTGCCAACAATCGTCGCCAACAACTTGGATGAAAGTTGCAGCCGTTCTATTTCGTATATCATCATTACAGCGTATTTTCTCCTCTCTTTTTAAAGCTTGCTGGGCATTGACTGATACCATTAATACATCAAGTTCTTGCTTCATCTCCCCTAGAATACGGGATAGACTCTTGGATTCTTTTTTTAGAACATTAATCTCTTTATTTCTCTCCATTTGATATCACCTCTCCTTTTGAATCCTCCTTTTCTTTTGCCATAACACCTCATCAAAATACATGAAATCCCTTTGGTTTCTAGGCTGCCAAAAACCTTCCCAGTGGCCTATGATCTCATCCTTAAAACCGCCATTACCAATATCATCAACGTCCTCAAAATCCTCATAATCAAGCCACCTTGGCCTTTCGGCCCCACTGCCATTGTTAGATTTGTGTTGAGCCCCAACGTTTCTCACGTCTTGGGTACATGTTCCAGCCATGTTACCATGTTTTCCCACCTTCTCAAGTCTGTCACACACATTCCCCATCATCAAATTCATTCTTTCCATCATCTTCGTCATGACATGCATTTGGAATTTAAGTTCTACATCGGGAGGGGGTGGTGTGTTGTTTTGAACTGACATTATGATACCTGCAAAAATTGGTTAGTGGAAAAAAAAATCCTCACATCGCTCGTGTTTCGCTCAAACACTCTTAATATCCTCACAATCTCACACCTCTCGTCTCACATTCTTGTTGTCCTTGCGAAACTGAAACCAACACCAAATAAAACCAACTTGGCAGCGCAATCCAAATATGCATGACTCAAGAAGCAATAAAAACCAGAAAACAAGCAAAACAAAAATGGGATGATAGTCTCGCAAGTAGCAAGCGAGTCTATCCGAAATATGAACGAAACTGAAGACTCGAATAAAAAATAGAAACAAAATATGAAAAACAATGAAACAACTCCCAGATATGTTGCATGACATTGTGTGGTTCAAGAATGCTGTCCCAAGACATTCATTTCTTCTATGGATGGCTGTCCAACAAACTCACAACTCAAGATAAACTTCATCGGTTTGGTATACATGGTCCCAATAGATGCTCACTCGTCTCCGCAACAATGAGGATCACAACCACTTGTTCTTTGAATGCTCCTATACTAAAGCAATCCGGTGGGATGTTTGTGACAGATGCGACATTCCAAGAATGACAAAAGGCTGGGATGAGTGGATTAGATGGGCCACTTGTCTCTTGGCATGGCAAGAGTTTCATCAATTTTTCTCGTAAACGAGTTTCGCAGCCTACGAGTGTACCATGTATGGCAAGAACGGAATGCAAGGATCTTTGCTTTGGAATGTCTAGAACTTCGACTTTGGTCTTTAATCAAATCGAATGTATCATTCGTGATAAGCTTGATTTGATGAGGAATGTCGTACCAACAAATGAAAACAAAAGGATCCAACGAGCTTGGAGGGTGAATAACATAGATTCTTAATTTGTTAGTTAGCTGGTTGTATTGGTTTCCCTAACGAATCTAGTGAGGTTTCAGTTTTATGGTCGGTGGCTAGCATGTAGCCATCTTTGTTTTATGTTTATGTTATCACTTTAAATCGCCGGGTATGCCCCTTATAATGTTTGTATCTTCTTCTTTTAATACATACGTCAACTTACCAAAAAAAAAACTCCCAGATATGTTGGATATGATGAAAATAAACTGCAAGAAATGAAAACAACAGAAAGCAAGCGAATTTCAAAAGTTAATGCAAAACAGACTCGTTTACGATGAGTTAAGTTCGAATCTGGAACCTAAAGTAAATGATGTCCAATTGAGTTAAAATTTCAGATATAGTGCGATATCAACCCAAATAGACAGAATATAAAGTTTGAGCAATTTATGACAAGGTTTGATATACTGATGCAAAAACGTTATGAATCAGACTTGATTAGACCCGAATTTGAAACCCAAAGCAAACGATATCCAATTGACCCCAAATTTTATATGTGGTGCGATTAGGACTCCAGTAATTAGAGTATCAAATTTCAGCTAATTCCGAGTTGATTTGATCAAATTTTCTCTTATTTAGTTTTCTACGACAGAATCCAATAAACGTTTTTTTGAACAATTTTTTTTTTCTTTTCTCTTTTCTCTTTTTTTTTTGTTTTTGATGCTACTGATATATTTTTAACAATAACAGAATAAAATAACAATTTTTTTGTTTTTTTTATATGCCGCAAATTCAAGGAGAAGAAGAAATTGGATATAAAGGAATTTTTGCGGAATCAACAAGAAACAAAAATTTCAGTAGGATATAACCTGATTAATGGAGCCAAGCTCTGGTACCAAATGATGCGAACCTCGTGATCACATGGTCACGCAACCCACACGCAAAGACACCAATTCCTGGAAAGCCAAGTAAATCGGGTTTGATAGGAGTGTGACACAAAGATAACTTGTACCTAGGCACCAGCACTATTGGAAAGGAAAAACCCCCACCCAACGAATATTGATTCGCGAACGAGAAGTATAAGGATGACGCCACGAAGACAGTTGTTCTTTGATAAGTCGTTTTTCAGTTCTTTAGAGAAACATGGAAGGGAGATTATCTCACCAATACACACACACAAAGTGCGGCAAAATAAGAAGTTTTATTAATCTGAATTGTCTAACTTACATGTCTGGTTATGCCTTTAATTATACTAACTCTAAACTTAAATAAACCCTAATGGACCCCACGTAAGTGGGCTTATATTAAGCCAACTTACAATTGACCCAAATAAGTAATAATAACCCAAAGACTAAGAAGAAAATAATAAAAATCCAAAAATTACCATCCTAAATATGCTAGAATCAGATTTTTCACCATTAAGAAGTTCCAAATATACTAGGACATCTGATCTGAAGGTAGAATTTATTTTGAAGTCTTCTTTCCTTTTTGTAGCTAGGATGAATAAGGAATCCTTGTAAGAAAAGGATTCTGAACTTTTATGAATCCTTGCCACACATGTAAACTATGTTGTAGCCCATTAAAGATCTTTAGAGAATTAGGAGATTCCTAAAATAAGCTGCTACATCCTTTTAGGAAAAGAATCCTAGCCAAATAGGAAGTCCACAAGTCAAAAGGAAGTAAATAACAAAATTCGTACAGCCTCTGTTGACCCATATTTTGATGCCTTTTCAAAATCCGATTGACCTGAAATTTTAAACCAAGGTAGGAGAACATGTCAGGAGACTCCACGTAAAATTTCAGCTCGATCCAACGATCGGATTGAGAATTATGACTATTTCTGTAAAACTGGATAGGTGCACTTTTTACGTCAAAATCCGAATTTGACCTTGTCTGGATCATATCATTCTTGGACTTCGTCGAGATGTTGAGAAATTCATCTACTTCCATGTAGGAGATGGGCATTTTATTTCACTCTGGTTTGATAATTGGCACCATTTGGGCCCCTTGATGGAGTTTTTTGGGGACATGATTATTATGGATTGTAGCTTGGGGAGGGATACAAGGTTGGGTTTTATTATTGCTGGTAAGGAATGGATTTGGCCTCCTCCTTAATCCCCCAAGTAAATTGAGCTTATTTGATGTACTCCCACTTCTTTTCTCCTGGATGATGATGAGCGTGACCTAGTGTGTTGGAAGGATGCTCCAAGGGGTATCATTTTCTTACAAGAATTCCTTGTTCATCCTAGCTACAATGGCCAAGATTTCGTACTAGTAAAGACGAAACATCCATCTTCCACCCCATATAAATAGGGGTAGATTTCATGACTTGAGGAAGGAGAAAATCAAGTCCAAAGTCACCAAAAAAACAGCTTCAACCCCTTTCTTGCTGCCACTAAGAACTCTCTCTTCTCTCTCTCTCTCTCTCTCCATTGTGGCCTTCAACCACCAACACTAATGATACGAACCTCATGATCACACGGTCACACAACCCACACGCAAAGACACCAAATTTCCGGAAAGCCAAGTAAATCAGGTTTGATAGGAGGGCGACACAAAGATAACTTGTACTTAGGCACCAACACTATTGGAAGCGGAAACCCAAACCCAACGAATATTAATTCGCGAACAAGAAGTATAAGGATGCTGCCACGAAGACAATTGTTCTTTGATAAGTAGTTTCAGTTCTTTAGAGAACCAAGAAAGGGAGAATATCTCACCACTCACACACAAAGTTGCGGCAAAAGATGTGTATTAATCTGAAAATTTCATAGTCGCCAACACGTTTGGTTATGAATTTATTTATACTGACTCTAGTCTGAAATAAACTCTAATCGACCCCTCTTAGGTGGACTTATATGAGGCCCGCTAACAATTCACCCAAATAAGTAATAATAACCCACAGACTAAGAAGAAAATAATAAAAATCCAAAAATTACTATCCTAGATATGCTAGAATCAAATTTGTCACCCCCAAAAAGTCCCAAATAGATTAGGAAATCTGTCGGGTATAGGGAAGGAAAATTATCGGTTAGGTATCTTGGTGTTCCTCCTATTACTTCATAGCTTTCTGCCTGGACTGAATCTAAAGCTAGGAGTTGGTTGAACCGCCATCTTTTTTATGCTAGTAGACTTCAACTTCACAATTTCATCCTCTTCTCTATTCAGGTGTATTGGTCTTGTCTCTTTATTCTTCCTAAGGTAGTAATGGAGAAAATAACCTCTTTACTAAGGTCTTTCTTGTAGAAGGGTACTGATCTTTCTATTTGCCTAAGAAGGAAGGGGGTTTGGGTGTCAAAAATCTTGAAGTGTGGAGCCGGGCAGCAATGATTAAGAATTTATGGTCTATTTATAATCCGGTCAAATCTATTTGATCTTCATGGATATCTTCTTATTTGTTGCGAGGTAGGAGTATTTGAGAGATTCCTTGCCCTGGAAATTGTTCATGGAGCTGGAGAAAGATTCTCGGTTTACGTGGTGTGGTTCCAAAATTTATCTACTTTCATGTTCGATATGGGCGTTCTATTTCTCTATGCGCGGTTGAGTTCTATTTTTGTTGGTAAGGAGTGGATTTGGCCACCTTCTAGATCCCCCGCGTTGATTGAGCTTATTCGATGTACTCCCACTTCCTTTCTCCCGGATGATGGTAGGAATGACCTATTATGTTGATTGAGCTTATTCGATGTACTACCACTTCCTTTCTCTCGGATGATGGTAGGAATGACTTATTATGTTGGAAGGACACTCTGACGCGAACCTCGTGATCACGTCATCACACAACTCACAAACAAGATTGAGATCTGATCCCGGAATGCTGAAAAAGGTCTGGTAGTAGTGTGACACAATGAAAACCTGCCCCAAGGCACCAACACAATGAAAACCCATAATGACGCCACGGAATCTTCGATAAGTCAGATTTAGTTCGTCTAAGAACTGCAGAATGCAAGAATCACTCTCACACGTTAAAACTAAAAAATTCAGAAGTAATATTCATCAAAGGCTGCTGAAATTTAAGTTACATGATGCGAACCTCATGATCACATGGTCACGCAACCCACACGTGAAGACCCAATTCCAGGAAAGCCAAGTAAATCAGGTTTGATAGGAGCGTGACACAAAGAAACTTGTACCTAGGCACCAGAACTATTGGAAACGGAAAACCCCCACCCAAACAAATATTGATTCGCGAACGAGAAGTATAAGGATGACGCCACGAAGCCAGTTGTTCTTCGATAAGTCATTTTTAGTTCTTTAGAGAACCAAGAAAGGGAGATTATCTCACCAACACACACACACACACACACACAAAGCGCGACAAACAATAAGTTTTATTAATCTGAATTGTGTAACCCTAATATGTGGTTATGGCTTTATTTATATTGACTCTAAACTTAAATAAACCCTAATGGACCCCCCATTAGGTGGACTTACATGAAGCCCACTTACAATTGACCCAAATAAGTAATAAAAACCCAAAGACTAAGAAGAAAATAATAAAAATCCAAAAATTATCATCCTAAATATGCTAGAATCAGATTTGTCACCCTTAAGAAGTCCTAAATAAACTAGGAGAAATCTGATTTGGAAAATTAGTGTTGTTGCCCCCCTTGATGTCCTTGATTAGGTTGGATTTTCTTGTTTAACTTGGACAAATAAGAAAAAAAATTTCCTCCTTTGTTGCTGATTTAATGACTTTCTATGTTAGGAAAAAACATTAAATAATCCTCCCCTCTATAGAAATAAGATCTGGCCAACTTCCTTACTTAATTAAGAGAATAAATTGCTGACTTTCTATCCTTGTAGCATTAGGAAAAAATAACAAGCGTAACAAGGCTAGTATGGGGCCGCACACATGAGCCCCTTGTTCCACATGAATTAGGCTCTTCTTGGATCTGAATTAGATGAATTAAAGGTTGTCCTTCATCCTCCTTAAATGTCCCAAGCCCCTCTTGGTCCATCTTGCTCTATATGTGTAGAACAAGCCCATTAAATATTTCTTTAAGCTTCTTTGCCTTAGCTCTTATAATTGGCCTAATTGGCACCTTTAATGGGTCGATGGCATGATTACACTTGGTGTTCAGCTAATCCTCACCATTACATATGTTAAGTAGTTCTTGAAAAATTTACCCTAATGGACCCCTTATATGGACTTATATGAGGTCCACTCAAGACTGACCCAAAAACCCTAAACTGAAAAGCCCATAACCTAATCCAAACAAGTCTTGGATCCTAGCTGAAAACAAAGTATTAATTAAGCCCAAACAAGTCTTAGTTTGTAGCTAACAAAATAAAATAATGCCCCTAATATTAAATCTATATTCTGCCATGAGAAGAAGAGAAGGAAATAAAATATTACAGAACTGATTGAAGAAAATAAAATAAAGCCCTAATATTAATCCTAGAAACAAAAGGAAAAGGTAGCCACCCATGTTGTTTTCAAGTTGTAGTAGGATTCTTTTGTTTCCTTTGTTGTCCTCACCTCATGACCCAAATAAGGTTGTATTGGGCCTCTCTTGCACATGGATAACTAGGACCTCCTCTTGATACATTGAATCTTTCAATTCTGACTTGGTCCAAACCTTCAAAACCAATGCATTCAATGCCTTTGTCATTAGACCATTTGGAACATGTAATGGGTCCTTGCTAGTGTTTTTGGGCTGGTCCTATCATATTTAGGATATTAAATTCAGATTTATTATTGTTATTATTATTTTGTTCTTAGTTTAGGGTTTATATATATTATTTGGGTTTAATTGTAAGTGAGCATCATATAAGTCCATATAAGGGGTCCATTAGGGTTTGTTTCAGTCTAGAATTAGTATAAATAAAAGGATAACCAAATATGTAAGTTAGACAATTCAGATTAATAAAATTAAATTGAAGTTTGGTTTGTCATGATGGGTTTTTACCCAAGGATGCATTTGGTCATATTGAAGTTCTTATGGATTATGGGTTTGACCCAATTCTTTTGGTGGGTAATTTGGCCAAATAAGAACAAGCTATGCATGAGATTTTTTAGGCAGCAAAGAAAGTTTATTTGGAGTGTATTTTGGGTCTATTTTTTGTCCCTATTAATGAATATGGGTTTGGGCCACATGAGGTCCAAAGTTGGCTTGGGTTAATTAAGATATTGGGATCAGATCAGATTTATTTGGGGTTGATTTTTTAATTCTACAAGGATTTAAATCATCAAAATATTCTTTTAAAATTCAAGGAAATTTTGTTCATTATTTTTCCTATTATTTAGGAGAATATTTATCAACAAAGAAAAAAGTTTCTTAGTCAACAAAGGATGGTAGAGGGGCTTTCAGATCTGATTTTGAAGAGAAATATAAACAAACTAGATAAGAACATAGTTATGATGAAAAGCATAAACAAGAGATTAATGAGAGCACAACTTAAACATTACAAAAATATAAAGAAAGAGAGCAAGCACATGATCTTGATCTGAAAACCAAGATGCCTAAATGCATGGCAAATGCCTCCTTTTATACAATCTGTTGCGAGGTAGGAATTTCTGGACAATCAAGACGCCACAGAATTGCTCTTGGGCTTGGGGAAAGATTCTAAAGCTCAGATCCTTAGCATGGCCGAAGATGAAGTACATCATAGGAGATGGAATGACAACCTCTCTATGGTTTGACAATTGGCATCCTCACAGCCCACTCGCGGATTCTTACGGGGAAAGATTCATCTATGATTCGGGTATGGCCAAGAACGCGAAGGTGAATGTGCTAATTCATAACTCGAATGGAAAACTCCTACCACCCAAGCTATTGGCTGGCACCCCATTATAGAAGCTATTCCTTCCAATTCTAATCCTCGAGATGGGGCAACGGGATGAGATAGTTTGGTTGGATTCGCCAAATCATAAATTCTCGGTCAAAGTAGCTTGGGAACAACTAAGACGTCATCGTCGGATGGTTGAATGGCATGACATTGTGTGGTTCAAGAATGCTTGTTCCAAGACATTCATTTCTTCTATGGATGGTTGTCCAACGAAACTCACAACTCAAGATAAACTTCATCGGTTTGGTATACATGGTCCCAATAGATGCTCACTCTCTCCGCAACAATGAGGATCACAACCACTTGTTCTTTGAATGCTCCTATACTAAAGCAATCCGGTGGGATGTTTGTGACGGATGCGACATTCCAAGAATGACAAAAGGTGGGATGAATGGATTCGATGGGCCACTGTCTCTTGGCATGGCAAGAGTTTCATCAATTTTTCTCGTAAACGAGTTTTGCGGCTACGGTGTACCATGTATGGCAAGAACGGAATGCAAGGATCTTTCTTTGGAATGTCTAGAACTTCAAATTTGGTCTTTAATCAAATCGAACGTATCATTCGTGATAAGCTTGATTTGATGAGGAATGTCGTACCAACAAATGAAAACAAAAGGATCCAACGAGCTTGGAGGGTGAATAACATAGATTCTTAATTTGTTAGTTAGCTGGTTGTATTGGTTTCCCTACCGAATCTAGTGAGGTTTCGGGTTTATGGTCGGTGGCTAGCCTTTAGCCATCTGTTGTTTTATGTTTCTGTTATCATTGTAAATGCAGGGGTATGCCCCTTATAATGTTTGTATCTTCTTCTTTTAATACATACGTCAACTTACCAAAAAAAAATGCCTCCTTTTATAGGCCAAAATTCGGAACTATTGATTTGATGACTACTTGTTGAGTGGGTGGCCACCTCTTAACTTGGTAACACTTCTTATCTTCTTGTCTGCAGAAAACGCCATTGATAATATCAGAATTTGAATAGATAGTCTTCATGAAAGTTCTGGGAAATTGTCTCAGCTTTCCAACAAAACATGAATCGGTGCATTTAGACTTCTATAACTCGAGATATGGGTTGAACATCGAACAATGTCTCGGCTGCAAGACAGATTCCGACTTCTCCGTTGTTGCTACCATTTGAACTTGAAAATGACACTTTTAAATCTTGGACTCTTCATGAAAGTTTTAGGCCTATGTCTTATGATGCGGACCTTGTGATCACGTGGTCACGCAACCCTCCCGCAATGACACCAATTCCCGAAAAGCCAAGTAAATCAGGTTTGATAGGAGTGTGACACGAAGATAACTTGTACCTAGGCACCAGCACTATTGGAAACGGAAACCCCCACCCAACGAATATTGATTCGTGAACAAGAAGTATAGGGATGATGCCACGAAGCCAGTTGTTTTTCAATAAGTCGTTTTCAGTTCTTTCGAGAACCATGGAAGGGAGATTATCTCACCAACACACACACACACACACAAAGTGTAGCAAAAAAGAAGTTCTATTAATCTGAATTGCGTAACCTTACATGTCTGTTTATGCCCTTATTTATAGTGACTCCAAACTAAAATAAACCCTAATGGACCCCTTATGTGGACTTATATGATGCCCACTTATAATTAAACCCAAATAATATAAATAAACCCTAAACTAAGAAGAAAATAATAATAACAATAATAAATCTGAATTTAATATCTTAAATATAATAGGATCAGATTTGTTGCCCTTTAGAAGTCCTATATAAGCTAGGAGAATCAAATCTGAAGGTAGAATTATTTATGAAATCTTCTTTCCTTTTTTTGGAGCTAGGATGAATAAGGAATCCTTGTAAGAAAATGATTCTGAAACATTTATAAATCCTTGGGATAAGACATCAACTCTTTGGTCGTGTCAAATTTTTTGCGCCGTTGTCGGGGAGGTAAATTACTGTATAAATTATATATTTTATTTTATTGTCTTTTCTTTCTTTTTTTCTTTTATCTAACTTTTGTTTCTTTTTTTTCTTCCATTTTATTCTCTTCCTACACGTGCATGAGAGTTTGGTCACGTACATTAAGTGGTAGACTTTGTAGGGTATCCTCGTCATTTTCAAAAAATATAGCCGAAGAAGATAACCAGTCACTTCATAATGAGAATAATGAGAATAATCGAGTTAGAACACTTAGAGACCACATGAATCCTACAAGGACAAGTACACCATCATGCATAGTTTTCCCCCCTAATGCATCTCATTTTAATTTTAAGCCAGGCATTATTCAACTTTTACCTTCTTTTCAACACCTATAATGACTTAAATTGTAGCATGAACACCATCAGATTAAAGCTTTTTTTTTCATTAAAAGATAAAGCTAAAACATGGCTAAAAATTTTGAGACCAGGATCCATTCGTGCTTGGGATGAAATGCAACAACAATTTTTAAAGAAGTTTTTTCCGTCTCACAGAACAAACTCTTTTAAAAAACAAATCACCACTTTCACTCAAAAACCAGGAGAAACATTTTACCAATGTTGGGATAGGTATCGAGACTTGCTTAATACTTGCCCTCATCATGGTTTTGAAACATGAAGATTGGTTTCACATTTTTATGAAGGGTTAACACCTAAAGATAGACAAATGGTGAAATTGATGTGCAATGGAACTTTTGAAGATAAAGACCCTAATGAAACAATGGAGTACCTAGACTTGTTATCTGAAAATGCTCAAAATTGGAACACTACAGACACTTATGAGGCACCAAGTAAAACTCAACCTCATACATCTGGTGGAGGTATGTACAACCTTAGGGAAGATCATGACCTCTAAGCTAAATTTGCATCTTTAGCCAAAAAAGTCGAGGCACTTGAATTCAAAAGGAGTGGTAATTTAAAATCTGTTTAAGATATTGTGTGTCAAATCTGTGAAACCAATGAACATTCAACCAATGATTGTCTAACTTTGCCTTCTTTCAAGGAATTCTTCCATGAACAAGCCCATGTTTTAAATAGTTTCCAAAGGCCCAGTCATAACCCATACTCGCAAACATACAATCCTGGTTGGAGAAATCACCCAAATTTTGGTTGGAAAAATGATAACAATAATGCATAAACTTCACAGCCACTGTTTCAAGCACACCATAATTTCTAAAATTCTCATGGATATGCACCTCCTTATGCTCCACCTCTTAGAAGAAATCTTGAGGAAACATTGCATGCATTCATTGAAAAGCAAGAGACAATCAACATTCAAAATGCTCAAACCATGGCAGATCTAAAAGATGCTCTTGCAAAATTCACATCTGCTTTCAGTTTTCAGGAGAAAGGTAAGTTTCCATCTCAACCACAGCGAAATCCCAAGGGGCAATACAATGCAAGTAGTTCCGGAAGCCAACACATGGATCAAGTCAAATCAGTCACTACTCCCCGCAGTGGTAAGGTTATTGAAAAACTCATTCTTGAACCTTGTGAGAAAGATGAGTTAATCTCTGAGGGTAAGGAAGGGGTTGAATCTGAACATTGCAAAGAAAAGACTGATTCCCCGCCAGCACTTCCATTTCCTCATGCCATGACCAAACAAAGAAAAGTCAATCACAATCCTGAAATCTTTGAAACTTTCAAACAGGTAAGGATCAATATACCTTTTTGTTGGATGCTATTAAACAAATACCTTCTTATGCTAAATTTTTGAAAGACTTGTGCACTGTGAAGAGAAAACTGAATGTGAAAAAGAAAGCCTTTTTAGCCGAACAAGTTAGTACTATTCTTCAAAACAATAATGCTTTGAAATATAAAGACCCTGATTGTCCTACAATTTCATGCTTTATTGGAGAACATAAAATTGAAAAAGCTTTACTTGATCTTGGAGCTAGTGTGAATTTTCTTTCATATTCAGTTTATCAAAGTCTCAATCTAGGTGAGTTAACACCAACTTCTGTAACTCTTTTACTTGCTGATAGATCTGTAAAAGTGCCTAGAGGAATAGTTGAAGATGTGTTAGTACAAGTTGATAAATTCATTTATCATGTAGATTTTATTGTCTTGGATACACAACCTGTTGAAGCATGTAATTCAATTTCAATTATTTTAGGACGTCCGTTTCTTGCAACTTCTAATGCATTGATTAATTGTAGGAATGGATTGATGAGGCTATCATTTGGAAATGACATTGGAGATGAATATTTTCAACATTTGCAAGCAATCTGGAGATGATAATGATTTGCAGAAGTAGATCTTATTGAAGAATTAGTTTATAATCAATTTGAATCTACCTTTAGTAAAACCGAGTTTGATAAATCTAAAGAATTGCAAATAATTTATTCCCAGGAAGAAATCAAGGACAAGAAATGATGTGGAACAGCCTAGAAACACCAGCAAGGACCCATTACATGTTCCAAATGGTCCAAGACAAAGGCATTGAAAGAGGCATTGAATGCATTGGTTTTGAATGTTTCAACCAAGTCAGAATTGAAAAGTCCATTAGAGTATCAAGAGGAGACCCTAGTACATCTTATCCATGTGCAAGAGGGTCCAACACAACCTTATTTGGGCCATGAGGTGAGGATAGCAAAGGAAACAAAAGAATCCTTCTACAACTTGGAAACAACATGGGTGGCTACCTTTTCTTTTTGTTTCTAGGATTAAAGGGTTGCATGGAAGGCTATAAGTAAGCCTTGAATCAGTTTTATAATATTTTACTTCCTTCTCTTCTTCTCATGACAGAACATGGATTTAATATTATGGGCTTTGTTTTATTTTGTTAGCTACAACCCAAGGCTTGTTTGGGATTAATTAATACTTTGTTTTCAGTTAGAATCCAAGGCTTGTTTGGATTACGTTATGGGCTTTTCAGTTTAGGGTTTTGGGTCAGTTTTGAGTGGACCTCATTTAAGTCCACATAAGGGGTCCATTAGGGTTAACTTTTCAAGAACTATTTAAACTCATGCAAGCCAAAATTTCAGCAGCTTTGATGATAATTACTTCTGAATTTTTCATTTTTAACGTGTGAGAGTGATTCTTGCATTCTTCGTTCTTGAACGAACTGAATCGACTTATCGAAGATTTACGGCTTCGTGGCGTCATTCTACTCAATCCAATAGCGTTGGTGCCTTGGGGCAAGTTTCCATTGTGTCACACTCCTATCAGACCTATTTCGGCTTCCAGGATCAAATCTCAATCTTGATTGTGGGTTGCATGACCATGTGATCATGAGGTTCGCATCAGTTGGTATCAGAGCTAGGCTCCAAAACAAGGTCATATCCTTCTGTTATTTTTGTTTTTTCTTTGTGTTCCTTTAAGTTTTTCAGTGTTTGCGTCCATCTTCTTGTTCTTCGTGTGTGCGTCATCTAAGTCAAAAAAAGGGTTATAGTTCATCTTGTTACTATCTCTAATCATATCAGTATATTAAAAAGAAAGAGAGATAAGGATTAGTTGAAATTTGAAGGATCATTCAATTTTTTCAACAAAAACACAACTCTTGGTGAACCATAAGAAAAACATCTTGGAATCAATTGAAAGTTTATATTCAGTCTATTGGGGGTGAGATCACATCATATGAAAAATTTGGACTTATTCTGATATTATTTGCTTGAGGTTTTAATTTGAGGCTCAATTCTGCCGCAGAAACACTACTCTTAGTGAATCATAAGCAAAAAATCTTAGAATAAATTGAAACTTCATATTCTGTGTATTTGGGATGAGATCACACCATATATTAAATTTGGGCTTATTTTGATATCAGATTCTAGAGGTTTTAATTGGGGGTTCAATTCTGCCGCAAACTGATTATGCAAGGGGTTTGGGTACCTAGACATAAAAGAACGACCTATAAATTGATTTTTACTGTTTTTTTTAGTGTTATAATACTAAATATTTAATTTGAGGTCATTTCAAGATCGTTTGGTCTAGGTTTCAATTCTGTAACGTAAAAATTGCGTAACAGGTTAGATTTGTGTCAAGTTTCAAAACATGATCCTTACTGTTTAGTTTTGTCCAAATCTTTTTGTTTCTATTATATTTGGGTTATCTAGGAGTCAAGTAACTGTTTTCACTAATATTTGCTTCTGTTTTATTTCGTGTCTTCGTTTCGTCCACAATTCGTACGAATTTGCATTACTACTCGCAAAATCATAATCGTAGTTTTGTTTTGCTTTGTTTTTAGTATATTTATTGATTCTTGAGTCTGAAAATTATAATTAGAGTGCGCTGCGAAGGCTACTGACTTTGATTTGTTGATTTCAGTTCCTAAAGAACCAAAAGAAAGCAAGTTGTGAGGTAAAAGGCATAGTGAGCTTATTACAGTGAAAAGCCTTGATTTTTTTTTGTGTGATACACGAGAGGTGTGAGGATATATTTTGTGCTACTAACCAAATTTTGCAGATTCAAAGTATGTCTGAAAACAACGAATCAGCTACACAAAACGCTGACGAAGCTTTCCAATTATGAGCCATAGACCAACAACTTGAGCTGTTGTCTAAAACGTACAAAGATCTAAAAGATGAGGTTCAATAAAGCAACAGAATAGTGGGGCTGATCGCCGAGGAAATACGGTCCGTATGGCCGTATGGAATGTCAGATCTGATTTTGAAGAGTTTGTTGATGAAAACACAGATGCGAGTGAAGATGACTATGATTTTGCATCTGCTGGCCAAGGAATCAGGTCTGGACCAAACAGGGCTAGGGGGAATGTGAATTTCCATGGCATGGGCACTTATGAAGATATGGATAGGGACTTGGACACCATTAAACTGAAAATTCCTAACTTTCAAGGTAAAAACGATCCCGAGGCTTATTTGGAGTGGGATAATAAGGTAGATTGGATTTAAGCCTTAGTTTGTAAGAACATGTGTCTTTTGGTTTTATTAATAGCATAATATTTGTGTTTTGTTATTTCTTATATTTGTTTAAGTGTGTTTCAGGTTTGTCAGTGTTCGCTGTTTCAGGTGATGTCTTATATAATCTTTCTATCTTAAGACATTGAGGACAATGTCTCGTTTTAGTTGGGGGGAGAGGGTAGTAGTTGATATTAAAAAAATGATAATATTGATGATAATAAAAACATAGATAAGTTTGGTTTCGTAGCCTCCCTAACCTAAGTAATTAAGCTCGAAGGGGTGTTTTAACACCTACTACCCTAAAGTCAACTGACTTGGGAGCTATTGACCCAATGCTTGTTACGTGGTTTCGGGAGAAAATTTTAAGGGAATCAAACATTGCACTATCTACGTATCGGTATCTACAACCTAAGTTACTAGGCTTGTAAAGGTGGCGGAATTGCCACATATGAAATTGAGCACAATTTTGCAAAGAAATAGCCCACTTCTGTCTCAACACCTAATGCCCCAAGACCAATTGGTTTGGGAGTCATTAGCCGAAAGCTTGTTACATGGGTTAAAGATGCATTGTGTGCATTGTGTTTTATGTTATATGTATATATATTAAAAAAATAATAATCCCAACCCAAGAAGGTTAACTTTAAACATTAGAACAAAATTTTGTTTTCTTTCATGAAAAGCCCCATAACTATGTGTTGATATATTGAGCACAAAAAGAAGGTTTATTAATATCTTGTTTAAGAAGTATGAAGCAGATAAATAAATCTAATGAGAGTTTGTTTATTTGGATAGATTAATGGAAGTTGAATGATGAATGCCTTACTTTATGGAACTTGCAAATTGTTTTTCTATTTTAACGCTTTGATTACTAGGGACTAGTAATAAGCTGGTTGGGGGTTGTAATTAGTACTTAAAAGTGCATTTTTATCAAGGTTCTATATCATCATTTTGCACTTCAAGTATCAATAACTCCTTAACTAGAGCATGTTTATAATAACATGTCTAATAATATAAGATACCTATAATTTATGGTAAATATTCATCTTAAATGCAGGCCTATCACATAAATCAAAGAATTGATTGATGAGTTTAACTACTAAAATTGAGAAGATAAAGAGAGAGCCTAGCTTAAAAAAGAGATGCTGGTTCAGTCCAAACTGGAACACCATTCGGTTATTGGATCATAACTGGAGCTGTAGAACTTGAATTTAGGTTTGATTTATATGTATGGAAAGCTAAGACACAGGCCTAAAACTTTCATGAAGAGTCCAAGATTTAAAAGTGCCATTTTCGAGTTCAAATGGTAGCAACAACGGAGAAGTCGGAATCTGTCCTGCAGCCCAGACACCATTCATTGTTTAGCCCATATCTCGAGTTATAGAAGTCCAAATGCACCGATTCATGTTTTGTTAGAAAGTTGAGATAATTTTCCAGAACTTTTATGAAGACTATCTATTCAAATTCTGATGTTATCAATGATGTTTTCTGCAGACAAGAAGATAAGGAGTGTTACCAAGTCAAGAGGTGGCCACCCACTCAACAATTAGTCATCAAATCAATAGTTCTGAATTTTGGCCTATAAGAGGCATTTGCCATGCATTTAGGCATCTTGGTTTTCAAATCAAGATCATGTTCTTGCTCTCATTAATCTCTTGTTTATACTTTTCATCATAACTATGTTCTTATTTAGTTTGTTTATGTTTCTCTTCTTAATCATGTTTAGCTAAGTTTATCATGTCAAGGTGAAAAGAGTACACTAATGGTGTAAGAATAAGTATAATATAAACTCAACATGAACTTTAATATTTGATACTAACATGTTTTGCATTTGTTATCTTATTCACTCTTAATACTTTGCTTGTTAAATGGTTAATCTAGATTTATGTTGTATAACTTGGTACAACAAATACTTGGCACTTTCATAGCCCAACTGCATGGTATAACCGACACCTGTGCTATGAAAGGAACTTGATTTGTTGTTAACATAAATTAACATCATGAATACTTGACAACATTTACAAGTATTAGCATTATTCGAATAAGATAACTAATGTAATCATGTTAATAATTTATAATCCGACTGGAACCTCCTTTTGTGTCTGGTTTCCAGTTGAGTAATAAAAAGAGTTTATATTATGCTTATTTGAAATACCATTAGTGGATCCTCTAATCTTGACAACTATTTTTATCATTGTTTAATCTTCACATTAATCTTACATCTCAAAGTCCTCTTTAACATCATCATCATCATCATCATCATCATCATCATCATCATTATTATTATTATTTATAATCTATATAGTTAACCTCCATGTGGTTCGACCCCGGTTTTGCCGAGTTATTTATTACTTCGACACTCCTGCACTTGGGATAAAACATCAACTCTTTGGTTGTGTCACATTGTGAGGACCTCAAGTTGTTTTACTAACTATTCGTAAAAGTAAAATTGATTTAAATACATGTATGTTATCAGTTAAGGGCTCCGTAATGTGTCTTGAATTGATAGTAGAACCTAGTACATAAACTATCAAGACACTCCTCCTGACAGATCCTTGAGAAAAAATCAAGTGTACATAACATTTTAGTATGGATCCATTCTACTCTCTAGTTCCTTAAAGAAAAAATCAATTGCTCACTTCGAAAATAGACAAGCAATTACATAATAAAAAAGATAGAGTTGATCAAAATCTTATGTTAGAAGTGAAAATCTTTTGTATCTAGGCCATAACATAAAGTTTGATTTTCAATGAATGCTCACACCTTGCTAGCATATCTCAGATCAAAGAGAAGAAGATGAAGAAAAATTTTTAAAGCATAATTATTGTCCTTTTCACTTACACACTTATATCTTAATTTAGTCAACTAAAAAGATATGCATTCATAAATGAAGATTGACCAATAAGGTAAGCATGTCCTTTCAAACTTTTAATTATGAGTATTTTTAGGCTAAAAAATTAAGTTACCTTCTGTAAGTTCATATCTCTACCTAAGTGTACAATTAGATACACTTATGATAAAAACATATGAAAATGATGTGGCCTAACTAATTTATAAAAAAAAATTAGAAATGATTAGTCTAAGGATTTAATCTTCTTCAGAATACTAACGTGTCATCTTAAGAGAGATTATATGTGTATATCACGAAGCTTGATGTGAGCAGGAATAAGAGAAAAATAGCTTTTTCAGAGCTGATTTAATGATTTTGTTTATAAAAAAAAATAATCATCATTATCCTTTTCTCTCTTTGTTTCTTATTTTAAGGCACTCATTTTGCAATTTTCCAATAAAATTTCTTCATCTTTACTTGAAATCTTTTTAATAAATACAAAAGAAATTTATGAGACAAATCATTTGTTTATCCTTTCTATAAAAATAGCAAAGCTATCCAATTTTGATCTAATATCTCTTGAGAATATTATAACAAAAAAAAAGTTTTTTTACAATCATTTGCAACATGCATTTGATACGATCCAAGCAAGGTCAAATTCGGATTTTGATGTAAAATATGCACCTATCTAGTTTTATGGCAACAGTCATAATTCTTAATCCAGCTGTTGGATCAAACTAACAATTTATTTGAGGTCTCCTGACATGTTTTCCTACCTAGAGTTAAAATTTCAGGTCAATCAAAGATCGAAAAGGCATCTCAATACAGGTTAACAGAGGATGTACGAATTTTGTTATTTATTTCATTTTGACTTGTGAACTTTCTATTTGGTGGATCCTTTTCCTACAAGAATATGACAGCTTGTTTTGGGAATCTCCTACTTCTACAAGGATCTTTAATGGACTGCAATATAGTTTTCAAGTGTAGTAAGGATTCATAAATGTTTCAGAATCCTTTTCTTACAAGGATTCCTTATTCATCCTACCTACAACAAGGAATGAAGATTTCAGAATTAATTCTACCTTCAATTTTATTCTCCTAACTTATATGGTACTTCTAAAGGGCAGCAAATCTGATCTTAACATGTTTAGGATATTAAATTCGGATTTATTATTGTTATTATTATTTTCTTCTTAGTTTAGGATTTATTTATATTATTTGGATTTAATTGTAAGTGGGCATCATATAAGTCCACATAAGGGGTCCATTAGGGTTTATTTTTAGTTTAAAGTCACTATAAATAAGGGCATAAACATACATGAAAGGTTACGCCATTTAGATTAACAAAACTTCTTATTTGCCGCACTTGTTGTTTGTTGTGGGATAATCTCCCTTTCTTAGTTCTCTAAAAAACTGAAAACGACTTATCAAAGAACTACTGGCTTCGTGGCATCATCCTTATGCTTCTCGTTCGCGAATCAATATTCATTGGGTAGGGTTTTCCATTTCCAATAGTGTTGTTTCCTAGGTATAAGTTATCTTTGTGTCACACTCCTATCAAACCTGATTTACTTGGCTTTCCAGGAATTCGTGTTTTTGTTGCGAATCTTGTGATCACATGGTCACGCAACCCACACGCAAACACACCAATTCCCGGAAAGCCAAGTAAATCAGGTTTGATAGGAGTGTGACGCAAAGATAACTTGTATCTAGGCACCACAAGTATTGGAAACATAGACCCCTACCCAACGAATATTGATTTGCGAACGAGAAGTAAAAGGATGACGCCACGAAGACAGCTTGTTCTTCGATAAGTCGTTTTCAATCCTTTAGAGAACCAAGGAAGGGAGATTATCTCACCAACACACACACACACACACACACACACAAAGTGTGGCAAACAAGAAGTTTTATTAATCTGAATTGTCTAACTTATATGTCTCTGGTTATGCCTTTATTTATTAATCTGAATTGTCTAACTTACATGTGTCTGGTTATGCCTTTATTTATACTAACTCTAGACTTAAATAAACCCTAATGGACCCTCCTTAGGGAGACTTATATGAAGCCCACTTACAAATAATCCAAATAAGTAATAATAACCTAAAGACTAAGAAGAAAATAATAAAAATAATTCAAATCCAAAAATTATCATCCTAAATATGCTATAATCAGATTTGTCACCATTAAAAAGTCCAAAATAGACTAGGAAATCTGATCTGAAGGTAGAATTTATTTTAAAGTCTTCTTTCATTTTTGTTGCTAGGATGAATAAGGAATCCTTGTAAGAAAAGGATTCTGAAACATTTATGAATCCTTGCCACACATGGAAACTATGTTGCAGCCCATTAAAGATCTTTGGAGAATTAGGAGATTTCTAAAATAAGCTGCTACAACCTTTAAGGAAAAGAATCCTAGCCAAATAGAAAGTCTACAAGTCAAAAGGAAGTAAATAATAAAATTTGTACAGCCTCTGTTGACCCGTATTGCGATGTCTTTCCCAACTCTGATTGATCTGAACTTTTAACCAAAGGTAGGAAAACATGTAAGGAGACCCCACATAAAATTTTAGCTTTATCCAACGATCAGATTGTGAATTATGACTAGTGCCGTAAAACTGGATAGTTGCACATTTTACATCAAAATCTGAATTTGACTTTGCCCGGATCGTATCAATTTTTGCATGTGGGTTGTGTGACCACATGATCACGAGATTCCCATCATTTAGTATCAGAGATTGGCTCCATTAATCAGGTTATATCCTTCTGAAATTTTCGTTTCTTGTTGTTTCCACAAAAATTTCTTAGTGTCCAATTTCTTTTGCTCCTTGAATTTGTGGCATATAAAAAAAAATTATTTCATGTTGTTACTGTCCAAAATATATCTGTAGAATAAAAAAAATTGTTCAAAAAGATGTTTATTGGTTTCTGCCGTAGAAAACTAAATAAGGGAAAATTGGATCATATCAACTCGGAATTAGCTCAAAGTACATACTCGGATTACTGGGCTCCTAATCACACCACATATTTAATCAATTTCAGAAATAGTTCGTTATCAACCCAAATAGCCAGAATATAAAGTTTGAGCAATTTGTGATAATGTTTGAAATACTGACGCAAAAAACGTTATGAATCAGACCTGAAATTTAAAACAAAAGCAAATGATATCCAATTGACCCCAAACTTAATATGTGATGCGAGTAGGACTGCAGTAATATGAGTATCAAATTTGAACTAATTCCGAGTTGATTTGGTCCAATGTTTCCTTGTTTAGTTTTCTGCGGATAAAAGAATAAACGTCTTTTTGAACGACTTTTGTTTTCTTTTTTCTTTTTTCCTTTTTATTCTGGACAGGAACCAAATCAAATAACTAAATTTTTTTTATATATGTTGCAAAAACAAGGAGAAGAAATTGGACGCTAAGGAATATTTTTTGCAGAAACAACAAGAAACGAAAAATTTGAAGGATATAACCTGATTAATGGAGCCAAGCTCTGATACCAAATGATGTGAACCTAGTGATCACATGGTCACGCAACCCACACGCAAAGACACAAATTCCCGAAAAGCCAAGTAAATCAGGTTTGATAGGAGTGTGACACAAAGATAACTTGCACCTAGTCACCAGCACTATTGGAAACGGAGACCGCAACCCAACGAATATTGATTCACGAACGAGAAGTATAAAGATGATGCCACGAAGATAGTTGTTCTTCGATAAGTCGTTTTTAGTTCTTTAGTAAACCAAGAAAGGGAGATTATCCCATCAATAAATAATAAGTACAACAAAGAAGTTTATTGATCTGAAAATTGCATAATCTTACATGTTTGGTTATGCCCTTATTTATAGGAACTCCAAACTAAAATAAACCCTAATGGACCCCTAATGGACCCCTTATGTGGACTTATATGATGCCCACTTACAATTAAACCCAAATAATATAAATAAACCCTAAACTAAGAAGAAAATAATAATAATAACAATAATAAATCTGAATTTAATATCCTAAATATAATAGGATCAGATTTGTTGCTTTTTAGAAGTTCCATATAAGCTAGGAGCATCAAATCTGAAGGTAGAATTAATTCTGAAATCTTCTTTCCGTTTTTTTTTGTAGCTAGGATGAATAAGGAATACTTGTAAGAAAAGGATTCTGAAACATTTATGAATCCTTGCCACACTTGCAAACTATGTTGCAGCCTATTAACGATCTTTGTAGAATTAGGAGTGATGCGAATCTCGTGATCACATAGTCACGTAACCCACACGCAAAGACACCAATTCCCGGAAAGCCAAGTAAATCAGGTTTGATAGGAGTGTGACACAAAGATAACTTTTACCTAGGCAGAATATAAAGTTTGAGCAATTTATGATAAGGTTTGATATACTGGCGCAAAAACGTTATGAATCAGACCTGATTAGACCTGAAATTGAAACCCAAAGCCAATGATATGCAACTGACCCCAAACTTAATATGTGATGTGATTAGGACCCCAGTAATAAGAGTATCAAATTTGAGCTAATTTCGAGTTGATTTGGTCCAATTTTTCCTTGTTTAGTTTTCTGCGGCAGCAACCAATAAACGTCTCTTTGAATGATTTTTCTTTGCTTTTTGCTTTTTTATTTTTTCTTTTTTTATGCTACTAATATAGTTTGGACAGTAACCAAACAAAATAACTAATTTCTTTTTACGGCAAACAAGAAACGAAAATTTCAGAAGGATATAACCTGATTAATGGAGCCAAGCTCTGATACCAAATGATACGAACCTCGTGATCACATGGTCACCCAACCCACACGCAAAGACACCAATTCCGAAAAGCCAAGTAATTCAGGTTTGATAGGAGTGTGACACAAAGATAATTTGTACCTAGGCACCAGCACTATTGGAAACGGAGACCCCCACCCAACGAATATTGATTCGCGAACGAGAAGTATAAGGATGACGCCACGAAGACAGTTGTTCTTCGATAAGTCATTTTTCAGTTCTTCAGAGAACCATGGAAGGGAGATTATCTCACCAACACACACACACACACAAAGTGCGGCAAACAAGAAGTTTTATTAATCTGAATTGTCTAACTTACATGTCTGGTTATGTCTTTATTTATACTAACTCCAGACTTAAATAAACGCTAATGGACCCCCCCTTAGGTGGACTTATATTAAGCCCACTTACAACTAACCCAAATAAGTAATAATAACCCAAAGACTAAGAATAAAATAATAAAAATCCAAAAATTACCATCCTAAATATGCGAGAATCAGATTTGTCACCATTAAGAAGTCCTAAATAGACTAGGAAATCTGATATGAAGATATAATTTATTCTGAAGTCTTCTTTCCTTTTTGTAGCTAGAATGAATAAGGAATCCTTGTAAGACAAGGATTCTGAAATAATTATGAATCCATGCCATACTTGAAAACTATGTTGCAGCCCATTAAAGATCTTTGTAGAATTAGTAGATTTTCAAAATAAGCGCCACATTCTTTTAGGAAAAGAATCCTAGCCAAATAGGAAGTCCACAAGTCAAAAGGAAGTAAATAACAAAATTCGTGCAGCCTCTGTTCACCCGTGTTTCGATACCTTCCCGAACACCAATTGACCTGAAATTGTAAACCAAGGTAGGACAACATGTCAGGAGACTCCACATAAAATTTCAGCTCGAATCAACACTCGGATTGAGAATTAGGATTGTTGCTGTAAAATTGGATAGTTGCATATTTTACATCAAAATTTGAATTTGACCTTTTCTGGATCGTATCATTCCCTCTATCTTCAAGATGATTCATCCTCGAATCACCAACAAGTTGAAGGGACAATTCCTTAGCCTCTTTTTGAAGCCTTTGGAGTTCTTTTCTTGCCAACAATCGTCGTCAACAACTTTGGATGAAAGTAGCGGCCGTTCTATTTCGTATATCATCATTGCAGCGTATTTTCTCCTCTCTTTGAAGCTTCTTGGGCATTGACTGTTGCCGTTAACACATCAAGTTCTTACTTCATCTCCCTTAGAATACGAGATAGACTCTTGGATTCTTTTTTTAGAACACTAATCTCTTTATTTATCTCCCTTTGATACCACCTCTCCTTTTGAATCCTCATTTTCTTTTGCCATAACACCTCATCAAAATACATGAAATCCCTTCGGTTTCTAGGCTGCCAAAAACCTTCCCGATGGCCTATAGACTCTTCCTTAAAACCACCATCAACAATATCATCAACGTCCACCTCAAAATCCTCATAATTAGCCTACCTTGGCCTTTCGGCGCCACTGTCATTGTTTGATTTCAGTTCAGCCCCAACCTTTCTCATGTCTTAGGTACATGTTCCGGCCACAATACCCTATTTTCCCACCTTCTCAAGTCTGTCACACACGTTCCCCATCACGGAATTCAATCTTTCCATCATCTTTTTCATGGCTTGCTTTTGGAATTTAAGTTCTACATTGGGATGGGGTGGTGTGTTATTTTGATCTGACATGATAGTACCTGCAAGAATTGGGTAGTGGTAAAAAGTTCCTCACATCGCTCGTGTTTTGCTCAAACACTCTTAATATCCTCACACGTTCACACCTCTCGTCTCACCTTCTTGCGGTTCTTGCGCAACTGCAACCAACCAAATAAAACCAACTTGGCAGCGCAATCTAAATATAAATATATATGACTCCAGAAGCATTAAAAACAAGCAAACCAAAACTGCGATGATAGTCTCGCGAGTAGCAAGCGAGTCTATCTGAAATATGAACGAAACTGAAGACTCAAATAAAAATAGAAACAAAAATATGCAAAATGATGAAACAACGCCCAAATATGTTGGATATGATGAAAATAAACTGCAAGAAATGAAAAAAATAGAAAGAAAGTGAATTTCAAAAGTTGATGGAAAACAGACTCGTTCTGACGAGTTAAGTTGATGGAAAGCGAATCTGGAACCTAAAGTAAATAGTGCCCAATTGAGCTAAAATTTCAGATATAGTGCGATATCAACCCAAATAGACAGAATATAAAGTTTGAGCAATTTATGATAAGGTTTGATATACTGGAGCAAAAACGTTATAAATCAGACCTGATTAGACCTGAAATTGAACCCAAAGCCAACAATATGCAATTGACCCCAAACTTAATATGTGATGTGATTAGGACCCCAGTAATAAGAGTATCAAATTTGAGCCAATTCCGAGTTGATTTGGTCCAATTTTTCCTTGTTTAGTTTTCTGCGGCAAAGAACCAATAAACGTCTCTTTGAATGATTTTTCTTTTCTTTTTGCTTTTTTATTTTTTATTTTTTTATGCTACTGATATATTTTGGACAGTAACCAAATGAAATAACTAATTTTTTTTTGCGGCAAACAAGAAACGCAAATTTCAGAAGGATGTAACCTAATTAATGGAGCCAAGCTCTGATACCAAATGATACGAACCTCGTGATCACATGGTCACGCAATCCACACGCAAAGACACCAATTCCCGGAAATCCAAGTAAATCAGGTTTGATAGGAGTGTGATACAAAGATAACTTGTACCTAGGCACCAGCACTATTGGAAACGGAGACCACCACCCAACGAATATTGATTCGCGAATGAGAAGTATAAGGATGACGCCACGAAGACAGTTGTACTTCAATAAGTCGTTTCTTAGTTCTCCAGAGAACCATGGAAGGGAGATTATCTCACCAACACACACAAAGTGCGACAAACAAGAAGTTTTTTTAATTTGAATTGTCTAACTTACATGTCTGGTTATGCTTTTATTTATACTAACTCTAGACTTAAATAAACCCTAATGGACCCCCTTAGGTGGACTTATATGAAGCCCACTTACAATTGATCCAAATAAGTAATAATAACCTAAAGACTAAGCAGAACATAATAAAAATAATACAAATCCGAAAATTACCGTCCTAAATATGTTATTATCAGATTTGTCACCATTAAAGATCTTTGTAAAATTAGTAGATTACCAAAATAAGCTGCCACATCCTTTTAGGAAAAGAATCCTAGTCAAATAGGAAGTCCACAAGTCAAAAGGAAGTAAATAATAAAATTCGTGCAGCCTATGTTCACCCGTGTTTTGATACCTTCCGAACACCAATTGACTTGAAATTTTAAACCAAGGTAGGACAATATGTTAGGAGACTCCATGTAAAATTTCAACCCGATCCAACAGTCGGATTGAGAATTATGACCGTTGCTGTAAAACTTGATAGCTGCATATTTTACATCAAAATATGAATTTGACCTTTTCTGGATCGTATCAAGGAGATTTCCAAAATAAGCTGCCACATTCTTTTAGAAAAACAATCCTAGCTAAAGTGGAAGTCCACAAGTCAAAAGGAAGTAAATAACAAATTTCATACAGCCTTTGTTGACCCGTGTTTCGATGCCTTCCCAATCTCTGATTGACCTGAAATGTTAAACCAAGGTAGGAAGATATGTTAGGAGACTCCACATAAAATTTCAGCTCCATCCATCAGTTGGATTGAGAATTATGACTGTTGCCGTAAAACTAGATAGTTGCACATTTTACGTCAAAATCTGAAGTTGACCTTTCCTGGATCGTATCAGGGAACGTGTGACTTGAGAAGGTGGGAAAACATGATAATATGGCTGAAACATGTACCTAAGATGTGAGACAGGTTGGGGCTGAACTGAAATCAAACAATGGCATTGGGGCTCAAAAGGCCAAGGTGGGCTGATTATGAGGATTTTATGGAGGACATTGATGATATTGGTGATGGTAATTTTAAGGATGAGACCATAGGTTGTCGAAAAGGTTTACAGCAGCCTAGAAACCGAAGGGATTTCATGTATTTTGATGAGGTGTTATGACAAGAAAATGAGTATTCAAAATGAGAGGTGGTATCAAAGGAAGAGAAATAAAGAGATTAGTGTTCTAAAAAAAGAATCCAAGAGTCTATCTCGTATTCTAGAGGAGATGAAGTAAGAACGTGATGTGTTCACGGCAATAGTCAATACCCAGCAAGCTTCACAAAGAAAGGAGAAAAACGCTGCAATGATGATATACGAAATAGAACGGTTGCTACTTTCATCCAAAGTTGTTGGCAACGATTGGTGGCAAGAAAAGCACTCCAAAGGCTTCAACAAGAGGCTAAGGAATTGTCCATTCAACTTGTTGGTGATTCGAGGACGAATCATCTTGAAGAGAGAGGGAATGATACGATCCAGGCAAGGTCAAATTTGGATTTTGATGTAAAATGTGCAACTATCTAGTTTTACAGCAACAATTGTAATTCTTAATATGACCATTAAATCGAGCTAAAATTTTATGTGGGTCTCCTGACATGTTGTCCTACCTAGATTTAAAATTTCAAGTCAATCAGAATTCGGGAAGGCATCGCAATGTAGGTTAACAGAGGCTGTATGAATTTTAGTTCCTTTTGTCTTGTGGACTTCCTATTTGGAAAGGATCATTTTCGTATAAGAATATGGCAGCTTATTTTGGGAATCTCCTAGTTCTAGAAGGATCTTTAATGGGCTGCAATATAGTTTCCAAGTGTGGCAAGGATTCATAAATGTTTCAAAATCTTTTTTCTTACAAGTATTGCTTATTCATCTTACCTACAATAAGGAAAGAAGATTTCAGAATTAATTCTACCTTCAGATTTGATTCTCCTAACTTATATGGTACTTCTAAAGGGCAGCAAATCTGATCCTAACATATTTAGGATATTAAATTCAGATTTATTATTATTATTAGTATTATTATCTTCTTAGTTTAGTGTTTATTTATATTATTTGGGTTTAATTGTAAGTAGACATCATATAAGTCCACATAAAGGGTTCATTAGGGTTTAGTTTAGTTTGGAGTCACTATAAATAAGGGCATAACTAGATATGTAAGGTTACGCAATTCAGATTAATAAAACTTCTTGTTTGCCGCACTTGTTGTGTGTTGTGGGATAATCTCCCTTCCTTGGTTCTCTAAAGAACTGAAAACGACTTATTGAAAAAAAAACTAGCTTCGTGGCATCATCCTTAAGCTTCTCATTCGCGAATAAATATTTCTTGGGTGGGGTTTTCTGTTTCCAATAGTGTTGGTGCCTTGGTACAAGTTATCTTTGTGTCACACTCCTATCAAACCTGATTTACTTGGCTTTCTAGGAATTGATGTCCTTGCATATAGGTTGGTGACCACGTGATCACGAGGTTCGCATCAACATTTCTTTTAATTTATTGTTTCTAAAAATAGCTAATGTATTTTCTTGTTAAAGGGACGTTATAAAGTAAAAGCCAGGAAAAAACCTAGAACCCCTGTTTTAAGATCTTTCAATGAGGAAGAATAGGAGACCTCATCCTTTAAAGAGACTCTAATCCAGTTGTCTAAGATTCAGAGGACAGAAGAAAAAGGCAAAACGATGGTTGGTTCCTCTAAATCTGCAGCACAATCTATAATAACTGACTACTTCACTTCTCCTATTAGAGAGATGACTTACATAAACAACTTCTACAAGAAGAGTGTGCTTGGTGAAATAAAAGTTTCAATAAGTGATCTTTCTGGCCCTATTTTTGTGTCATAGAAGCTATCTTTTAGAATATACAATAGGGTAAATTGACTGAAAGAGCACATGCTCTATATATTGAAGTACTTTGGGAGTTTTATGCTTATTGTGAGTCTTTCCATCTTGATGACCACACTATTACATCCATTGTCAAAGGTCGAACTCTTGAGTTGTCTCTTGTTGTCATTAGAAATTTATATGAGCAACCTGAAATCACAGATCATGGCTTTTCCTATAAAGGAATGGGAGCCCCTTTGAAGACTAGAATGAGTGATTTTTTTGTTGGCCCAAAAAGACCGAAATTGTCTGCCAAAGTACATAGACTGCCTATGAATTATATGCTACCTTTTTACTGACTGTTAGCAAAAGCTATGCTAACAAACCTCTAGCCTACTACAAGATATACTAAGCTAACAATTGAAAAGGCTTAATTTATGTATGCAATTGTTATTGATGTTCATATCGACCTAGCCACACACTTTATTGATGTCATACAAAAAGTTATAGCTAAGAAGGAAGTAAGTCTACCTTTTGATAGGTTGATATCTAGGGTAGCAACCATGGTGAAAGTATCATTACATGACAGTGAGCCAACTATCAAGATTTATGAAAAGATCTCAGTAAAACAAAGATCATATCCTAAAGAGTCTACCTCATCTCAGCACAAAACTCCTCAAACCAGCTCCTTACTCCCTCTTATAATAGAACAATTGCAAGTATTATCATACAAGTTTGATAGTTTTACTAGTAAGTGAGAACAAATGATTGATGCAGTTGATAAGTTGCTAACAAATATATAATAAGATATTATGTAGGTTAATGTCAGACTTGTTCCACTCACCTTAGATGTCGAACAAGTGCATTAATCTATCATTGGTGAAGATGAGGAATATGATTGGTGCCAAACTCTAAGGGGGAGACAAGGATGCATGCAAGGGAGAGGAAGCAAGTAAGCAGCAAGCCAGCTATCATAAGTTTTTTTTATTATTATTGTTCTAGAATTTTACTAATTTTAATCGGTAATAAATATTGAATATTAAATATTTTGGTCTGTAATAACTTAGATATTTTTTTAGCATAGAAACCTCTATGTTGAACACTTGATGCACTTTGAACTTGATGCATGTAGTTGCATAACAATATATGATACATGATAGTTTTTTAATATATTATGAATTGTTAATATGCAACAAACAACATGAAGCATTCTTTGAACATGTTAGGAATTGTTTGCATAAAACATGTTAGAAATTGTTTGGATTTGCATAAATATTATTAATTGTTCTCATGATTTATTACAATGTTTCAATTATACTTGCATGTATACTTTAATGAAGTATATATTTATGATTGAATTATCTAAACTGCTTATATGCTAATTCATCCTTATTATGTTTTGTCACAAATTAGCCAAAGAGGAAGATTGTAAATGTCAAAATGATTGGTTTTGATTAGTGAAAGATTATTTACGTTGATAAAAATGAATTTGTTTGGATTGTTATTTTAGCCAAAGAATTAGTTAATTTTACCTCATAGGATATAGCATGATTATTTTTGTAATTATCTAGTTTGTTTGAATAAATCATATAGAAAGTTCATATAAGTTTTATCAAAAGAATATTAATACAAGTTATCCAAAGATAACTGTTAGGGAATTTTTTTTATGAAACAAGATTAGCAGTGTTAAAAGCATAACATACAAGAAACCTTCAAGATAATGTTTATCAAGAGTTCTTATCGTTATCACATTGATGTGTATATAAGGAAGGACAATCAAAAGCATTATAAGTGAGAGAAGCACTAGGTAGAGCATCACTTACAATGAAGTAAGAGTGCACAATCAGTTAAGAAGTTATACAAAGTTTCGCAAAGATATACTTTTGACACGCAAATGGAATGTGAAACAATTTCTCAATGAGAATTGTTCGTTGAAGAGTTTAAGAGCCTATAGACTACTAAGAGGAGTTCCTATATTAACTATTAGTAACTAAATATTCCAGTTACGATAACAATAGTTTGAAGATTGTCAAGCGTTTTAACAAGCCACCGCGATAAAAAACAAAATGAGGTGTTTGTCTTGACAAGTAAGGTATTTTAGGAACAAAGGATTTGTAGTCATATATACTTCTCTTGTAATCTTCTAAACTAGTGAAAGTTGGGTATCTCGGGTTTGGCTGTACTAGAGGGTTTTTTTTTATCTTTTGAAAAGTTCTTCAAAACATTTTCTCTTTTAACTTGTTCATTTAAGTTTTCCACACTTGTATTTATTTGGTTATTGATTAGTGATGCGAAGCTCGTGATCACTTGGTCACGCAACCCACACGCAAAGACACCAATTCCCGGAAAGCCAAGTAAATCAGGTTTGATAGAAGTGTGACACAAAGATAACTTGTACGTAGGCACCAAAGCACTATTGGAAACGGAAACCCCCACCCAACGAATATTGATTCGCGAACGAGAAGTATAAGGATGACGCCACGAAGACAGTTGTTCTTCGATAAGTTGTTTTTCAGTTCATTAGAGAACCATGGAAGGGAGATTATCTCACCAACACACACACACACACACACACACACAAAGTGCGGCAAACAAGAAGTTTTATTAATCTAAATTGTCTAACTTACATGTCTGGTTATGCCTTTATTTGTACTAACTCTAGACTTAAATAAACCCTAATCGACCCCCCTTAGGTGGACTTATATTAAGCCCACTTACAATTGACCCAAATAAGTAATAATAACCCAAAGACTAAGAATAAAATAATAAAAATCCAAAAATTATCATCCTAAATATGCTAGAATCAGATTTGTCACCATTAAGAAGTTCCAATTATTGACTAGGAAATTTGATTTGAAGGTAGAATTTATTCTGAAGTCTTCTTTTCTTTTTGTAGCTAGGATGAATAAGGAATCCTTGTAAGAAAAGGATTCTGAACATTTATGAATCCTTGCCACATATGGAAACTATGTTGCAGCCCATTAAAGATCTTTGGAGAATTAGGAGATTCCTAAAATAAGCTGCCACATCCTTTTAGGAAAAGAATCCTAGCCAAATAGGAAGTCCACAAGTCAAAAGGAAGTAAATAACAAAATTCATACAACCTCTGTTGACCCATGTTTCGATGTTTTCCCAAACTCCGATTGACCTGAAAATTTAAACCAAGGTAGGACAACATGTCAGGAGACTCCACGTAAAATTGCAGCTTAATCCAAAGGTCAGATTGAGAATTATGAATGTTGCTGTAAAACTGGATAGGTGCACTTTTTACGTCAAAATCCGAATTTGACCTTACTTGGATCGTATCATTCCCTCTCTCTTCAAGATGATTCATCCTCGAATCACCAACAAGTTGAATGGACAATTCCTTAGCCTCTTTTTGAAGCCTTTGGAGTTCTTTTCTTGCCAACAATCATTGCCAACAACTTTGGATGAAAGTTGCAGCAGTTCTATTTCGTATATCATCATTGCAGCGTATTTTCTCCTCTCTTTCTGAAGCTTGCTGGGCATTGACTGATGTCGTTAACACATCAAGTTCTTGCTTCATCTCCCTTAGAATACGGGATGGACTCTTGGATTCTTTTTTTTAGAATACTAATCTCTTTATTTCTCTCCATTTGATACCACCTCTCCTTTTGAATCCTCCTTTTCTTTTGCCAGAACACCTCATCAAAACACATGAAATCCCTTTGGTTTCTAGGCTGCCAAAAACCTTCCCGATGGCCTATGATCTCATCCTTAAAACCATCATCACCAATATCATCAACGTCCTCCTCAAAATCCTCATAATCAGCCCACCTTGGCCTTTCGGCCCCACTGTCATTGTTTGATTTCGATTCAACCCCAACCTTTCTCACGTCTTGGGTACATGTCCCAGCCATGTTTCCATGTTTTCCCACCTTCTCAATTCTTTCACACACGTTCCCCATCACGGAATTCATTCTTTCCATCATCTTCGTCATGGTTTGCAATTGGAATTTAAGTTCTACATCGTGTTGTGTTGTTTTGATCTGACATGATTGTACCTGCAAAAATTGGTTAGTGGTAAAAAAATTATCCTCACGTTGCTCGTGTTTCGCTCAAACACTCTTAATATCCTCACACGCTCACACCTCTCGTCTCACCTTCTTGCGGTTCTTGCGAAACCGAAACCAACACCAAATAGAACCAACTTGGCAAAGACAATCCAAATATATATATGACTCAAGAAGCAATAAAAACTAGAAAACAAGCAAAACAAAACCGCAATGATAGTCTCGCGAGTAGCAAGCGAGTCTATCCGAAATATGAACGAAACTGAAGACTCGAATAAAAACAGAAACAAAAAAACCCAAAATCATGAAACAACACCTAAATATGATGAAACTCAACTGCAAGAAACAAAAAAACAGAAAGCAAGCAAATTTCAAAAGTTGACGCAAAACAGACTTGATGTGCATCATGGGAATTATAATCCATCTCGTAAAGTTAAATCTAATATGCAAGATGATTCAGATGGTCCAATGACAAGAGCGAGAGCGAAACAACTACAAAGGGCCTTGACGAGTCAAATTGGAATGATTGAAGTTGCGTCGAGTTAAAAATTAGCAATCGGTTGAAATTGGTTCAAGGGTGCTTATTTGCCTACAATTGGAACTTGGAGATGGGAAAAGCCCTTAATGGTTCTTTTGATGCTGGGCTACTTGAATTTGGGTTGATATGCAAATAAGTGAAGGAATTGATGCTCGTTTATGGTCGAAACGAAAGAAATGAATTTGAACCCGAATTTGAAGTCATCCATTGCATGTGAAAACAAGACTAATCTAGGTGGATTTCAAGTTCAGAACGTGTTCTTTTTAGATTGTCCAACCATGATTGCATTAGACTTTTGTGTAAGAAGATATGGTTGTTTTAAATTTGGTCTGTTTATGTTAGAAAGGTCAAAAAACATGTGCTAATTAATTTGTCTAGGTTAGTTTGTCAAAGTCTGTTTTTTTAGGTTAATTTGTCTAGGTTAGATTTGATATGTCTCTTAATTCTTTTGACTTCTGCCATGTTGAATTTTTCCTAACTTTGGAGGGATGTTCCAATTATAAATATATTATCAGAATATGTAATAAAGGACTTTTGGCCAAGATTTGAAACTTAATTCACAGAATTAAGAGTTGTTCTTCCAAATTGATTTTGTAAAGAACCTTACCTGACTTATCACTCTTCAATCACAAAGAGTGTGGCGTCGAAATCCTAGATTGATCTTTGTGGCGTCCAGATCGACTTATCAAAGTATCATTTTAGTCTATCCTCCATCTTATTTACCTTGAAATCACTATAATCCAGCCTAAACACCAAAAGAAAAAACAACACAACCAAACCCATTCTTCATCCATTTTTGTCAGATTCATTGTTGCCGATTTTCGAATCATTCACGGCACATCAAGACTCGTATACGACGAGTTAAGTCCGAATCTGGAACCTAAAGTAAATGATTTCTAATTGAGTTAAAATTTCAGATATAGTGCGATATCAACCCAAATAGACAGGATATAAAGTTTGAGCAATTTTCGACGAGGTTTGATATACTGACACAAAAATGTTATGAATCAGACCTGATTAGACCCGAATTTGAAACCCCAAGAAAACGATATCCAATTGACCCCAAATTTGATATGTTGTGCGATTAGGACCCCAATAATTAGAGTATCAAATTTGAGCTAATTCCGAGTTGATTTGATCCAATTTTCTCTTGTTTAGTTTTCTGCGGCAGAATCCAATAAACATCTTTTTGAACAATTTTTTTTTTGCTTTTCTCTTTTCTTTTTTTTTTGTTTTTGATGCTACTGATATATTTTGAACAATAACAGAATGAAATAATAATTTTTTTTATATGCCGCAAATTCAAGGAGAAGAAGAAATTGGATACTAAGGAATTTTTGCGAAATCAACAAGAAACAAAAATTTCAGAAAGATATAACCTGATTAATAGAGTCAAGATTTGATACCAAATGATGTGTGACCACGTTTAAAATCCAATATCCTCTCGTACATTTACATGAATCAAAGGAATCACCATTCAATGCATCTCTAGTATACATGTCACATCCTTGTATAACAAACACACAGTAGATTCATGTTAGGGTCAGTTCTAAAGGGTGGACGTGCGAAGGTACTCATTAATTCCATAGTAAAGGTTTGGCTTCATTTTAATTGGGCCAAAAGGAAAGGAGTTAGGATGAGTTTGGTTTAACGAATTGGCTTTTGATAAGAAAAATATATAGTTTTTAAGTTTGACTTGAGGTTGATTTATAACAAGTTTTGAGTTATTAGGTGAGTTAATTTAGATTAATTTAAGTAAATTTAATTTTTTTATAAAACAATAAATAAATTTTGATTGAATTTTTTCAGGATTGACCAAGTTACGACTTAACCATGATTTTTTATTAGATCATACCAGATCAATTCTCATCATAATCATATTTTTATTGAAACTCGACCTGATTTAGATACTCATTCACTAGGCAATTATTCAACCTATCCATTTAAGTTGAATTTTAAAATATTAAGAAAAATATTAAAAAAATATATAAAATAATTATTAGATATACTTGGAGGTGTGCTAGTAATGTGTATAAAGCACTAGACCAACCATAAAAATCATTCATGAATCTCACCTTTGTGAGAATGATAAGAGTACAACTCTTGATATATTGAATAATTTTTCAATAAATAATGTGTGAGGTGAAAGTAAGTTATTATGCCAAATATTTTTCAAATTATGTTATTTTGCTAAAAATTTTAATTCATTGTGCTAATTTGTTTTTAAAAAATCACCATTTATCTATGCTAGTTTATTTTGACTAGTTTATCTTTTTAGATTTTAAATATTTTATGATCGAAAGTGTAATTTTAATTATTAATGATGGTTTACAGGTGATTTTTATGTTGATATATAATTGAAGAATTTAGATGATATGTCAATTAGGATGATAATCTGAAATCTGGGTTTGGAATTAATTTTTTTAGCCATGTTGTAATTGGTGATTTTTTTTTTATTATAGTTGTGGGATAAATTAGGGTATTCATATTAATTTTTACATATGTAGAGTTCTTATAATTTGTATACTTATGGTATATTGTGTGCATTTTAAGGCATTTTAAAATAAAATTAGTGAATTTTAGGTCAACGTTAAATTTGAAAATTGAATCGAACTTGAACAAGTTTGCTTAGCAGAAAAATGTCATATTTCATAATATTAATTATGCGAACCTCGTGATCACGTGGTCATGAAACCCAAACACAAAGACACCAATTCCCTGAAAGGCAAGTAAATCAGATTTGATAGGAGTATGACGCAAACATAACTTGTACCAAGGCACCAACACTATTGGAAACGGAAAACCCCCACCCAACGAATATTGATTCGCGAACGAGAAGTTTAAGGATGACTCCACGAAGTCAGTTGTTCTTTGATAAGTCGTTTTCAGTTCTTTAGAGAACTAAGGAATGGAGATTATCCCACCAACACACAACAAGTGTGGCAAACATGAAGTTTTATTAATCTGAATTGCATAACTTTATATGTCTGGTTATAGTGACTCCAAACTAAAATAAACCCTAATAGACCCTTTATGCGGACTTATATAAAGCCCACTTACAATTAAACCCAAATAATATAAATAACCCTAAACTAAGAAGAAAATAATAATAACAATAATAAATCCGAATTTAATATCCTAAATATGATAGGATCAGTGATGCAACCATATTATTCAATAGTTTCACCCACATTAAACTAGTATTTTGCCTATGTTTTTTATATAAAATACCTTGATATTCTTTGTTTTATATTTTGAAGGCACTTTTGGATGAAAGATGCAAAAAGGAGTAAATTGGAGATAATTGACATATTTGACCTTCAGTCGATGTTTTGTGCAGAGCGTGAGCTCTAGAGGTTAAAATGAAGTGATTCTAGTGGCATTAAAAAGCTAACATCCATACCTTTCTGGACATCTAAGGCAAGAAAATAAAATAAGGAAGAGCATGGAAATCGCAGCCTTCAAAGTCAAATCTCGCAATCTGCCGGTGTTGACCTTCGGTCATTCCAACTTGAATATCCGGAGCTACAGAAGTCTAATTTATGAAAACTCAATTTTTTTGGATTCATGACTCAAAGGTCTATAAACTCTCCAAATTTCAGACAAAAATAATTTCATATGAGGGAGATATTAGTTTTTAAAGATGACATCTGAATTCTACCAGCAAACAGGTTTCGTGAAGAAACGAGTCCAAATTACGTTCGAAGCATCTAAACCGATATCCAAGTTTTTATTTCAGCAATTTAGCTCCTCTAAGTCAAAGCTTGAAGGTTTCATGCAAGGCTATTTCTCTTTTTTAGGAAAATAGTTATTGAAGTAAAATGTAAACAGGCTACTTAATGGAGGACTATTTTGTAAAATAGAGACCTAGGGTTTCCTAAGATATAAAAAGAATGAGAGAAGAGAAGGGAGGAGCAAGCCAAGAAGAGAAAAACACCCCCTTCCTCTAAGAAACCCTAAATTATGCATTCTTCATTCTTTTTGTTTAGTTGTTCAACAAACATGCAAGGCTAAACACTTTTTCTTGGTTGCAAGGACACGGAAACCTTCGGATTTCAAGAACTGTGAGATTTATTTTACCTTTTCTTTTCAGTTTATATGATGAATATGTTTGTTCTTCTATGCTTATTTTTCTATGATTGTTTATTTTAATTTCTAGAGCGGACTCGAAGTTATTATTGTAGACAATCTATTGCTAAGTTTGATATCAAAACCGGAGTTGTGGTATATGAACTTGTGAAGCAACCGAGTTTAATAATTGTGGCGGATCTATGTTATTAATCTTAGGGAGAATATTCAATCAAATCAAACATAGATCCTGGGACGCTTATGTTTTCTTGATTAATCAACTTATCTAGTTCTTAAGGCTGCCATTGAATTAAATTACTAGTGCGGACAACGTGGTTGTTTGATGGTTAGGGTTAGTTATACGGCGGATCCGTTAACTAACCAATGTTAAGAAGAGATAAATATTCGAAATATAAATTGATGTTTTGTTTCCATTATCAATTCGATTTCGTAGGTGGATGTGTGCTTGTGACCAAGGTTTGTTCTCTTGATAATTTTCTCGATTTTATTAAATTTCGTTTGATAGTTTTCTCTGTTTTCTTTTGCTTTAGCCTAGATAACGTCCAAACCCCCCCTAAATTGCATATCATCTAGCATAAAAATCGACTTGAATCTTTCTCGTGGGATCGACCCCTTGCTTGCTCTATACTATCTTGTGTGTTGTGCTTGAAGCTAGGGTAATTAATTTGTGCGACCGCGACATCGCAACAATCAGATTTGTTGCCCTTTAGAATCCTACCAAATAGGAAGTCCATAAGTCAAAAGGAAGTAAATAACAAAATTTGTACAACCTATGTTAACCATTATTGTGATACCTTACGGAACTCCGATTGACCTAAAATTTTAACCCAAGGTAGGAAAACATGTCAAAAGACGCCATGTAAAATTTCAGCCTGATCCAATGGTCAGATTGAGAATTATAACTATTTGTATAAAACTGGACAGTTGTGCATTTTATGTCAGAATCCGAATTTAATTGTTTTTTCTTTGCCCGGATCGTATCAATTAATAATTGAATATGTTGCAAAAACCAGCGTGTCTAAGACAAAAAAAAAAGACTTGGGAATTGAGTTTGGTTACATAATTATTAAACCTGGATCAGCCTGGCGGGTCAACCCAGAACCCGGTCAGCCCGGTGACTAGACTGATCCAAATAAGGTAAAAGACCAACAATAGCAAAAAACAAAAAATGGTCAAACCCGGTCAAATCGACAAAACCTAGTAGAAACCAATTTTTTTTTCAAATGTATTTTTTTTCCTAGCCAAATACCCCTCTTTATCATATTTTTTTAGTTGGTTATTAATTCTTTTCAAAGTTCACCATATAAATACTAGAAGAATGTTTTATTTTTTCAATGTGAGATTTAAAACCCTTCAGTATATATACTAATGCGAACCTCGTGATCACGTGGTCACGCAACCCACACGCAAAGACACCAATTCCTAAAGCCAAGTAAATCGGGTTTGATAGGAGTGTGACACAAAGATAACTTGTACCTAGGCACCAAGACTATTGGAAACGGAGACCCCCACCCAACGAATATTGATTCGCGAATGAGAAGTATAAGGATGACGCCACGAAGACAGTTGTTCTTCGATAAGTCGTTTTTCAGTTCATTAGAGAACCATGGAAGGGAGATTATCTCACCAACACACTCACACACACACACAAAGTGCGGCAAACAAGAAGTTTTATTAATCTGCATTGTCTAACTTACATGTCTGGTTATGCCTTTATTTATACTAACTCTAAACTTAAATAAACCCTAATGGACCCCCTTTAGGTGGACTTATATTAAGCCCACTTACAATTGATCCAAATAAGTAATAATAACCCAAAGACTAAGAAGAAAATAATAACAAATAATTAAAATCCGAAAATTACCATCTTAAATATGCTAGAATCAGATTTGTCACCATTAAGAAGTTCCAAATATACTAGAACATCTGATCTGAAAGTAGAATTTATTCTGAAGTCTTCTTTCCTTTTTGTAGCTAGGATGAATAAGGAATCCTTGTAAGAAAAGGATTCTGAACATTTATGAATCCTTGCCACACATGGAAACTATGTTGCAGCCCATTAAAGATCTTTAGAGAATTAGAAGATTCCCAAAATAAGCTGCCACATCCTTTTAGAAAAAGAATCCTAGCCAAATAGGAAGTCCACAAGTTAAAAGGAAGTAAATAACAAAATTCGTACAGCCTCTGTTGACTCGTATTGCGATATCTTCCCGAACTTAGATTGACCTGAAATTTTAAACCAAGGTAGGAGAACATGTCAGGAGACTTCACATAAAATTGTAGCTCGATCCAATGGTCGGATTGAGAATTATGACTATTGCCGTAAAACTAGATAGGTGCACTTTTTACGTCAAAATCCGAATTTGACCTTGTCTTGATCGTATCATATACTCTATGTTCACGAGAAAAAAATTATATTTTTTCAATGTGGGATGAAAAACCTTTTTGGTTTAAATATTTCAACTTAAAAGAAGTTAATAGTATCTTTTCAATGTGGGATAAAAAAACCTTTTGAAATAATCTTTTATACTTCATTATTTACAACATGTATTATATATATTCACATGAATTGTTTTTTAATTTTTTTTCATATGAAATATTAAAAGTTCAAATATTTTTTTTAATTTTCCGGGTTGACTCGGATCAACTCATGTAACCCAGGACTCAGCCCCTTGACCGAGTCAACCCCAATCAAGTTTGATAACTATGTTTGGTTGAATAGGTTGGTTGCTTCGGGCTAGGATTGTGTTTGGATTACTATATAAGTATATACCTTTGACTTTAATCCTAACCTATCAAGTTTTAATCAATTATAGGTTTGATTTTTTTTTCTTAAAAAGAAAAGAATTTAATTTTTATTAAATCTACACACATTATGAATTACAAACATTTCACAAAATTATGTTAACTTATAAAAATATTTATTTATGCTAAAATTGACAATGGCTTAAACTCAAAATTTAATAGAGTAATTTTTTGTCCAAATTTTTTTGCACACCTCGTGATTTTCAAGAAAACATCATAAAAAAAAGTATAGTGACTCTTTTAAAGATTGAAACTTTCTAACATGTAGCAAACCCATGAATTTTTTTTTGTATGGAACAAATACCTCGTAAGAGGAAAAAGGTAGAGAGAAATAATTGTTATAATTACATATTTATTACACAATGCCATCATTTCTCTTCTATCCCTATCAATGATTGTAATAGAGAAACCACATGTCTCTATGCAAATCACCCTCACATACAAAGTCAAACTATAGAATAAAATATATATTTTATACAGTAATTTACCTACCTGGCAATGACGTCAAAAAAACTTGACACGATCAAAAGATTGATGTCTTATCCCAAATGCAAGAATATCAAAGTAATAATAACCCGGTAAGACCGGGGTTGAACCACAGGGAGGTGAACTATATAAAATTATAAATAATAAATGAAAATGAGTTGAAGAGAACTTTTGAGATGTGATATTGATGTAAGGATTAAACAAGGATAAAACAAATGTCAAGGTTAGAGGATCCACTAATAGTATTTCAAATTACTCAATTGAAAACCACACACAAACGAGGTTCCAATTGGATTATAAATTATTACCAAGATTATATTAATTATTTTATTTGAGTAATGTCAATACTTGTAAATGTGGTCAGATATTCATGGTGATAACTTATGTTAACAACAAATCAAGTTCCTTTCATAACACAAGTGTCGGTTATACCATATAGTAGGCTATGAAAGTGCCAAGTATTTGTAGTACCAAGGGTTTTACAACACAAATCTAGATTAATCATTTAACAAGCAGGGTATTAAGAGTGAGTAAGATAACAAAGACAAAACATGTTAGTATCAAACATTAAAGTCTATGTTGAGTTTATACTATACTTATTCTTACACCATTAGTGTAACCTTTTCACCTTGACAAAATACTTAGCTAAACATAATGAAGAAGAGAAACATAAATAAATAAAATAAAAACATAATAATGATATACATTAAATAAGTAAAGTAAAAGAAATGAAAAGTATAAATAAGAGATTAATATAACATGAAATAAAACTTGAACATTACAAAATATAAAGAAAGAGAGCAAGAGCAAGATCTTGATTTGAACACCAAGATACCTAAATGTATGGTAAATGCCTCTTTTTATAGGCTAAAAAGAACTATTTATTTGGTAATTAACTATTGAATTACGCCACCCAACGAATATTGATTCGCGAACGAGAAGTATAAGGAATGACGCCACGAAGACAGTTGTTCTTTGATAAGTTGTTTTTCAGTTCTTTAGAGAACCATGGAAGGGAGATTATCTCACCAACACTCACACACACAAAGTGCGGCAAACAAGAAGTTTTATTAATCTGAATTGTCTAACCTTACATGTCTGGTTATGCTCTTATTTATAGTGACTCCATACTAAAATAAACCCTAATGGATCCCTTATGTGGGCTTATATGATGTCCACTTACAATTAAACCCAAATAATATAAATAAACCCTAAACTAAGAAGAAAATAATAATAACAATAATAAATCCGAAATTAATATCCTAAATATAATAGGATTAGATTTGTTGCCCTTTAGAAGTCCCATATAAGCTAGGAGAATCAAATCTGAAGGTAGAATTAATTTTGAAATCTTCTTTCCTTTTTTTGTAGCTAGGATGAATAAGGAATCCTTGTAAGAAAAGGATTCTGAACATTTATGAATCCTTGCCACACATGGAAACTATGTTGCAGCCCATTAAAGATCTTTGAAGAATTAAGATTCCTAAAATAAGCTGCCACATCCTTTTAGTAAAAGAATCATAGCCAAATAGGAAGTCCACAAGTCAAAAGGAAGTAAATAACAAAATTCGTACGACCTCTATTGACCCGTGTTTCGATGCTTCTCCGAACTCCGATTGACCTGAAAATTTAAACCAAGGTAGGACAACATATCAAGAGACTCCACGTAAAATTTCAGCTTGATCCAAATGTCTGATTGAGAATTCTGACTATTGTCGTAAAATTGGATATGTGCACTTTTTACGTCAAAATCCGAATTTGACATTGCTTGGATCGTATCATAATTCATTTGGAAACACATCTTTAAATTCTTCAAGCAATTCCTTAATGTGTCTTGGTAAGTCCAATTCTTCTACTTGTAGTAATTGCTTTGCCCAGATCATGAAAACAACCACCGCCGAAGCTAATGCTTGTTTGATGTACAACAGCCCCTTACGTGATTTCACCTCCTTTTGTTGGCTTCGTAATTGATCCTTTCTAACTTGTTGAGAACTCAATGGTAACATGTTAGGAGACTCCACGCGTAAAATTTCAACTTGATCCAACGGTCGGATTAAGAATTATGATTATTGTCGTAAAACTAGATAGGTGCACTTTTTACATCAAAATCCGAATTTAACCTTGCCTGGATCATATCATTCCCTCTCTCTTCAAGATGATTCGTCCTCGAATCACCAACAAGTTGAATGGAAAATTCCTTAGCCTCTTTTGAAGCCTTTGGAGTTCTTTTCTTGCCAACAATCGTCGTCAACAACTTTGGATGATGCGAACCTTGTGATCACGTGGTCACGCAACCCACACGCAAAGACACCAATTCCCGGAAAGCCAAGTAAATCAGGTTTGATAGGAGTGTGACACAAAGATAACTTGTACCTAGGCACCAAAGACTATTGGAAACGGAGACCCCCACCCAACGAATATTGATTCGCGAACGAGAAGTATAAGGATGACGCCACGAAGACAGCTTGTTCTTCGATAAGTCGTTTTCAGTTCTTTAGAGAACCAAGGAAGGGAGATTATCCCACCATCACACAATAAGTGTAGCAAAGAAGTTTATTGATCTGAAAAATTGTGTAACCTTACATGTTTGGTTATACCTTTATTTATATGGACTCACTCTAGACTTAAAGAAACTCTAATGGACCCCCCCTTAGGTGGACATATATGAAGCCCACTTACAATTGACCCAAATAAGTAATAATAACCCAAAAACTAAGAAGAAAATAATAATAATAAATAAAAATCTGAAAATTAGCATGCTAAATATGCTAGAATCAGATTTGTCACCCTTAAGAAGTCTTAAATAAACTAGGACAAATCTGATTTGGAAAATTTGTGTTGCTGCCCCTTTTGATGTCCTTGATTAGCTTGAATTTCCTTGTTTAACTTGGACAAATAAGAACACAAATTTCCTCCTTTGTTGCTGATTTAATTACTTTCCTTCCTAAGTTAGGAAAAGCATTAAATAGTCCTCCCCTTTAGCAATAAGATATGGCCAACTTCCTTACTTAATTAGGAGAATAAATTGCTGACTTTTAATCCTTGTAGCATTAGTGTTTTTACCACCTGTGCTTTACGATTACCATCCAAACTAACCCTTTCATCAATAGGCAAAGGAATCAAATCCATTAAACTCTATAAATGGCAAACAATCTTCCCAATTCTTTAAGTTCTTTTGAATGACAGCACGCAGAAGTTGTGTTAAGGTCCTATTAACTACTTCGGTTTGTCCATCTGTTTAGGGGTGACAAGTAGTTGAAAACAACAGTTTAGTACCCAATTTGCCCCATAACACCTTCCAAAAATAGCTAAGGAACTTAACATCTCTATCGTAAACAATGCTCTTAGGGACCCCGTGAAGCCGTACTATCTCCCTAAAGAACAAATCAACAATGTTAGTTGCATCATCAGTTTTATGACATGGAATGAAGTGTGCCATCATTGAAAACCTATCAACAACTACAAAGATCGAATCCCTACCCCGTTTTGACCTAGGTAAACCTAATACAAAGTCCATCGAAATGTCTACCCATGGTTCTTTCGGTATAGGCAAAGGGGGTATACAAGCCATGTGGTTGAGTCCTAGACTTTGCTTTCCTACAAGTTATGCATTTATCACATATGCGTTGCACATCTTTTTTTCATTTTAGGCCAATAAAAATGCTCATGCAACACATCCAAAGTCTTAACAACACCAAAATGCCCCATCAACCCCCCTCCATGTGCTTCACGTACAAGCAATTCACACATAGAACTTAATGGAACACATAAACGACTCTCTTTAAACAAATATCCATCAAGTCTATAAAACTTTCCAAAAGCCGAAGTTTCGCAAGCATTGTAAACATTAGCAAAATCACTATCATCCTTGTACAATTCTTTTATGTGTTCAAATCCTAGAAATCTAGCATTCAAAGTAGATAAAAGAACATACCTGGGCAAAGTGCTGTTTTCTTTCCCTTTCTTATACTTGATCACATACGGAAAGGTTTCAATAAATTCAACCCATTTGGCATGTCTCCTACTCAACTTACCTTGCCCTTTCAAGTGCTTCAATGATTCATGATCGAATGTATCACAAACTCCTTGGGCCACAGGTAATGTTGCCACGTCTCTAAAGTTCTTACCAAGGCATAGAGCTCCTTGAATGTAGGGTAATTCATGGCTGCCCCATTAAGTTTTTCGCTAAAATACGCAATGGGCCTCCTATCCCGCATTAACACAACTCCTATACCAATACCCGACGCATCACATTCAACTTCAAAAGCTCTCGTAAAGTCCGGCAAAGCTAAAACAGCGCCGAACAAAGTTTATCTTTCAACAAATTAAAAGCCTCATCCTGTTCACCATTCCATTTGAATCCAACAGACTTTTTCACAATTTCAGTTAAAGGTGAAGCAATAGTACTAAAATCCTTCACAAACCTTCTATAAAAACTAGCAAGTCCATGAAAACTCCTTACCTCACTTACCGATTTTGGTGTAGGCCAATCCCGGATGGCCTTAATTTTCTCCTCGTCCATCTCGATACCCGTTATGTTATTGACGGCATGACAATCGACACACATCCTCCATGTTCCATCCTTTTTAGGCACAAGTAGCACTGGCACAAAGACAAGGACATGAACTCTCACGAATGTACCCCTTCATCATCAACTCATCTACTTGCCTTTGAAGCTCCTTCGTCTCCTCGGGGTTGCTTCTATAGGCTGGACGGTTAGGAATTGAAGCTCCAGACACAAGATCAATTTGATGTTCAATCCCCCTTAATGGTGGTAATCCATTAGGGATGTCTTCAGGGAATACATCATTAAACTCCTGCATCAAAGAAATAGCCACACTAGGAATAGCAGGATCAAGATCATTAGTGTTAAAATAAGCCTCCTTATACACAAGTAAGATCATTGGCTTATTAGTGAAAAATGCAAATCTGATTTGAGATCCTTTTGCATAAAAATTAGGTTGTTTCTTTAATTTTTCCACACTATTATCATCACACAAGCTTACTTTCTTCACTCCTCAGTTTTTACCTCCACTATCAACCGGTTTAATTAATGATTTAGGTTTAGCCGAATCTGATGGTTTTCTCTCACCATTGTCCTCACGTGAATTTTCACTCTTCCCATCCTCACATTCCTTTTTTAATTTCATTTGATCATCATACACTTGTTTTGGAGAAAGAGGTACAAGAGTGATGGTTTTACCATCCTTTACAATAGTGAACCTATTTCTAAACCCATCATGAATCGCTTTCCGATCAAACTACCATGGACGCCTCAAAAGTAAGTGACTAGCATGCATTGGGACTACATCACACAAAATCTCATCGGAATACTTCCCAATAGCAAACGCAATCAAAACCTGCTTAGTAACCCTCACTTCACCACAATCATTCAACCATTGCAACCTATAAGGCCTAGGATGCTTAATACAACTCAGATTCAATTTCTTCACAAGAGTATCACTAGCAACATTAGCACAACTACCTCCATCAATTATCATGCTACATACCTTGTTTTGGATGTGACATCGAGTGTGAAATATATTTTCCCGTTGCTGATCTACATCATCTTCTTTGATTTGTATATTCAGCACACGCCTTATAACCAAGGCCTCCTCCTCAACAGGATATGCAATCTCCTCATCACTACAATCCACCAAAGGTGGCATCTCTTCACTTTCGGATTTGTCACTTTCGATTCAACCTCCCCATTGTCTCTTGTAAGCATAACTCTTCGGTTTGGACACCGAGATGCAATGTGCCCCTTCCCTAAACACTTAAAGCATTTAATATCTCTATCACAAGTAGGTTGAGACTCAGATTTACCTTTCCCATCCGTATGAGTATCCTTTTTGGCCTTAAGTGGTTCGGCCTTTGCATAAGGCTTTGGTTGGACAGCCCCTTCTCTCTTCAAATTCGTTATCCATGTTGAGGAAGATGAAGCCGAATTGGTCTGAAAACTTGTACGCCCCTTCTCTTTATTTGCCTCTCCACCTTCGTTGCCATATGGACCATGTCCTCCAATTCCACACAATGTTGTAATTCTACAACATTCGCAATGTCCCTATTCAGCCCATGAGCTTCAATTCCTAACCGTCCAGCTTATAGAGGCAACCTCGAGGAGACGAAGGAGCTTCAAAGGCAAGTAGATGAGTTGATGATGAAGGGGTACATTCGTGAGAGTATGAGTCCTTGTGCTGTGCCAGTGCTACTTGTGCCTAAAAAGGTTGGAACATGGAGGATGTGTGTTGATTGTCGTGCCGTCAATAACATAACGGTAAAGTATCGACATCCAATTCCTAGGCTTGATGACATGCTAGATGAGTTACATGGATCATGCATTTTCTCTAAGATTGACTTAAAAAGTAGGTACCATCAAATTAGGATGAAAGAGGGTGATGAGTGGAAAACTGCATTTAAGACTAAGCATGGTTTGTATGAATGGTTAGTCATGCCGTTTGGACTTACAAATGCTCCTAGCATGTTTATGCGTTTAATGAATCATGTGTTGCGTACGTTTATAGATAAGTTTGTTGTTGTGTATTTTGATGATATTTTGATCAATAGCAAGAACTTAAATGAGCATCTTGATCATTTGCGTAATGTACTTAGTGTGTTGCGTAGTGAGCAATTATATGCTAATCTTAAGAAGTGTACCTTTTGCATGGAAAAAATTGTGTTTCTTGGCTAAGTCGTAACTGCACAGGGTATCGAGATGGACGAGGAGAAAGTTAAGGCCATTCGGGATTGGCCTACACCAAAATCGATGAGGTAAGGAGTTTTCATGGACTTGCTAGTTTTTATAGGACTTGCTAGTTTTTATAGAAGGTTTGTGAAGGATTTTAGTACTATTGCTACACCTTTAACTGAAATTGTGAAAATGTCTGTTGGATTCAAATGGAATGATGAACAAGATGAGGCTTTTAATTTGTTGAAAGATAAACTTTGTTCGGTGGCTGTTTTAGCATTGCCAAACTTTACGAGAGCTTTTGAAGTTGAATGTGATGCATCAGATATTGGTATAGGAGCTGTGTTAATGCAAGATAGGAGGCATATTGCATATTTTAGCAATAAAACTTAATGGGGCAGCCCTTTGAATTACCCTACATATGACAAGGAGCTCTATGCCTTGGTAAGAACTTTAGAGACGTGGCAACATTACCTCCGCCCAAGGAGTTTGTGATACATTCCCGATCATACATCATTGAAGCACTTGAAAGGGCAAGGTAAGTTGAGTAGGAGACAAGCCAAATGGGTTGAATTTATTGAAACCTTTCCGTATGTGATCAAGTATAAGCAAGGGAAAGAAAACATTGTGACTGATGCACTTTCGCCCATGTATGTTTTTTTTTATCTACTTTGGATGATAGATTTCTAGGATTTGAACACAAAAGAATTGTACAAGGATGATAATGATTTTGCTAATGTTTACAATGCTTGCGACACTTTGGCTTTTGGAAAGTTTTATAGACTTGATGGATATTTGTTTAAAGAGAGTCGTTTGTGTGTTCCATTAAGTTCTATGCGTGAATTGCTTGTACGTGAAGCACATGGAGGCGGGTTGATGGGGCATTTTGGTGTTGTTAAGACTTTGGATGTGTTGCATGAGCTTTTTTATTGGCCTAAAATGAAAAAAAGATGTGCAACGCATATGTGATAAATGCATAACTTGTAGGAAAGCAAAGTCTAGGACTCAACCACATGGCTTGTACCCCTTTGCCTGTACCAAAAGAACTATGGGTAGACATTTCGATGGACTTTGTATTAGGTTTACCTAGGTCAAAACGGGGTAGGGATTCGATCTTTGTAGTTGTTGATAGGTTTTCAAAGATGGCATGCTTCATTCCATGTCATAAAACTGATGATGCAACTAATATTGCTGATTTGTTCTTTAGGGAGATAGTACGGCTTCACGGGGTCCCTAAGAGCATTGTTTTTTTTATAGAGATGTTAAGTTTCTTAGCTATTTTTGGAAGGTGTCATGGGGCAAATTGGGTACTAAACTGTTGTTTTCAACTACTTGTCACCCCCAAACAGATGGACAAACCGAAGTAGTTAATAGGACCTTAACACAACTTCGCGTGTTGTCATTCAAAAGAACTTAAAGAATTTGGAAGATTGTTTGCCATTTATAGAGTTTGCATATAATCGTAGTGTGCACTCTACTACTGAATTTTCACCATTTGAAATTGTGTATGGATTTAACCCTTTAACTCCAATGGATTTGATTCCTTTGCCTATTAATGAAAGGGTTAGTTTGGATGGTAATCGTAAAGCACAGTGTGGTAAAAACACTTCATGAGAGTGTGCGAAACAGATTGAAAAGAGGAATCGTGTGTATGCGACCAAAGCCAATAAGGGGCGCAAACATGTTGTCTTTCAACTCGGCGATTGGGTTTGGGTGCACATGCGCAAGGAGAGATTTCCCGCCCTTAGGAAATCAAAGCTACAACCACGAGGAGATGGGCCATTTCGGATCCTTGAGAGGATCAATGACAATGCTTATAAAGTTGATTTGCCAGGTGAGTATGGTGTCGTGATACCTTTAATGTTTCCCGATCTTACTCTGTTTGATGTAGGTGATGATTTGAGGTCGAATCCTTTTGAAGAGAGAGGGGATGATACGGATCAACCCAACACCAAGCGTAATCATGCCAACGACCCATTGGAGGTGCCAATTGGGCCAATCACAAGAGCTAGGGCAAAGAAGCTTAAAGAAGCATTGAATGGGCTTGTTCGAACATATGGAGCAAAATGGACCTAGAGGGGCTTGGGACATTTAAGGAGCATGAAGGACAACCTTTAATTCATCTAGTTCAGGTCCAAGAAGAGCCCAATTCATGTGGAACAAAGGGTTGATGTGTCCGGCCCAATACCAGCCTTGTTAGGCTTGTTATTTTTTTTTTGGTAAGTTGACGTATGTATTAAAAGAAGAAGATACAAACATTATAAGGGGCATACCCCGATTTACAATGATAACGTAAACATAAACCAACAGATGGCTACAGGCTAGCCACCGACCATAAAACTGAAACCTCACTAGATTCGTTAGGGTTGTTATTTTTCCTAATGCTACAAGGATTAAAAGTCAGCAATTTATTCTCCTAATTAAGTAAGGAAGTTGGCCATATCTTATTCCTAAAGAGGGGAGGACTATTTAATGCTTTTCCTAACTTAGGAAGGAAAGTAATTAAATCACAACAAAGGAGGAAATTTGTGTTCTTATTTGTCCAAGTTAAACAAGGAAATTCAAGCTAATCAAGGACATCAAAAGGGGCAAAGAACACAAATTTTCCAAATCAGATTTGTCTTAGTTTATTTAAGACTTCTTAAGGGTGACAAATCTGATTTTAGCATATTTAGCATGATAATTTTTGGATTTTTATTATTTTTATTATTATCTTCTTAGTTTTTGGGTTATTATTACTTATTTGGGTCAATTGTAAGTGGGCTTCATATAAGTCCACCTAAGGGGGGTCCATTAGAGTTTCTTTAAGTCTAGAGTCAGTATAAATAAAGGTATAACCAAACATGTAAGGTTACGCAATTTTCAGATCAATAAACTTCTTTGCTGCACTTATTGTGTGTTGGTAGGATAATCTCCCTTCGTTGGTTCTCTAAAGAACTGAACGACTTATCGAAGAACAACTGTCTTCGTGGGATCATCCTTATACTTCTCGTTCGCGAATCAATATTCGTTGGGTAGGGGTCTCCATTTCCAATAGTGATGGTGCCTAGGTACAAGTTATCTTTGTGTCACACTCCTATCAAACCTAATTTACTTGGCTTTTCGGGAATTGGTGTCTTTGCGTGTGGGTTGCGTGACCACGTGATCACGAGGTTTGCATCACCAGCCACGTTTCAAAGATGCATGCTCAATATATTTAGTGATATGGTTAAACGTTTTCTCGAAATTTTTATGGATGATTTTGATGTTTTCGGCGATTCATTTGATGATTGTTTGACTAACTTATAAAAGGTTTTGAGCAGGTGTGAAGAGAAGAATCTTGTACTGAATTGGGAAAAATATCACTTTATGGTAACAAACGACATTGTGCTTGGTCACATTGTTTCATCGAAAGGAATTGAGGTTGACAAATCTAAAATCGAGTTAGTTGCTAACTTACTAACACCAAAATCTATTAAAGATGTTAGATCATTCTTAGGACATGCTTGTTTTTATATAAGGTTCATCAAAGATTTTAATGTAATATCTAAGCCCTTGAGTAACCTTCTAATAAAGGATAATTTTTTTAAATGGACTGAACATTGTGAAGAAGCCTTTGTTAAACTTAAAAACTTGCTCACTTCTGCTCCTGTCATTCTACCTCATGATTGGTCATTACCTTTTGAAATAATGTGTGACACTAGTGATTATGCCGTGGGTGTCTTTGTCTTGGGACAAAGAAAAGATAAGAAACCTTATGTGATTTACTATGCAAGTAAAACTTTAAATAATGTCAAATGAATTACAAAGAACACCGAAAAAAGAATTACTTGCAATAGTATTTGCTTATGAAAAATTCAGGTCTTATCTTGTTGGCTCACCCGTTGTTGTTTTTAGTGATCGAGCAGCATTGAAATATCTTCTTTCTAAGAAGGATTTTAAGGCTAGATTGGTGCGGTGGATTTTGTTACTTCAAGAATTTGATATTACAATCAAAGACAAGAAAGGCACCGAAAATGTTGTCGCAGATCATTTGTCAAGATTGACAACAGATTCGAAATCTAATATCAGACCAATCGATGACTACTTTCCTAATGAATCTTTACTATCTGTCTCTACAATGCCTTGGTTTGCTAATATTATCAATTTTCTTGTTTCAGGACAATTGTCAGCTCATTGGAGTACCTAAGATAAAAGAAAGTTCTTGAACGAAGTGAAGAACTTTTATTGGGATGACCCTTATTTATTCAAATATTGTCCTGATCAAATATTTCAAAGATGCATTCCTGACAATTTTTTTTTTTGGTAAGTTGACGTATGTATTAAAAGAAGAAGATACAAACATTATAAGGGGCATACCCCGATTTACAATGATAACGAAACATAAAACAACAGATGGCTACAAAGCTAGCCACCGACCATAAACCGAAACCTCACTAGATTCGTTAGGGAAACCAATACAACCAACTAACTAACAAATTAAGAATCTATGGTATTCACCCTCCAAGCTCGTTGGATCCTTTTGTTTTCATTTGTTGGTACGACATTCCTCATCAAATCAAGCTTATCACGAATGATACATTCGATTTGATTAAAGACCAAATTCGAAGTTTTGGACATTCCAAAGAAAGATCCTTGCATTCCGTTCTTGCCATACATGATACACCGTAGCCGCGAAACTCGCTTACGAGAAAAATTGACGAAACTCTTGCCATGCCAAGAGACAAGGCCCATCGAATCCATTCATCCCAGCTTTTGTCATTCTTGGAATGTCGCATCTGTCACAAACATCCCACCGGATCGCTTTAGTATAGGAGCATTCAAAGAACAAGTGGTTGTGATCCTCATTGTTGCGGAGACAGAGTGAGCATCTACTGGGACCATGTATACCAAACCGATGAAGTTTATCTTGAGTTGTGAGTTTCGTTGGATGACCATCCATAGAAGAAATGAATGTCTTGGAACAACATTCTTGAACCACACAATGTCATGCCATTCAACCATCCGACGATGACGTCTTAGTTGTTCCCAAGCTACTTTGATCGAGAATCAGTGATTTGGCGAATCCAACCAAACTATCTCATCCTTTTGCCCCATCTAAGGATTAGAATTGGAAGGAATAGCTTCTATAATGGGGTGCCACCAATAGCTTGGGTGGTAGGAGTTTTCCATTCCGAGTTATGAATTAGCACATTCACCTTCGCGTTCTTGGCCATACCCGAATCATAGATGAATCTTTCCCCGTAAGAATCCGCGAGTGGGCCGTGAGGATGCCAATTGTCAAACCATAGAGAGGTTGTCATTCCATCTCCTATGATGTACTTCATCTTCGGCCATGCTAAGGATCCGAGCTTTAGAATCTTTCCCCAAGCCCAAGAGCAATTCCGTGGCGTCTTGATTGTCCAGAAATTCCTACCTCGCAATGATTGGATCCGATCCAAGTAGACCATATTGAGCCATCTCGAGTCATTGCACAGTTCCAAATGTGTTTCAACAAAGCAATCTTGTTCCATTCTCCGTTATCCTTTCCTAGCCCCCCTTCTTTTTGGAAGACATACCCGATCCCAAGCCACTTTAGCCCCGTAGTTCTCATATCTCGAACCCGACCAAAGAAAGGATTTCATAATTTGCTCCATATTTTTAATTACTTGCCCAGGTAAGAGAAAGAGAGATGCCCAATAGACTCCGTATGGAAAATAAGACTCGAATTAATCGGTTTGTACCCGTCCCGCATACGAGAGTGTTCTACAAGTCCAATGTCGAACTTTAGAGGTGATTCAATCCACGAGGCCCTTACAATAAACAGCCTTTAGTCTCGGACGAGAGAAGAGGTACTCCCAAATATTTCATAGGGAGCTCCCCCTCTCTAAACCCAAGAATATGAATAATTTGTTCCCTCTCGCATTTAACACACCGCTCAAGAAGATGTCACTTTTGTTTGGATTTGGATACGGACTCGATAGGTCTTGAAACTTTGTGAGCACAGCTTCGATCATACGAATTGAGTTTACATCCCCGTTGCTAAAAATCATCAAGTCGTCACAAAAACAAAGATGAGAAATTTTTTCCTTCTTGCATCTCCAAAGTGGAACTTGAATTCTTGGTTGGCACTCATCTTGCGTAAGAGCCCCGAAACGATTTCCATACATAGGACAAACAAATATGGGGACAATGGATCCCCTTGTTTCAGCCCTCTTCCCCCTTGAAAGTAACCTCGCAAGCTCACCATTGACGTTGATAGAGAATTGACATGATGTAACACAAACCATGATCCAATCAATTACCGTTCTAGGGAATCCCATTTTTATTAACATAGCGTCAACGAAATCCCACCGCACCGAGTCATAAGCCTTCATCGATCAACTTTCATAGCACAACGAGCAGTCCCGTAGATTTATGATAGCCTTTCATTAGTTCCCGAGACAAAAGAATGTTGTCACCGATTCTCCGTCCCGAGATAAAAGCAAGTCGATATGGACCAACTAAGGATGGCAAAACAACTTTGATTCTCCCAACCTAGAATCTTAGCGATGCATTTGTACACCGTATTGCAAAAGAAGATATAGGACGAAAATCATGTCAACCTTGTAGGATTAGCAACTTTAGGAATAAGGGAAATGGATGTAGCATTCATTTCTTTAAGCATTCTACGAGTCCGAAAGAAGGATCTAACAATGCGTTGATTACATCTTCCCCAATTATGTGCCACATTCGTTTGAAGAAACCCGCGTTAAAGCCATCCGGACCAGGGGCTTTGTTGTTCTTCAAACTAAACATAGCATGCTTAATCTCCTCCCTTGTTACATCTTGTGCGAGTACTTGTTGTTGCGTTGAGGATAGTTTCAAGTGAATTGCCGATTCCATCACTTCCTCGTTCGAACCCTAGGCATTTGATCCACTCCTAACACACGATGGAAGTATGCAATTACTTCGCTTTTGACCGCCTCGTGTCCTTCGACAACCTCTCCATCCTCCCTTGTAAGTGATAGAAGCTTATTTCTATTCTCGTCTTCCATTTACTGATTTGTGAAAGTAGCTAGTATTCCCGATCCCCCAAGCTAAGCCATTGTATCCTTGCCTTCGTTTGAAAAAACTCTCTTCACCCTTCGACGGTAGAAGCGTATTTACGAACAAGATCCCTTTCTCGCATACACAAAATTGGATTCTCATGCGCTGTATGCAGAGCCTGTTGAGCCTTATCCATTTCATTTTTTGCATCTTTAACTCTATCTGAAATGTTGGAGAAGTGAGCCATGTTGAAAAGTTTCAATTCCGCTTTAGCTTTCTTAGTTTGCAACACAACTGATACATTGGACAACCCCCGAATTCCGATCCCATACCTTCTTCACCAAGGGCATGAACTCGTCATGATCCATCCACATATCGAAGAATCTGAATGGTTTCTTTATGTTTTGATCATTGCCAATAACCTTTACCACCATAGGAGAATGGTCTGACATACCCGAAGGCAAAAATCTCGCTTCCGATAATGGGAAGTTCAGATTCCACTTCTCATTGACAAGCACTCTATCTAGTTTCCGCATAATTAGATTCTCAGGGCATTGGTTTGACCAAGTATAATGCATACCTGAATACCGAAGATCATTTACTTTCGCTTCTCGAATACATGTATCGAATCTGTCCATAGTACTCGCACCACGTAGTAGACCCTCCTAACTCCGTCCGATCGGTTGCGGATAGCATTAAAGTCACCCATAAGAATCCACGGGGTTGACTCCCATCCATCACTACGACTCACTAATCGACCATAATGCCTCACGTAAGGAAGCACTATTGTCTCCATAAATAATTGAAGTATTGAAACCGATATTGGTAGCTAATATAGTGACGAAACATGAATAGCCCGATCCGACATTCCAACAACTTCCACCTTCACCGTATCGCATTCCAACAAACCCAAATACGACCACGACAAGAGAAATCATAATTATACAAGAAGGACCAAGAACGCGGAAGAAGTTTAGAAACATTATCTTTATTCTTGTCTTTAACTCGAGTTTCAACCAAGCCAAAAAGAGCTATCCTCTCTTGATGGATGAGCCGACGCAATTCTGAATGCTTTATAGGATCATTCAAACCTCTAATATTCCAACATCCAATAATCATAGGAAAATAGAGAGGAGTACAAACAAGCAACACAAAGATTACCTTGACGTGCCTCCTGGAGAGGAGCCAGATTTCCGATTCTTCTTTGAAGAGGCTTTTGAACCCTTTTTCTTTTTCTCTAGAGAGTCTATAGCCTTAATAGCTAACTGATTAACAGTTTCCCTTTCGGTGGAATTTAGGGTTTGAGGGGTTGTTAGGATCGTTGACGTTAACTCCTTATCGGTTCGTTCCCCATCTCGTATCACCTCCCATTGCGTCCATATCTTGATCTAAAGCAAGATTGCAGCCCCTTGCTCCTGTTTCATGTCTTCTCGTAAACTCTTCAAGACAAGAGGAGAGGAAGGATTTTCATCTTCATGACAAGCAAAGATTGCGCACATTTGATGCCGCATGATCATTCATATTACAATCGACATATGCATACCGGATGTTGAACAACCATTCTCATTACAATTACCCACTTTAGATGCCAAGGGAGCATTCTCCCCACTCACGTAACCCTTGTTTCGTTTACCAACTACCCGCCACTCGAAACCGATTCTACTTGTTATCCGTAGATTTAGAGTTCATAGCTCCTAGATTCCTCTTACCCTCTCGCCACCACTTTAAGATTATCAATGTTATTAGTAGCACATAGCGCCGTGGTGTGTCCAAAGACATTGCAATTACTGCACTTCGACGGTATCCATTCGTACTCAGCCTGAAATTGTTATGAATAACCCATTTGGACAGCGAAGATCATATTCCTTAACCAACATCTTCGAAGCATCTATCTCAACGCAAACTCTTGCGTAACTAAGCCTTTTTTGCAACAATGTAGTATGATCCGCATGAAGGGGGACTCCAATAGCACTCGCTACACAGCTCAACCCCTTAATAGTCCAATACTCGAGAGGGACATTATACAGCCTAACCCATACCGGAACTCGGCCAAATCATCTTTCAAAAATTGCATGTTCGGTTGCCAACGTTTAAGCACCAAAGGCCTGTTTGCCATGTGCCACGGGGCTCTTTCCAAAGACATTAGTGGCATGATCGATAGAATCAAAAGTGAAGATGAAGAAACCATTATCCGAAGACAAAACTTCTGATAGACCGTAGGAGCCCCATATTCTTTTGGCAATAGAATTAACCACGGGATACGGTAATTTCTCGCCCCACAAAATGACCAACCAGGGTGGATTTCCAAAATTCGCAGCCATCTTCAAACACATCAAGTGGAGGAGCTACATGTCACACGACCATCGATCGTAATAGGGGGAGCAAAGTGCATATTACGGACGAACTAATGCAAAGGGTCTTACTACCCTCATTGTCATCAACATCGAACCCTTCAAAGCATTTAAAAAATTCAGCTTTGGGTCTAAATTTTAGTTGTTCTTGTTGATGAGACCCTACCTTCACCTCATCATCTTTAGAACTCAACACATGGGTCATTTCGGAACAACATTAGAAGCTTGGACAGAGAGTGTTTCTCTATGTTAACATCGAATCAACTTGAAACCGAGAAATCCTCATCCCATGGCTATTCAACATATCTTGCGCTTCTAATCTTAATGTATGTCCAGACTTAACTTGATTGTGTTGTTCAATGTTAGAGCTAACCATTGGAACATTTTCCACAGAAGAACATAGAGACATTATGGTAGCATACAAATACTGGAGAGAACAAAATTCTAAGAAGATAAACCGAGTCCAAGAAGCAACCTAAGCTCGAAATAACAAAGAACCCAATCTCATAAACAACAAGATGCGATTAGTTCATGAAAGAAGAAGAGAATTACGGAATTACGAGGCCAATATCTCCCAAAGACACCGATTGTAACAATAATCCGTTCGGTCAAGATGTAGAGTAGGTTCCGAAGAACAACATACTCAAAAATGGTAACGATCAAACGGTGAACAAAAGAGATCAAGCTACGACAAACCACTCGGAAACTAGCAAGAAAAATGAAACTTTTTCCAAAGAACCGTGATTTAATCTTCACATATGGCAAAGGCCTTCATGTCTATGACAGTCATAAGAGAAATCATGAAGAAAATCCATTCACTATGCTTTGCAACTTCACCACTTCTCCATAGTTCCAGGCTGAAAATGCGAGAATAGTAGAAATATTGCGAGATCAATATCTCTTACCTCGTTGATTGGATAACAGATCCGTTCGGTCAATGTTGAGAGAAGGTGGGAAGGAACAACATAGTCAGAAATGGGAGCAATCCAACGGTGGACGGAGTAGATGTAGCTCCGACAACACCACACTCTCTCTCTTTCTCTCTTTTCTCTCTCTTTTCTCTCTCTTTTCTCTCTTTTCTCTCTTTTTAGGTTTTATTCCTGACAATGAGGTAAGTAGTGTCATTAAATTCTGTCATTCTGAGACATGTGGGGGTCATTTCTCATCAAGAAAGACAACTGCAAAAATCTTACAAAATGGATTTTACTGGCCCACCATGTTCAAGGACTCACATGCATTCTGTAAGACTTGTGAAAATTGTCAAAAGTTGGGATCTATTTCAAAACGTCACATGATGCCTTTAAATCCTATTCTTGTCATTGAGATCTTTGACTGTTGGGGTATAGATTTCATGGGTCCATTTCCTCCATCATTTGGTTTATTGTACATATTAGTCCAGTAGATTATGTTTCAAAATGGATGGAGGCAATTCCAAGTCGAAACAATAATCACAAAATAGTGATAAAGATTTTGAAAGAAAATATTTTGAGTCGGTTTGGAATCCCTCGAGCCATGATAAGTGATGGTGGAACACATTTTTGCAACAAGTCATTTGGGTCTTTAATGAAAAAATATAGAATTACACATAAAGTTGCCACCCCTTATCACCCTCAGACAAGTGGACAAGTAGAGCTTGCTAACAGGGAGATCAAATAGATTTTGGAGAAAATAGTGAACGCTAATAGGAAAGACTAGTCTTTAAGACTTAATTATGCACTTTGAGCTTATCGAACTGCTTATAAAACATCATTAGGTATGTCACCTTGTAGACTAGTCTATGGAAAACCTTGTCACCTACCTGTGGAACTTGAACATAAAGCTTATTGGGCTATTAAAGCTTTCAATTCAAACCTTGATGATGCTAGCTAGCTGCATAAGTTACAAATAAATAAGCTTGAGGAAATAAGAAATGATGCATATGAGAATTCAAAAATTCATAAAGCAACAATCAAAGAGTTTCATGACAAGAGAATCTTGAGAAAAACATTTGATGTTGGTCAAAAAGTTTTGCTTTATAATTCTCGACTCCATTTATTTCCCGGAAAGCTAAGATAAAGATGGAGCGGTCCATTTATTGTGAAACATGTGTATCCTTATGGGGCCTTTGATATTGAGAATCCAAAGAATGGCAATGTTTTTAAGGTAAATGGACATCGTTTGAAAGCTTAATTTGATAATTTTCCTAGTGAAAATGAATCCATTGGTTTGAATGATCCTGTATATAAAGGTTGATTATTTTTTTTTCTCACATTGTTTTTGTGTTTCTTTTTGGTGTGAATTTTGTTTTGCTAATCTCTCTCACCCCGGTCAAATAGCGAATAACGGTACTCCGTGACTTAAGTTGGTTCTTTCAGTTTCTCATAATAATTGATAATTGTATATATATTTGTGCAATTCTTTGCTCTTTCTCCCTTCTTTGAATCTCTTCTCCAATTCTCATTTGAAAATGGACACCACTCTTGAAAAATTGAAAAAAATATTTTCCCGCTTTGCCTCCAAATGCGATTGCAAAATTTACCGTGCTAGGTGTGCAAGATTGAGGTTGTTAATGAATCATGGAATTCCCGAAGATATTCGGCGCTAATTGAAGCAAAGGTTCGATTATCGTGTGAGTCCTTTAATTCTTTCATCTCATACATGCCTGGAACAGTAAAAGCACTTTTGCAAAGAAACGTTGTGCAAAACGATTGAAAGTCTGTCACAGATGTGCCAGATGGACTTGTAATGCAACATGTCGTTTTTTAGGAATGGTATTTGTAAACCGTGAAGATAAAATACAATTCATTAAGGATGGTCTGAGTAAGGGGTCTTTAGATAATCTTCTATTAACTCTTGAGACCGCATCCTAGTGGAGATATGCATCGTGCAATTCATGATTTATGGTCACAATTTCATAAAGAACATGATCGACTTAGTCTTGGGAATTTGACTATAAAAGACCATGTTTGCCAGTTTTTTTAAAAACTAGAAGGGAAGCCTATCCCCGACCCATAGAGGGTGTTTAAGCCGTTCTTGGACGTAAAACCAAGGAAAGATGTGAGCCACAATCACAACTACTTGTACATACACATGTTTTTTCAAAATAAATAGAGAGAGAGAGACTCCAGCTGGGTTACATATAGGTGGTATGATTGCATTTTCAATTTCTCATCTATAACATCTTCTCTTCCTTCCCTTCATTTCTACTCAACCCATACATTCAACAGATATAGAAGTGTGTAGCAATGGCAAGTTCCTCAAGTCATCACTATAAGAAATATTTGTGTTTTCGGTGGATCCAGTCCTGGAAAAGAAAGGGAGTTTTTAGAATCAGCAAATCATCTTGGTCAGGTATTAGGCGAGAGAAAGATTCATTTAGTGTATGGGGGAGGCAACCTTGGGTTAATGGGGGGTGTGTCAATAACTGTATTTTTAGGAGGTAGTCAAGTTTTGGGGGTCGTCCCCAAAGCTTTAGCAAAAGGGGACATCATTGGCAAAACAATTGGAGAGGAACTACAGGTCCCAACTATGTCTGATCGACTGAATGCAACGTTTAACCATGCTGATGCCTTCATTGCTTTACCAAGTGATCTACCCACATTGGAAGAGATCTTTTATATTTCCTCTTGAGCCCAACTACACATTCACCGTAAACCCATAGGTCTGTTCAATGTTAATGGTTTTTATGATAATTTGTTATCTTTTCTTGATCAAGCTGTGGAACAGGAATTTCTAACATCTTCGGCACGACAAATCATAATCTCTACTGCTACTGTTGAACAATTGATTGACCAACTATAATCTTTTATCCCTGTAATTGATCCCTCCATGAGTCGCATAAATTGGTCAACTAAGGAAAGCCGTAAAAAGCTTAGATTGGATTTGAGCCTTCATTTGTGAATCCTTGTGTCTTTTGGTTTTATTAATAGCATATTATTTTGTTTTGTTATTTCTTATATTTGTTTAAGTGTGTTTCAAGTTTGTTAGTGTTCGCTGTTTCAGGTGATGTCTTCTATACTATCTTTCTACCTTATGACATTGAAGACAATGTCTCGTTCTGGTTGGGGGGAGAGGGTAGTAGTTGACATTAAAAAAAAACTAACCTACTAACTGTTTTTGTTAAAACCATTTGGCAAAACTGTTATTACTAGGATGATAGAGTAAGGAGGAATTTTATTGACTCTTGAGACGCATCTTAGTAAACATTTTCTAATGGTTATTTGCAATATTCATAACAATGTCTATTAGAAATATTCAGGTTTACATACTCTCGCATTGTTATCACTTGATTCTGCTCATATAGAATCAATCTTAAAGGTAACAACTAAGGGAAAGGGATAGTATTCTTAAACCTTCATTTTCACACACATTTTAACATATGATTATGGGTTGCAAATTAGATTATTACATTATTTATGTTCTTTTGTTAAAGGTAACAACCAAGGGAAAGGGATAGTATATAATTTGCAAAAAAAAATTAATTAAAAAAAATTAAAAAATTTTAAAAAAATTGATGATAATAAAAATGTAGATAAGTTTGGTTTTGTAACCTCCCTAACCTAAGCAATTAAGCCCGAATGGATGTTTTAACACCTAATACCCTAAAGTCAACTGACTTGGGAGCTATTGGCCCAACGCTTGTTACATGGGTTAAGAAGAAAAGCTTAAGGGAATCAAACATTGCACTATCTACGTATCGATACGAACCACGAGTTACTAAGCTTGTAGGGGTGTCTCAACACCTAATGCCCTAAGACCAACCGATGCAGGAGTCATTGGCCGAAAGCTCGTTACATGGGTTAAAGATGCATTGTGTTTTCAGTTATATGTATATATATTTAAAAAAAAAGAGAAAAAAAAAGAAGAAGATAATAATCTCAACCCAAGAAAGTTAACCTTAAACATTAGAACATAATATTATTTTCTTCTAATAAAAGCCCCATCATCTATGTTTTCATACATTGAGCACATAAAAAAGGAAGGTTTATTAATATCTTGTTTAAGAGGTATTGAGCAGATATATAAATTTAATGAGAGTTTGTTTATCTGGATAGATTAATGGAAGTTGAATGATGAATGCCTTGCTTTGTAGAATTTGCAAATGATTTTTTCTATTTTAACGCTTTGATTACTAGGGACTAGTAATAAGTTGGTTGGGAGGTGTGATAAGTACTTAAAAGTGCATTTTTATCAAGGTTTTATATCATCATTTTGCACTTGAAATATCAATAACTCCTTAACTAAAGCATGTTTTATAATAACAAGTCTGATAATTTAAGATAGCTTAAATTTATGGTAAATGCTCATTTTAAATGCAGGCCTATCACATAAATCAAATGATTGATTGATGAGTTCAACTATTGAAATTGAGAAGACAAAGAGAAGGTCAAAATTAGAAAAGAGATGTTGGTTCAGTCCAAACTGGAACACTGTTCAGTTATTGGGTCATATCCAGAGTTGTAGATCTTGGATTTCAATTTGGTTTATATGGCTAGAAAGCTAAGACATAGGCCTAAAACATTCACGGGAGTGCAAGACTCAATTCTGTTGTTTGGAAGTCCAAATCTTAGCAACAACGAAGAAGTCAAAATCTGTCCTGCAGCCCAGATATTGTTTAGTGTTTAGCCCATATCTTGATTTCTAGAAGTCCAAATGCACTGATTCATTTTTCTATTGGAAAGCTGAGACAATTTCCTAGAACTTTCACGATTTAAGTCTGTTCAAATTTTGACGTTATCAATGACATTTTGTTCAGACAAGAAGATAAAGATTGTCACCAAGTCAAGATGTGGCCACCCACTCAACAATTAGTCATCAAATCAATAGTTCCAAATTTTGACCTATAAAAGAAGGCATTTGCCATGCATTTAGGCATCTTGGTTTGCATATCAAGATCATGTTCTTGCTTCCTCTCTTTATATTGTTGTAATGCTGAAGTTTTGTTTACATTAATCTCTTGTTTATGCTTTTCATTTCCTTTCCTTTACTTAGTTAACTTATATCTTATTTATGTTCTTATCTTGTTTATTTATGTTTCTCTTCTTCATTATGTTTAGCTAAGTTTATTATGTCAAGGTGAAAAGGTTACACTAATGGTGTAAGAATCAAGTTCCTTCTTCATTAATGTTTGATACTAACATGTTTTGTATTTGTTATCTTGTTCACTCTTAATACTTTGCTTGTTAAATGGTTAATCTAGATTTATGTTATATAACCCATGGTACAACAAATACTTGGCACTTTCATAGCCCAAACCGTATGGTATAACCGATACCTGTGCTATGAAAAAAACTTGATTTGTTGTTAACATAAGTTATAATCATGAATGCCTGACAACATTTACAAGTATTAGCATTATTCGAATAAGATAACTAATGTAATCATGTTAACAATTTATAATCCGATTGTAACTTTCTTTGTGTGTGGTTTCTAGTTGAATAATAAGAGTTTATACTATACTTTAAAATACCATTAGTGGATCCTCTAACCTTGATATTTGTTTTTATCATTGTTTAATCCTCACATTGATCTTCCATCTCAAAGTTCTCATCAACTTCTTCTTCTTCTTCTTCTTCTTCTTCTTTTTCTTCTTCTTCTTCTTCATTATTTTACTATTACTATTATTATTACTATTACTATTGTTATTGTTGTTGTTGTTGTTGTTACTATTATTATTTATAATTTATACAATTAACCTCCCTGTGGTTCGACCCGGTCTTGCCGGGTTATTTATTACTTCAACATTCCCGCACTTGGGAGAAGACATCAATCTCTTAGTCGTGTCAATACCTGCAAAAATTGGTTAGTGGTAAAAAAAAAATCCTCACGTCGCTTGTGTTTCACTCAAACACTCTTAATATTCACACACGCTCACACCTCTTGTCTCTCCTTATGGTTCTTGCAAAACTAAAACCAACACCAAATAAAATCAATCTTAGCAGTGCAATCCAAATATATATATGACTCAAGAAGAAATAAAACCCAGAAAACAAGCATAAACAAAACTGCGATGATAGTCTCTCGAGTAAAAGCGAATCTATCCGAAATACGAACAAAATTGAAGACTTGAATAAAAACAGAAACAAAATATGCAAAAATAATGAAACAACACCCAAATATGTTGGAAATATACTGCAAGAAACAAAAACAATAGAAAGAAAGGGAATTTCAAAAGTTGACGCAAAATAGACTCGTTCTGACGAGTTAAGTCCGAATATGAAACCTAAAGTAAATGATTTCCAATTGAGCTAAAATTTCAGATACAGTGCGATATGAACCCAAATAAATAGATTATAAAGTTTGAGCAATTTATGATAAGGTTCGATATACTAACGCAAAAACATTAAGAATTAGATTTGATTAGACCCGAAATTGAAAACCAAAGCAAATAATATCCAATTGACCCCAAATTTGATATGTTGTGCTATTAGAACCCCAGTAATTAGAGTATCAAATTTGAGCTAATTGAGAGTTGATTTGATCCACTTTTCTCTTGTTTAGTTTTCTGTGGCAGAATCCAATAAACGTCTTTTTGAATGATTTTTTTTTGCTTTTCCCTTCGCTTTTTTTTTTTGCTTTTGATGCTACTGATATATTTTGAACAATAATATATTAAAATAACAATTTTTTTATATGCCACAAATTCAAGGAGAAGAAGAAATTGGATACTAAGGAATTTTTGTGGAATCAACAAGAAACAAAAATTTCAGAAGGATATAACCTGATTAATGAAGCCAAGCTCTGATACCAAATTATGCGAACCTCGTGATCACATGGTCATGCAACCCACACGCAAAGACACCAATTCCCAGAAAGCCAAGTAAATCAGGTTTGATAGGAGTGTGACACAAAGATAACTTGTACCTAGGCACCAACACTTTTGGAAATGGAGACCCCCACCCAACGAATATTGATTTGTGAATGATAAGTATAAGGATGATGCCATGAAGACAGTTGTTCTTCGATAAGTCATTTTCAGTCCTTTATAGAACCAAGGAAGTGAGATTATCCTACCAACACACAATAAATGCAGCAAAGAAGTTTATTGGTTTGAAAATTGCATAACCTTACATGTCTGGTTATGCCTTTATTTATATTGACTCTAGACTTAAAGAAACCCTAATGGACCCCCCTTAGGTGGACTTATATGACCCAAAGACTAAGAAGAAAATAATAAAAATTAATAAAAAGCTGAAAATTACCACCCTAAATATGCTAGAATCAGATTTGTCACCTTAAGAAGTCCCAAATAAACTAAGAGAAATTTGATTTGGAAAATTTGTGTTGCTACCCCCCTTGATGTCCTTGATTAGCTTGGATTTCCTTGTTTAACTTGGACAAATAAGAAAACAAATTCCCTCATTTGTTGCTGATTTAATTGCTTTCCTTCCTAAGTTAGGAAAAGCATTAAATAATCCTCCCCTCTTTAGGAATAAGGTTTGGCCAACTTCCTTACTTAATTAGGAAAATAAATTGCTGATTTTCTATCCTTGTAGAATTAGGAAAAAACAAGACTAACAAGGTTGGTATTGGGCCGGACACATCAGCCCCTTGTTCCACATGAATTGAGCTCTTCTTGGACCTCAATTAGATGAATTAAAAGAACTCTATGCATTGGTAAGAGCACTTGAGACATGACAAAGATTACTTGTGGGCAAAAGAGTTCGTAATCCATTCGGATCATGAGTCCCTGAAACATCTAAAAGGACAAGGTAAGTTGGATATGAGACATGCAAAATGGGTTGAATTCATTGAAACCTTTTCTTACATAATCAAGTATAAGCAAGGCAAAGAGAACATCGTAGTTGATGCACTTTTGCGCAGGTATGTTCTTTTACACACCATGAATAGTGATTGCTAGACTTTGAATATGTGAAGGAATTGTATGATAATGATTCGACTTTGCCGAGATTTATAATGCATGTGGACATTCAAACTTTCCGTAAGTTTTATTTGATGGATGGTTATTTGTTCAAAGAGAATAGATTGTGTGTTCCTGCTAGTTCTTTGCGTGAATTGCTTGTTCGTGAAGCACATGAGGATGGTTTAATGGGCCACTTTAGGGTTGAAAAAACCTTGGATGTATTGCATGAGCACTTCTATTGGCCAAAGATGAAAAGAGATGTGCAACGAATTTGTGAACAGTGCATTGCTTGTAGAAAGGCAAAATCTAGAGTACAACCGTATGGACTATATACATCATATCCGTGCCTACTGAACCTTAGGTAGATATCTCTATAGACTTTGTTTTAGGTTTACCTAGGTCAAAGAAAGGTAGACACTCTATTTTTGTTATGGTTGATAGGTTTTCTAAAATGACGCATTTCATTGCATGCCATAAAACAGATGATGCATCTCATATCACAGACTTGTTCTTTAAGGAGATTGTATGTTTGCATGGCATTCCTAAGAGTATAATGTCAGATTGTGATGTTCAGTTCCTTAGCTACTTTTGGAAGACCTTATGGGGAAAGTTGGGAACTAAACTCTTATTTTCGACAAAATGTCATCCTCAAATAGATGGACAAACTGAGGTAGTGAATAGAATATTATCCTAACTTTTACGTGCTATAATTCAAAAGAATTTAAAAATTTGGGAAGAATGTTTGCCTTTTATTGAGTTTGCTTATAATAGAACTGCGCATTTGACTACTGGTTTTTCTCCTTTTGAAATTGTTTATGGTTTTAATCCACTAACTCCTATGAAATTAATTCTTTTACCTTTTGAAGAAAGGGTAAGTTTAGATGGTGTAAAGAAGATAAAAGATGGTGAGACAACTCCATGAGGGAGTTCGACTGCAAATAGAGAAAAAGAACAGACTTTACGCTTCTAAAGCAAATAAGGGACGTAAACTAGTTGTTTCCAACCTAGTGATTGGGTTTGGGTGCCCATGCGTAAGGAATGATTTCCTAACCAAAGAAAATCAAAATTACAGCCTCGTGGTGATGGTCCATTTCAGGTTTTAGAGAGAATCAATGACAACACATACAAAATTGACCTTCCAGGTGAGTATGGTGTTAGTGCTACCTTTAATATTGCTGATTTTACGTTGTTTGACACAGATTTTGATTCGAGATCGAATCCTTTCGAGGAGAGAGGGGATGATGTGTACCAGCCTAGAAACACCATCAAGGACCCATTACATATTCCAAATGGTCCAATGACTAGATCCAAGACAAAGGCATTGAATGCATTGCCTTTGTTTTGAACATTTCAACCAAGTCAGAATTGAAAGGTCCATTAGAGTATCAAGAGGAGACCCTAGTACATCTTATCCATGTGCACGAGAGGTCCAATACAACCTTATTTGGGCCATGAGGTGAGGACAACAAAGTAAACAAAAGAATCTTACTACAACTAGGAAACAACATGGTGGCTACCTTTTTCTTTTGTTTCTAGGATTAAGGGGTTGCATGGAAGGCTATAAATAAGCCTTGAATCAGTTCTGTAATATTTTACTTCCTAATCTTTTTCTCATGGCAGAACCTGGATTTCATATTAGGGGCTTTATTTTATTTTGTTAACTACAGCTCAAGGCTTGTTTGGGCTTAATTAGTACTTTGTTTTTAGTTAGGATCCAAGGCTTGTTTGGATTAAGTTATGGGCTTTTCGGTTTAGGGTTTTGGGTCGGGTTTTGAATGGACCTCATATAAGTCCACATAAGGGGTCCATTAGGGTTAATTTTTCAAGAACTATTTAAAAAAACTCATGTAAGCTAAAATTTCAGCAGCTTTGATGATTCTGCATTTTTCAGTTTTAACTTGTGAGAGTGATTCTTGCATTTGTCAGTTCTTGAACGAACTGAATCTGACTTATCGAAGATTAACTGGCTTTATGGCGTCATTCTACTCAATCCAATAGTGTTAGTGCCTTGGGGCAGGTTTCCATTGTGTCACACTTTTATCAGACCTATTTTAGCTTTCCGGGATCAGATCTCAATCTTGATTATGGGTTGCGTGACCACATGATCACGAGGTTCGCATCAATCAGCAATGGGTCATTTCTCGTGCATTAGAACAACTGTAATACCTATTCCCGAAGCATCACATTCAATCTCAAAAGCTTTATGAAAATCAGGTAAAGATAGCAATGGTGCTGAAATAAACTTTGATTTTAACAAGCTAAATGCACTTTCTTGTTCTTCTCCCCACTTGAACCCCATGAATTTCTTAATGATTTCAGTCAATGGAGAGACTATAGTACTAAAGTCTTTAACAAACCTCCTATAGAAACTAGCCAAACCGTGAATACTTCTAACTTCTGTTATTGATTTTGGTGTAGGCCATTCTTGAATAGACTTAACCTTAGCCTCATCCATCTCTATATCTTTTGCACTAACAACATATCCAAGAAAAATAATTTTATCCATGCGAGAGTCACCTTTTTAAAAATTATCATATAAGGACTCTTTTCTAAGCACATCAAGAACTTATCTCAAATGATCTATATGCTCATCAAAATCCTTACTATAAATCAAAATATCATCAAAGTAAGACAACTACAAACTTACCAATGAAAGCACGCAAAACATGATTCGTCAATCTTATAAAAGTACTAGGTGCATTAGTAAGTCCAAAGGCATAACCAACCACTCATACAAACCATATTTAGTTTTAAAAGCAGTTTTCCATTCATCCCCCTTGATGTGCCATGAATGATTCAAAAATTGACAACAATGAATATGATGAAAAATGGATGAAGGATGGGTATGGTTGGTTATCTTTCTTTTGGTGTGTAGGCTGGATTATAGTGATTTTAAGGTAAATAAGATCGAAGATAGACTAGAATGATACTTTGATAAGTCGATCTGGATGCCACAAAGATCAATCTAGGATTTCGACGCCACACTTTTTGTGATTGAAAAGTGATAAGTCAGGTAAGGTTCTTCACAAAAATCAATTTGGAAGAACAATTCTTAATTCTCTAAATTAAGTTTCAAATCTTGGCCAAAACTAGACAAATTTAACTAGAACACGTTTTCTGACCTTAATTGAAACATAAACAGACTAAATTTAAAACGGCTATAGCTTCTTGCACAAAAGTCCAATGCAATCATGGTTGGACAATCTAGAAAGATCACGTTCTGAACTTGAAATCCACCTAGATTAGTCTTGTCTTCACATGCAATGGATGACTTCAAAATCGAGTTCAAATTCATCTACTATTCTGACTATAAACAACATCAATTTTCTTCACTTATTTGCGTTATCAATCCAAACTCAAGCGTGCCCAACATTAAAAGAACCATTAAGGATGCCCTTTTGCATGGGTGGATGAGGAATCGATACTCGCGATGATGATGAGGGTCGGTCGCGCCCGAGTTAGTGACGATTCGAAAGGGCCATAACTTTTTATCCCACCATTGGATCGCGATCAAAGTTTTACTGGAGTTTCCGGATGCCCCTTTGCATGGAGTGGATGAGGAATCGATACTCGGCGATGATGGGGTCTAGTCACGGCAGGCTTGTGTGACGGTTCGGAAGGGCCATAACTTTTGATCCGACCGTTGGATCGCGATCAAACTTTCTTGGAGTTTCGGATGCTCCTTTGCGTGGAGTGGATGATGAGGTTTGGTCGCGCCAAGATTGGGTGACGGTTCGAAAGGGCCACAACTTTTGATCCAACCGTTGGATCGCGATCAAACTTTCTTGGAGTTCCGGATGCCCTTTGCATGGAGTGGATGAGGAATCGATACTCGATGATGATGAGGTGTGGTCGCGCCGGCTTGAGTGACGGTTCGAAAGGGCCATAACTTTTGATCCGACCAGTTGGATCGCGATCAAACTTTTCTCGGGTTTCCGGATGCTCCTTTTCATGGAGTGGATGAGGAATCGATACTCGGCGATGATGAGGTCTCGTCGCGCCAGGATTGGTGTGATTTGAAAGTGCCATAACTTTTGATCCACCGTTGGATCGCGATCAAACTTTTTGGAGTTTTCGGATGCCCCTTTGCATGGAGTGGATGAGGAATCGATACTCGGTGATGATGAGGTCTGGTCGCGCCGAGGCTTGGTGACGGTTCGAAAGGGCCATAACTTTTGATCCCACCATTGGATCGCGATCAAACTTTTTGAGGTTTCGGATGCCCCTTTGCATGGAGTGGATGAGGAATCGATACTCGGCGATGATGAGGTCCCGTCGCGCCAGGCTTGAGTGGTACGGTTCGAAAGGGCCATAACTTTTGATCCAACCGTTGGATCGCGATCAAACTTTCTTGGAGTTTCCGGATGCCCTTTGCATGGAGTGGATGAGGAATCGATACTCGGTGATGATGAGGTCTCGTCGCGCCAGGCTTGGTGACGGTTGAAAGGGCCATAACTTTTGATCCCACCATTGGATCGCGATCAAAATTTTAATGGGTTTCCGGATGCCCCTTTGCATGGAGTGGATGAGGAATCGATACCGGATGATGAGGTCTAGTCGCGCCAGGCTTGAGTGACGGTTCGAAAGGGCCATAACTTTTGATCCGACCGTTGGATCGCGATCAAACTTTCTTGGGAGTTTCGGATGCTCCTTTGCGTGGAGTGGATGATGAGGTATGATGAGTCGCGCCAAGATTGGGTGACGGTTCGAAAGGGCCATAACTTTTGATCCAACCGTTGGATCGCGATCAAACTTTACTTGGAGTTTCCGGATGCCCCTTTGCATGGAGTGGATGAGGAATCGATCCGGATGATGAGGTCTGGTCGCGCCAGGCTTGGTGACGGTTCGAAAGGGCCATAACTTTTGATCCAACCGTTGGATCGCGATCAAACTTTTCTTGGAGTTTCCGGATGCTCCTTTCATGGAGTGGATGAGGAATCGATACTCGGCGATGATGAGGTCTCGGTCGCCAGGATTGAGTGACGGTTCGAAAGGGCCATAACTTTTGATCCCACCATTGGATCGCGATCAAACTTTCTTTGGAGTTTCGGATGCCCCTTTGCATGGAGTGGATGAGGAATCGATACTCGGTGATGATGAGTCTGGGTCGCGCCGAGCTTGAGTGACGGTCGAAGGGCCATAACTTTTGATCCAACCGTTGGATCGCGTTCAAACTTTCTTGGGAGTTTCGGATGCCCTTTTGCATGGAGTGGATGAGGAATCGATACTCGATGATGATGAGGTCTCGTCGCGCCAGGCTTGAGTGACGGTTCGAAGGGCCATAACTTTTGATCCCACCATTGGATCGCGATCAAAATTTTACTGGAGTTTTCGGATGCCCCTTTGCATGGAGTGGATGAGGAATCGATACTCGGCGATGATGAGGTCTGGTCGCGCCGGGCTTGAGTGACGGTTCGAAAGGGCCATAACTTTTGATCCACCGTTGGATCGCGATCAAACTTTCTTGGAGTTTCCGGATGCCCCTTTGCATGGAGTGGATGAGGAATCGATCGATGATGATGAGGTCTCGTCGCGCCGGGCTTGAGTGACGATTCGAAAGGGCCATAACTTTTGATCCCACCATTGGATCGCGATCAAAATTTTCCTGGAGTTTCCGGATGCCCCTTTGCATGGAGTGGATGAGGAATCGATACTCGGCGATGATGAGGTCTGGTCACGCCAGGCTTGAGTGACGGTTCGAAAGGGCCAAAGCTTTTGATCCAACCGTTGGATCGCGTTCAAACTTTCTTTGGGTTTCCGGATGCCCTTTTGCATGGAGTGGATGAGGAATCGATACTCGATGATGATGAGGTCTCGTCGCGCCCAGGTTAAGTGACGGTTCGAAAGGGCCATAACTTTTGATCCCACCATTGGATCGCGATCAAAATTTTACTGGAGTTTCCGGATGCCCCTTTGCATGGAGTGGATGAGGAATCGATACTCGGCGATGATGAGGTGTGGTCGCGCCGAGGCTTGAGTGACGGTTCGAAAGGGCCATAACTTTTGATCCAACCGTTGGATCGCGATCAAACTTTTTGGGTTTCCGGATGCCCTTTTGCATGGAGTGGATGAGGAATCGATACTCGATGATGATGAGGTCTCGTCGCGCCGGGCTTGAGTGACGGTTCGAAAGGGCCATAACTTTTGATCCCACCATTGGATCGCGATCAAAATTTCTTTGGAGTTTCCGGATGCCCCTTTGCATGGAGTGGATGAGGAATCGATACTCGGCGATGATGAGGTCTGGTCGCGCCGAGGCTTGAGTGACGGTTCGAAAGGGCCATAACTTTTGATCCACCGGTTGGATCGCGATCAAACTTTACTGCAGTTTCCGGATGCCCTTTTGCATGGAGTGGATGAGGAATCGATACTCGATGATGATGAGGTCTCGTCGCGCCAGGCTTGAGTGACGTTTCGAAAGGGCCATAACTTTTGATCCCACCATTGGATCGCGATCAAAATTTCTTGGAGTTCCGGATGCCCCTTTGCATGGAGTGGATGAGGAATCGATACTCGGCGATGATGAGGGTCTAGTCACGCCAGGCTTGTGTGACGGTTCGAAAGGGCCATAACTTTTGATCCGACCGTTGGATCGCGATCAAACTTTCTTGGAGTTTCCGGATGCTCCTTTGCGTGGAGTGGATGAGGAGATGATGATGTGAGGTCTGTCGCGCCAAGATTGGGTGACGGTTCGAAGGGCCACAACTTTTGATCCAACCGTTGGATCGCGATCAAACTTTTCTTGGAGTTTCCGGATGCCCCTTTGCATGGAGTGGATGAGGAATCGATACTCGATGATGATGAGGTGTGGTCGCGCCGGGCTTGGTGACGGTTCGAAAGGGCCATAACTTTTGATCCGGCCGTTGGATCGCGATCAAACTTTTATTGGAGTTTCCGGATGCCCCTTTGCATGGAGTGGATGAGGAATCGATACTCGGTGATGATGAGGTCTCGTCGCGCCGGGCTTGAGTGACGGTTCGAAAGGGCCATAACTTTTGATCCCACCGTTGGATCGCGATCAAACTTTTACTGGAGTTTCCGGATGCCCTTTTGCATGGAGTGGATGAGGAATCGATACTCGATGATGATGAGGTCTCGTCGCGCCGGGCTTGAGTGACGGTTCGAAAGGGCCATAACTTTTGATCCCACCATTGGATCGCGATCAAAATTTTCTTGGAGTTTCCGGATGCCCCTTTGCATGGAGTGGATGAGGAATCGATACTCGGCGATGATGAGGTCTGTCGCGCCAAGATTTAGTGACGGTTCGAAAGGGCCATAACTTTTGATCCACCTGGTTGGATCGCGATCAAACTTTTTTTGGAGTTTCCGGATGCCCCTTTGCATGGAGTGGATGAGGAATCGATACTCGATGATGATGAGGTGTGGTCACGCCAGGCTTGGTGACGGTCGAAAGGGCCATAACTTTTGATCCAACCGTTGGATCGCGATCAAACTTTTGTTGGAGTTTCCGGAAGCCTTTTTCCATGGAGTGGATGAGGAATCGATACTCGATGATGATGAGGTCTCGTCGCGCCGGGCTTAAGTGACGGTTCGAAAGGGCCATAACTTTTGATCCCACCATTGGATCGCGATCAAAATTTTGGAGTTTCCGGATGCCCCTTTGCATGGAGTGGATGAGGAATCGATACTCGGCGATGATGAGGTCTGGTCGCGCCGGCTTGAGTGACGGATCGAAAGGGCCATAACTTTTGATCCACCGGTTGGATCGCGTTCAAACTTTCTTGGAGTTTCCGGATGCCCTTTTGCATGGAGTGGATGAGGAATCGATACTCGATGATGATGAGGTCTCGTCGCGCCGGGCTTGAGTGACGGATCGAAAGGGCCATAACTTTTGATCCCACCATTGGATCGCGATCAAAATTTTATTAGAGTTTTCGGATGCCCCTTTGCATGGAGTGGATGAGGAATCGATACTCGGCGATGATGACGTCTGGTCGCGCCAGGCTTGAGTGACGGATCGAAAGGGCCATAACTTTTGATCCAACCGGTTGGATCGCGTTCAAACTTTTACTTGGAGTTTCCGGATGCCCTTTTGCATGGAGTGGATGAGGAATCGATACTCGATGATGATGAGGTCTCGTCGCGCCGGGCTTAAGTGAGGTTCGAAAGGGCCATAACTTTTGATCCCACCATTGGATCGCGATCAAAATTTTCTTGGAGTTTCGGATGCCCCTTTGCATGGAGTGGATGAGGAATCGATACTCGGCGATGATGACGTCTGGTCGCGCCAGGCTTGAGTGACGGATCGAAAGGGCCATAACTTTTGATCCAACCGTTGGATCACGTTCAAACTTTTACTGGAGTTTCCAGATGCCCCTTTGCATGGAGTGGATGAGGAATCGATACTCGATGATGATGAGGTCTCGTCGCGCCAGGCTTGAGTGACGGTTCGAAAGGGCCATAACTTTTGATCCCACCATTGGATCGCGATCAAAATTTTACTGGGGGTTTCCGGATGCCCCTTTGCATGGAGTGGATGAGGAATCGATACTCGGCGATGATGAGGTGTGGTCCCGCCGGGCTTGAGTGACGGTTCGAAAGGGCCATAACTTTTGATCCGACCGTTGGATCGCGATCAAACTTTTACTGGAGTTTCCGGATGCTCCTTTGCATGGAGTGGATGAGGAATCGATACTCGATGATGATGAGGTCTCGTCGCGCCAGGCTTGAGTGACGATTCGAAAGGGCCATAACTTTTGATCCCACCATTGGATCGCGATCAAAATTTCTTGGAGTTTCCGGATGCCCCTTTGCATGGAGTGGATGAGGAATCGATACTCGGCGATGATGGGGTCTAGTCACGGCAGGCTTGTGTGACGGTTCGGAAGGGCCATAACTTTTGATCCGACCGTTGGATCGCGATCAAACTTTCTTGGAGTTTCCGGATGCTCCTTTGCGTGGAGTGGATGATGAGGTTTGGTGGTCCGCCAAGATTGGGTGACGGTTCGAAAGGGCCACAACTTTTGATCCAACCGTTGGATCGCGATCAAACTTTTATTTGGAGTTTCCGGATGCCCCTTTGCATGGAGTGGATGAGGAATCGATACTCGGCGATGATGAGGTGTGGTCGCGCCAGGCTTGAGTAACGGTTCGAAAGGGCCATAACTTTTGATCCGACCGTTGGATCGCGATCAAACTTTTATTGGAGTTTCCGGATGCTCCCTTTCATGGAGTGGATGAGGAATCGATACTCGGCGATGATGAGGTCTGGTCGCCGGGCTTGAGTGACGGATCGAAAGGGCCATAACTTTTGATCCCACCGTTGGATCCGTTCAAACTTTCTTGGAGTTTCCGGATGCCCTTTTGCATGGAGTGGATGAGGAATCCATACTCGATGATGAAGAGGTCTCGTCGCGCCAGGCTTGAGTGACGGTTCGAAAGGGCCATAACTTTTGATCCCACCATTGGATCGCGATCAAAATTTTACTTGGAGTTTCCGGATGCCCCTTTGCATGGAGTGGATGAGGAATCGATACTCGGCGATGATGAGGTCTGTCGCGCCAAGATTTAGTGACGGTTCGAAAGGGCCATAACTTTTGATCCAACCGTTGGATCGCGATCAAACTTTCTTGGAGTTTCCGGATGCCCTTTTGCATGGAGTGGATGAGGAATCGATACTCGATGATGATGACGTCCGAGTCGCGCCGAGGCTTGAGTGACGGTTCGAAAGGGCCATAACTTTTGATCCAACCGTTGGATCGCGTTCAAACTTGTCTTGGAGTTTCCGGATGCCCTTTTGCATGGAGTGGATGAGGAATCGATACTCGATGATGATGAGGTCTCGTCGCGCCAGGCTTGAGTGACGGATCGAAAGGGCCATAACTTTTGATCCAACCGTTGGATCACGTTCAAACTTGTCTTGGAGTTTCCGGATGCCCTTTTGCATGGAGTGGATGAGGAATCGATACTCGATGATGATGAGGTCTCGTCGCGCCAAGGCTTGAGTGACGGTTCGAAAGGGCCATAACTTTTGATCCCACCATTGGATCGCGATCAAACTTTTACTTGGAGTTTCCGGATGCCCCTTTGCATGGAGTGGATGAGGAATCGATACTCGGCGATGATGAGGTGTGGTCCCGCCGAGGCTTGAGTGACGGTTCGAAAGGGCCATAACTTTTGATCCAGCCGTTGGATCGCGATCAAACTTTCTTTGGAGTTTCCGGATGCCCTTTGCATGGAGTGGATGAGGAATCGATACTCGATGATGATGAGGTCTCGTCGCGCCGAGGCTTGAGTGACGGTTCGAAAGGGCCATAACTTTTAATCCCACCATTGGATCGCGATCAAAATTTCTTTGGAGTTTCCGGATGGATGCCCCTTTGCATGGAGTGGATGAGGAATCGATACTCGGCGATGATGGGGTCTAGTCACGCCGAGGCTTGTGTGACGGTTCGAAAGGGCCATAACTTTTGATCCGACCGTTGGATCGCGATCAAACTTTTACTTGGAGTTTCGGATGCCCTTTTGCATGGAGTGGATGAGGAATCAATACTCGATGATGATGAGGTCTGGTCGCGCCAGGCTTGAGTGACGGTCGAAAGGGCCATAACTTTTGATCCCACCATTGGATCGCGATCAAAATTTCTTTGGAGTTTCCGGATGCCCCTTTGCATGGAGTGGATGAGGAATCGATACTCGATGATGATGAGGTCTGGTCGCGCCGGAGCTTGAGTGACGGATCGAAAGGGCCATAACTTTTGATCCAACCGTTGGATCGCGATCAAACTTTTACAGGAGTTTCCGGATGCCCTTTTGCATGGAGTGGATGGCGAATCGATACTCGATGATGATGAGGTCTGGTCGCGCCACGCTTGAGTGACGGTTCGAAAGGGCCATAACTTTTGATCCGACCGTTGGATCGCGATCAAACTTTTACTGGAGTTTTCGGATGCCCCTTTGCATGGAGTGGATGAGGAATCGATACTCGGTGATGATGACGTCTCGTCGCGCCAGGCTTGAGTGACGGATCGAAAGGGCCATAACTTTTGATCCCACCATTGGATCGCGATCAAAATTTTTTGGAGTTTCCGGATGCCCCTTTGCATGGAGTGGATGAGGAATCGATACTCGGCGATGATGACGTCTGGTCACGCCAGGCTTGAGTGACGGTTCGAAAGGGCCATAACTTTTGATCCGACCGTTGGATCACGTTCAAACTTTTACTGGAGTTTCCGGATGCTCCTTTGCATAGAGTGGATGAGGAATCGATACTCGATGATGATGAGGTCTCGTCGCGCCGGGCTTGAGTGACGGATTCGAAAGGGCCATAACTTTTAATCCCACCATTGGATCGCGATCAAAATTTTCTTGGAGTTTCCGGATGCCCCTTTGCATGGAGTGGATGAGGAATCGATACTCGGCGATGATGGGGTCTAGTCACGCCGAGGCTTGTGTGACGGTTCGAAAGGGCCATAACTTTTGATCCGACCGTTGGATCGCGATCAAACTTTTCTTGGAGTTTCCGGATGCTCCTTTGCATGGAGTGGATGAGGATGGTCTGTGAGTCTGCGCCAAGATTGGGTGACGGTTCGAAAGGGCCACAACTTTTGATCCAACCGTTGGATCGCGATCAAACTTTTCTTGGAGTTTCCGGATGCCCCTTTGCATGGAGTGGATGAGGAATCGATACTCGGCGATGATGAGGTGTGGTCGCGCCGGCTTGAGTGACGGTTCGAAAGGGCCATAACTTTTGATCCGACCGTTGGATCGCGATCAAACTTTTACTTGGAGTTTCCGGATGCCCCTTTGCATGGAGTGGATGAGGAATCGATACTCGGCGATGATGAGGTGCTGGTCGCGCCACGATTGAGTGACGGTTCGAAAGGGCCATAACTTTTGATCCGACCGTTGGATCGCGATCAAACTTTTACTGGAGTTTTCGGATGCCCCTTTGCATGGAGTGGATGAGGAATCGATACTCGGTGATGATGACGTCTGGTCGCGCCAGGCTTGAGTGACGGATCGAAAGGGCCATAACTTTTGATCCAACCGTTGGATCGCGTTCAAACTTGTCTTGGAGTTTCCGGATGCCCTTTTGCATGGAGTGGATGAGGAATCGATACTCGATGATGATGAGGTCTCGTCGCGCCGGGCTTAAGTGACGGATCGAAAGGGCCATAACTTTTGATCCCACCATTGGATCGCGATCAAAATTTCTACTGGAGTTTCCGGATGCCCCTTTGCATGGAGTGGATGAGGAATCGATACTCGGCGATGATGAGGTGTGGTCGCCCAGGCTTGAGTGACGGATCGAAAGGGCCATAACTTTTGATCCAACCGTTGGATCGCGTTCAAACTTGTCTTTGGAGTTTCCGGATGCCCTTTTGCATGGAGTGGATGAGGAATCAATACTCGATGATGATGAGGTCTCGTCGCGCCGGGCTTGAGTGACGATCGAAAGGGCCATAACTTTTCATCCCACCATTGGATCGCGATCAAAATTTTATTAGAGTTTTCGGATGCCCCTTTGCATGGAGTGGATGAGGAATCGATACTCGGCGATGATGACGTCTGGTCGCGCCAGGCTTGAGTGACGGATCGAAAGGGCCATAACTTTTGATCCAACCGTTGGATCGCGTTCAAACTTGTACTTGGAGTTTCCGGATGCCCTTTTGCATGGAGTGGATGAGGAATCGATACTCGATGATGATGAGGTCTCGTCGCGCCGGGCTTAAGTGAGGATTCGAAAGGGCCATAACTTTTGATCCCACCATTGGATCGCGATCAAAATTTTACTGGGAGTTTCCGGATGCCCCTTTGCATGGAGTGGATGAGGAATCGATACTCGGCGATGATGACGTCTCGTCGCGCCAGGCTTGAGGGACGGATCGAAAGGGCCATAACTTTTGATCCAACCGTTGGATCACGTTCAAACTTGTCTTGGAGTTTCCGGATGCCCTTTTGCATGGAGTGGATGAGGAATCGATACTCGATGATGATGAGGTCTCGTCGCGCCGGGCTTGAGTGACGATTCGAAAGGGCCATAACTTTTGATCCCACCATTGGATCGCGATCAAAATTTTACTTGGAGTTTCCGGATGCCCCTTTGCATGGAGTGGATGAGGAATCGATACTCGGCGATGATGAGGTGTGGTCCCGCCAGGCTTGAGTGACAGTTCGAAAGGGCCATAACTTTTGATCCGACCGTTGGATCGCGATCAAACTTTTACAGGAGTTTCCGGATGCTCCTTTGCATGGAGTGGATGAGGAATCGATACTCGATGATGATGAGGTCTCGTCGCGCCAGGCTTGAGTGACGATTCGAAAGGGCCATAACTTTTAATCCCACCATTGGATCGCGATCAAAATTTTACTGGAGTTTCCGGATGCCCCTTTGCATGGAGTGGATGAGGAATCGATACTCGGCGATGATGGGGTCTAGTCACGGCAGGCTTGTGTGACGGTTCGGAAGGGCCATAACTTTTGATCCGACCGTTGGATCGCGATCAAACTTTTACTGGAGTTTACGGATGCTCCTTTGCGTGGAGTGGATGATGAGGTTTGGTCGCGCCAAGATTGGGTGACGGTTCGAAAGGGCCACAACTTTTGATCCAACCGTTGGATCGCGATCAAACTTTTACTTGGAGTTTCCAGATGCCCCTTTGCATGGAGGGGATGAGGAATCGATACTCGGCGATGATGAGGTGTGGTCCCGCCAGGCTTGAGTAACGGTTCGAAAGGGCCATAACTTTTGATCCGACCGTTGGATCGCGATCAAACTTTTATTGGAGTTTCCGGATGCTCCCTTTCATGGAGTGGATGAGGAATCGATACTCGGCGATGATGAGGTCTGGTCACGCCAGGCTTGAGTGACGGATCGAAAGGGCCATAACTTTTGATTCAACCGTTGGATCACGTTCAAACTTGTCTTGGAGTTTCCGGATGCCCTTTTGCATGGAGTGGATGAGGAATCCATACTCGATGATGAAGAGGTCTCGTCGCGCCAGGCTTGAGTGACGATTCGAAAGGGTCATAACTTTTGATCCCACCATTGGATCGCGATCAAAATTTTTTCGGAGTTTCCGGTTGCCCCTTTGCATGGAGTGGATGAGGAATCGATACTCGGCGATGATGAGGTCTGTCGCGCCAAGATTTAGTGACGGTTCGAACGGGCCACAACTTTTGATCCAACCGTTGGATCGCGATCAAACTTTTCTTGGAGTTTCCGGATGCCCCTTTGCATGGAGTGGATGAGGAATCGATACTCGATGATGATGACGTCTGGTCGCGCCAGGCTTGAGTGACGGATCGAAAGGGCCATAACTTTTGATCCAACCGTTGGATCGCGTTCAAACTTGTACTGGAGTTTCCCGATGCCCTTTTGCATGGAGTGGATGAGGAATCGATACTCGATGATGAGGTCTCGTCGCGCCAGGCTTGAGTGACGGATCGAAAGGGCCATAACTTTTGATCCAACCGTTGGATCACGTTCAAACTTTTTGGAGTTTCCGGATGCCCTTTTGCATGGAGTGGATGAGGAATCGATACTCGATGATGATGAGGTCTCGTCGCGCCGGGCTTGAGTGACGATCGAAAGGGCCATAACTTTTGATCCCACCATTGGATCGCGATCAAAATTTTCTTGGAGTTTCCGGATGCCCCTTTGCATGGAGTGGATGAGGAATCGATACTCGGCGATGATGAGGTGTGGTCCCGCCGAGGCTTGAGTGACGGTTCGAAAGGGCCATAACTTTTGATCCGACCGTTGGATCGCGATCAAACTTTTACTTGGAGTTTCCGGATGCCCCTTTGCATGGAGTGGATGAGGAATCGATACTCGATGATGATGAGGTCTCGTCGCGCCAGGCTTGAGTGACGATTCGAAAGGGCCATAACTTTTCATCCCACCATTGGATCGCGATCAAAATTTTACTTGGAGTTTCCGGATGCCCCTTTGCATGGAGTGGATGAGGAATCGATACTCGGCGATGATGGGGTCTAGTCACGGCAGGCTTGTGTGACGGTTCGGAAGGGCCATAACTTTTGATTCAACCGTTGGATCACGTTCAAACTTGTACTGGAGTTTCTGGATGCCCTTTTGCATGGAGTGGATGAGGAATCAATACTCGATGATGAAGAGGTCTCGTCGCGCCAGGCTTGAGTGACGATTCGAAAGGGTCATAACTTTTGATCCCACCATTGGATCGCGATCAAAATTTTTTTGGAGTTTCCGGATGCCCCTTTGCATGGAGTGGATGAGGAATCGATACTCGGCGATGATGAGGTCTGTCGCGCCAAGATTTAGTGACGGTTCGAAAGGGCCATAACTTTTGATCCAACCGTTGGATCGCGATCAAACTTTCTACTTGGAGTTTCCGGATGCCCCTTTGCATGGAGTGGATGAGGAATCGATACTCGATGATGATGAGGTCTCGTCGCGCCGGGCTTGAGTGACGGATCGAAAGGGCCATAACTTTTGATCCAACCGTTGGATCGCGTTCAAACTTGTCTTTGGAGTTTCCGGATGCCCTTTTGCATGGAGTGGATGAGGAATCGATACTCGATGATGATGAGGTCTCGTCGCGCCGGGCTTGAGTGACGATTCGAAAGGGCCATAACTTTTCATCCCACCATTGGATCGCGATCAAAATTTTACTTGGAGTTTCCGGATGCCCCTTTGCATGGAGTGGATGAGGAATCGATACTCGGCGATGATGGGGTCTAGTCACGCGCCGGGCTTGTCGTGACGGTTCGAAAGGGCCATAACTTTTGATCCGACCGTTGGATCGCGATCAAACTTTTCTTGGAGTTTCCGGATGCTCCTTTGCGTGGAGTGGATGATGAGGTTGGGTCGCGCCAAGATTGGGTGACGGTTCGAAAGGGCCACAACTTTTGATCCAACCGTTGGATCGCAATCAAACTTTCTTGGAGTTTCCGGATGCCCTTTTGCATGGAGTGGATGAGGAATCGATACTCGATGATGATGAGGTCTCGTCACGCCGGGCTTGAGTGACGGTTCGAAAGGGCCATAACTTTTGATCCCACCATTGGATCGCAATCAAACTTTTACTAGAGTTTCCGGATGCCCCTTTGCATGGAGTGGATGAGGAATCGATACTCGGTGATGATGAGGTGTGGTCACGCCGGACTTGAGTGACGGTTCGAAAGGGCCATAACTTTTGATCCGACCGTTGGATCGCGATCAAACTTTTAATGGAGTTTCCGGATGCCCGTTTGCATGGAGCGGATGAGGAATCGATACTCGATGATGATGAGGTCTCGTCGCGCCAGGCTTGAGTGACGGTTCGAAAGGGCCATAACTTTTGATCCCACCATTGGATCGCGATCAAAATTTTACTGGAGTTTCCGGATGCCCCTTTGCATGGAGTGGATGAGGAATCGATACTCGGCGATGATGAGGTGTGGTCGCGCCTGGCTTGAGTGACGGTTCGAAAGGGCCCTAACTTTTGATCCAACCGTTGGATCGCGTTCAAACTTTTACTTGGAGTTTCCGGATGCCCTTTTGCATGGAGTGGATGAGGAATCGATACTCGATGATGATGAGGTCTCGTCGCGCCAGGCTTGAGTGACGATTCGAAAGGGCCATAACTTTTGATCCCACCATTGGATCGCGATCAAAATTTTCTTGGAGTTTCGGATGCCCCTTTGCATGGAGTGGATGAGGAATCGATACTCGGCGATGATGAGGTCTGTCGCGCCAAGATTTAGTGACGGTTCGAAAGGGCCACAACTTTTGATCCAACCATTGGATCGCGATCAAACTTTTACTTGGAGTTTCTAGGATGCCCTTTGCATGGAGTGGATGAGGAATCGATACTCGATGATGATGAGGTCTCGTCGCGCCGGGCTTGAGTGACGGATTCGAAAGGGCCATAACTTTTGATCCCACCATTGGATCGCGATCAAAATTTTACTTGGTGTTTCCGGATGCCCCTTTGCATGGAGTGGATGAGGAATCGATACTCGGCGATGATGAGGTCTGTCGCGCCAAGATTTAGTGACGGTTCGAAAGGGCCACAACTTTTGATCCAACCATTGGATCGCGATCAAACTTTTACTAGAGTTTCCGGATGCCCCTTTGCATGGAGTGGATGAGGAATCGATACTCGATGATGATGAGGTCTCGTCGCGCCGGGCTTAAGTGACGGATTCGAAAGGGCCATAACTTTTGATCCCACCATTGGATCGCGATCAAAATTTTACTTGGAGTTTCCGGATGCCCCTTTGCATGGAGTGGATGAGGAATCGATACTCGGCGATGATGACGTCGGGTCGCGCCGGGCTTGAGTGACGGTTCGAAAGGGCCATAACTTTTGATCCAACCGTTGGATCACGTTCAAACTTGTCTTGGAGTTTCCGGATGCCCTTTTGCATGGAGTGGATGAGGAATCGATACTCGATGATGATGAGGTCTCGTCGCGCCGGGCTTGAGTGACGATTCGAAAGGGCCATAACTTTTGATCCCACCATTGGATCGCGATCAAAATTTCTTTTGGAGTTTCCGGATGCCCCTTTGCATGGAGTGGATGAGGAATCGATACTCGGCGATGATGAGGTCTGGTCGCGCCAGGCTTGAGTGACGTTCGAAAGGGCCATAACTTTTGATCCAACCATTGGATCGCGATCAAACTTTTATTGGAGTTTCCGGATGCCCTTTGCATGGAGTGGATGAGGAATCGATACTCGATGATGATGAGGTCTCGTCGCGCCGGGCTTAAGTGAGGATTCGAAAGGGCCATAACTTTTGATCCCACCATTGGATCGCGATCAAAATTTTGCTGGAGTTTCCGGATGCCCCTTTGCATGGAGTGGATGAGGAATCGATACTCGGCGATGATGAGGTCTGTCGCGCCAAGATTTAGTGACGGTTCGAAAGGGCCACAACTTTTGATCCAACCATTGGATCGCGATCAAACTTTTACTTGGAGTTTCTAGATGCCCCTTTGCATGGAGTGGATGAGGAATCGATACTCGATGATGATGAGGTCTCGTCGCGCCGGGCTTAAGTGAGGATTCGAAAGGGCCATAACTTTTGATCCCACCATTGGATCGCGATCAAAATTTTACTTGGAGTTTCCGGATGCCCCTTTGCATGGAGTGGATGAGGAATCGATACTCGGCGATGATGACGTCTGGTCGCGCCGGGCTTGAGTGACGGATCGAAAGGGCCATAACTTTTGATCCAACCGTTGGATCACGTTCAAACTTGTCTTGGAGTTTCCGGATGCCCTTTTGCATGGAGTGGATGAGGAATCGATACTCGATGATGATGAGGTCTCGTCGCGCCAGGGCTTAAGTGACGGTTCGAAAGGGCCATAACTTTTGATCCCACCATTGGATCGCGATCAAAATTTTACTGGAGTTTCCGGATGCCCCTTTGCATGGAGTGGATGAGGAATCGATACTCGGCGATGATGAGGTGTGGTCGCGCCAGGCTTGAGTGACGGATCGAAAGGGCCATAACTTTTGATCCAACCGTTGGATCACGTTCAAACTTTTACTGGAGTTTCCAGATGCCCTTTTGCATGGAGTGGATGAGAAATCGATACTCGATGATGATGAGGTCTCGTCGCGCCAGGCTTGAGTGACGTTTCAAAAGGGCCATAACTTTTGATCCCACCATTGGATCGCGATCAAAATTTTCTTGGAGTTTCCGGATGCCCCTTTGCATGGAGTGGATGAGGAATCGATACTCGGCGATGATGAGGTCTGTCGCGCCAAGATTTAGTGACGGTTCGAACGGGCCACAACTTTTGATCCAACCGTTGGATCGCGATCAAACTTTTACTGGAGTTTCCAGATGCCCCTTTGCATGGAGTGGATGAGGAATCGATACTCGATGATGAGGTCGGTCGCGCCGGGCTTGAGTGACGGATCGAAAGGGCCATAACTTTTGATCCAACCGTTGGATCGCGTTCAAACTTTTCTTGGAGTTTCCGGATGCCCTTTTGCATGGAGTGGATGAGGAATCGATACTCGATGATGATGAGGTCTCGTCGCGCCGGGCTTGAGTGACGGTCGAAAGGGCCATAACTTTTGATCCCACCATTGGATCGCGATCAAACTTTCTTGGAGTTTCCGGATGCCCCTTTGCATGGAGTGGATGAGGAATCGATACTCGGCGATGATGAGGTCTCGTCGCGCCGGGCTTGAGTGACGGTTCGAAAGGGCCATAACTTTTGATCCCACCGTTGGATCGCGATCAAACTTTTCTTGGAGTTTCCGGATGCCCCTTTGCATGGAGTGGATGAGGAATCGATACTCGCGATGATGAGGTCTCGTCGCGCCAAGATTGGGTGACGGTTCGAAAGGGCCACAACTTTTGATCCAACCGTTGGATCGCGATCAAACTTTTCTGGAGTTTCCGGATGCCCCTTTGCATGGAGTGGATGAGGAATCGATACTCGGCGATGATGATGAGGTCTCGTCGCGCCGGGCTTGAGTGACGGTTCGAAAGGGCCATAACTTTTGATCCCACCGTTGGATCGCGATCAAACTTTTACTTGGGTTTCCGGATGCCCTTTGCATGGAGTGGATGAGGAATCGATACTCGGCGATGATGAGGTCTGTCGCGCCACGATTGAGTGACGGTTCGAAAGGGCCATAACTTTTGATCCGGCCGTTGGATCGCGATCAAACTTTCTTGGAGTTTCGGATGCCCCTTTGCATGGAGTGGATGAGGAATCGATACTCGGCGATGATGAGGTCTGGTCGCGCCAGGCTTGAGTGACGGATCGAAAGGGCCATAACTTTTGATCCCACCATTGGATCGCGATCAAAATTTTCTTGGAGTTTCCGGATGCCCCTTTGCATGGAGTGGATGAGGAATCGATACTCGGCGATGATGACGTCTGGTCGCGCCAGGCTTGAGTGACGGTTCGAAAGGGCCATAACTTTTGATCCGACCGTTGGATCACGTTCAAACTTTTACTGGAGTTTCCGGATGCCCTTTTGCATGGAGTGGATGAGGAATCGATACTCGATGATGATGAGGTCTCGTCGCGCCGGGCTTGAGTGACGGTCGAAAGGGCCATAACTTTTGATCCCACCATTGGATCGCGATCAAAATTTTTTGAGTTTCCGGATGCCCCTTTGCATGGAGTGGATGAGGAATCGATACTCGGCGATGATGGGGTCTGGTCACGCCGGGCTTGTGTGACGGTTCGAAAGGGCCATAACTTTTGATCCGACCGTTGGATCGCGATCAAACTTTCTTGGAGTTTCCGGATGCTCCTTTGCGTGGAGTGGATGAGGAATCGATGGGTTATGGTCGCGCCAAGATTGGGTGACGGTTCGAAAGGGCCATAACTTTTGATCCAACCCGTTGGATCGCGATCAAACTTTTACTTGGAGTTTCCGGATGCCCCTTTGCATGGAGTGGATGAGGAATCGATACTCGGCGATGATGAGGTGTGGTCGCGCCGGGCTTGAGTGACCGTTCGAAATGGCCATAACTTTTGATCCGACCGTTGGATCGCGATCAAACTTTTTATGGAGTTTCCGGATGCCCATTTGCATGGAGTTTATGAGGAATCGATACTCGGCGATGATGAGGTCTGGTCGCGCCACGATTGAGTGACGGTTCGAAAGTGCCATAACTTTTGATCCCACCGTTGGATCGCGATCAAACTTTTATTGGAGTTTTCGGATGCCCCTTTGCATGGAGTGGATGAGGAATCGATACTCGGTGATGATGACGTCTGTGTCGCGCCGGGCTTGAGTGACGGATCGAAAGGGCCATAACTTTTGATCCAACCGTTGGATCGCGTTCAAACTTTTTTGGGAGTTTCCGGATGCCCTTTTGCATGGAGTGGATGAGGAATCGATACTCGATGATGATGAGGTCTCGTCGCGCCGGGCTTGAGTGACGGTTCGAAAGGGCCATAACTTTTGATCCAACCATTGGATCGCGATTAAACTTTTATTGGGGTTTCCGGATGCCCCTTTGCATGGAGTGGATGAGGAATCGATACTCGATGATGATGAGGTCTCGTCGCGCCGGGCTTGAGTGACGGTCGAAAGGGCCATAACTTTTGATCCCACCATTGGATCGCGATCAAAATTTCTTGGAGTTTCCGGATGCCCCTTTGCATGGAGTGGATGAGGAATCGATACTCGGCGATGATGAGGTGTGGTCGCGCCAGGCTTGAGTGACGGTTCGAAAGGGCCATAACTTTTGATCCAACCGTTGGATCGCGTTCAAACTTGTACTGGAGTTTCCGGATGCCCTTTTGCATGGAGTGGATGAGGAATCGATACTCGATGATGATGAGGTCTCGTCGCGCCGGGCTTGAGTGACGATTCGAAAGGGCCATAACTTTTGATCCCACCATTGGATCGCGATCAAAATTTTATTAGAGTTTCCGGATGCCCCTTTGCATGGAGTGGATGAGGAATCGATACTCGGCGATGATGACGTCTGGTCGCGCCGGGCTTGAGTGACGGTTCGAAAGGGCCATAACTTTTGATCCAACCGTTGGATCGCGTTCAAACTTTTCTTGGAGTTTCCGGATGCCCTTTTGCATGGAGTGGATGAGGAATCGATACTCGATGATGATGAGGTCTCGTCGCGCCAGGCTTGAGTGACGGTTCGAAAGGGCCATAACTTTTGATCCCACCATTGGATCGCGATCAAAATTTTACTGGAGTTTCCGGATGCCCCTTTGCATGGAGTGGATGAGGAATCGATACTCGGCGATGATGACGTCGGTCGCGCCGGGCTTGAGTGACGGATCGAAAGGGCCATAACTTTTGATCCAACCGTTGGATCACGTTCAAACTTTCTTGGAGTTTCCGGATGCCCTTTTGCATGGAGTGGATGAGGAATCGATACTCGATGATGATGAGGTCTCGTCGCGCCGGGCTTGAGTGACGATCGAAAGGGCCATAACTTTTGATCCCACCATTGGATCGCGATCAAAATTTTTTTGGAGTTTCCGGATGCCCCTTTGCATGGAGTGGATGAGGAATCGATACTCGGCGATGATGAGGTGTGGTCGCGCCGGGCTTGAGTGACGGTTCGAAAGGGCCATAACTTTTGATCCCACCGTTGGATCGCGATCAAACTTTTATTGGAGTTTCCGGATGCCCTTTGCATGGAGTGGATGAGGAATCGATACTCGATGATGATGACGTCTGGTCGCGCCAGGCTTGAGTGACGGATCGAAAGGGCCATAACTTTTGATCCCACCATTGGATCGCGATCAAAATTTTACTGGAGTTTCCGGATGCCCCTTTGCATGGAGTGGATGAGGAATCGATACTCGGCGATGATGAGGTCTAGTCGCGCCGGGCTTGAGTGACGGTCGAAAGGGCCATAACTTTTGATCCCACCGTTGGATCGCGATCAAACTTTCTGCTGGAGTTTCCGGATGCCCTTTGCATGGAGTGGATGAGGAATCGATCTCGTGATGATGAGGTCTGTCGCGCCAAGATTGGTGACGGTTCGAAAGGGCCATAACTTTTGATCCACCGTTGGATCGCGATCAAACTTTTCTTGGAGTTTCCGGATGCCCCTTTGCATGGAGTGGATGAGGAATCGATACTCGGCGATGATGAGGTCTGGTCCGCCAGGCTTGAGTGACGGTTCGAAAGGGCCATAACTTTTGATCCCACCGTTGGATCGCGATCAAACTTTTATTGGAGTTTCCGGATGCCCTTTGCATGGAGTGGATGAGGAATCGATACTCGGCGATGATGAGGTCTGGTCGCGCCAGGCTTGAGTGACGGATCGAAAGGGCCATAACTTTTGATCCACCATTGGATCGCGATCAAACTTTCTTTGGAGTTTCCGGATGCCCTTTTGCATGGAGTGGATGAGGAATCGATACTCGATGATGATGAGGTCTCGTCGCGCCGGGCTTGAGTGACGGTTCGAAAGGGCCATAACTTTTGATCCCACCATTGGATCGCGATCAAACTTTTACTTGGAGTTTCCGGATGCCCCTTTGCATGGAGTGGATGAGGAATCGATACTCGGCGATGATGAGGTCTGTCGCGCCGAGCTTGAGTGACGGTTCGAAAGGGCCATAACTTTTGATCCCACCGTTGGATCGCGATCAAACTTTTAATGGAGTTTCCGGATGCCCCTTTGCATGGAGTGGATGAGGAATCGATACTCGATGATGATGAGGTCTGGTCGCGCCGAGGCTTGAGTGACGGTTCGAAAGGGCCATAACTTTTGATCCACCGTTGGATCGCGTTCAAACTTTTACTGGAGTTTCCGGATGCCCTTTTGCATGGAGTGGATGAGGAATCGATACTCGATGATGATGAGGTCTCGTCGCGCCGGGCTTGAGTGACGGATCGAAAGGGCCATAACTTTTGATCCACCGTTGGATCGCGATCAAACTTTTACTTGGGTTTCCGGATGCCCTTTTGCATGGAGTGGATGAGGAATCGATACTCGATGATGATGAGGTCTCGTCGCGCCAGGCTTGAGTGACGGTTCGAAAGGGCCATAACTTTTGATCCCACCATTGGATCGCGATCAAAATTTTACTTGGAGTTTCCGGATGCCCCTTTTGCATGGAGTGGATGAGGAATCGATACTCGGCGATGATGAGGTGTGGTCGCGCCAGGCTTGAGTGACGGTTCGAAAGGGCCATAACTTTTGATCCACCAGTTGGATCGCGATCAAACTTTTCATTGGAGTTTCCGGATGCCCTTTGCATGGAGTGGATGAGGAATCGATACTCGATGATGATGAGGTCTCGTCGCGCCAGGCTTGAGTGACGATTCGAAAGGGCCATAACTTTTGATCCCACCATTGGATCGCGATCAAAATTTTTTGGAGTTTCCGGATGCCCCTTTGCATGGAGTGGATGAGGAATCGATACTCGGCGATGATGAGGTCTAGGTCGCGCCAGGCTTGTGTGACGGTTCGAAAGGGCCATAACTTTTGATCCAACCGTTGGATCGCGTTCAAACTTTTATTGGAGTTTCCGGATGCCCTTTTGCATGGAGTGGATGAGGAATCGATACTCGATGATGATGAGGTCTCGTCGCGCCGGGCTTGAGTGACGGTCGAAAGGGCCATAACTTTTGATCCCACCATTGGATCGCGATCAAAATTTTCTTGGAGTTTCCGGATGCCCCTTTGCATGGAGTGGATGAGGAATCGATACTCGGCGATGATGAGGTCTGTCGCGCCAGGCTTGAGTGACGGTTCGAAAGGGCCATAACTTTTGATCCAACCGTTGGATCGCGATCAAACTTTCTTGGAGTTTCCGGATGCCCTTTGCATGGAGTGGATGAGGAATCGATACTCGATGATGATGAGGTCTCGTCGCGCCGGGCTTGAGTGACGGTTCGAAAGGGCCATAACTTTTGATCCCACCGTTGGATCGCGATCAAACTTTTACTGGAGTTTCCGGATGCCCTTTTGTATGGAGTGGATGAGGAATCGATACTCGGTGATGATGAGGTCTCGTCGCGCCGGGTTTGAGTGACGGTTCGAAAGGGCCATAACTTTTGATCCAACCGTTGGATCGCGATCAAACTTTTACTTGGAGTTTCGGATGCCCCTTTGCATGGAGTGGATGAGGAATCGATACTCGATGATGATGAGGTCTCGTCGCGCCGGGCTTGAGTGACGGTCGAAAGGGCCATAACTTTTGATCCAACCGTTGGATCGCGATCAAACTTTCTTGGAGTTTCCGGATGCCCTTTTGCATGGAGTGGATGAGGAATCGATACTCGATGATGATGAGGTCTCGTCGCGCCGGGCTTGAGTGACGGTTCGAAAGGGCCATAACTTTTGATCCCACCATTGGATCGCGATCAAACTTTCTTGGAGTTTCCGGATGCCCCTTTGCATGGAGTGGATGAGGAATCGATACTCGGTGATGATGAGGTCTAGTCGCGCCGGGCTTGGTGACGGTCGAAAGGGCCATAACTTTTGATCCCACCGTTGGATCGCGATCAAACTTTTACTTGGAGTTTCCGGATGCCCCTTTGCGTGGAGTGGATGAGGAATCGATCTCGGTTGATGAGGTCTGTCGCGCCAAGATTGGGTGACGGTTCGAAAGGGCCACAACTCTTGATCCAACCGTTGGATCGCAATCAAACTTTTCTTGGAGTTTCCGGATGCCCTTTTGCATGGAGTGGATGAGGAATCGATACTCGATGATGATGAGGTCTCGTCACGCCGGGCTTGGTGACGGTTCGAAAGGGCCATAACTTTTGATCCCACCATTGGATCGCGATCAAACTTTTACTAGAGTTTCCGGATGCCCCTTTGCATGGAGTGGATGAGGAATCGATACTCGGCGATGATGAGGTGTGGTCACGCCAGACTTGAGTGACGGTTCGAAAGGGCCATAACTTTTGATCCGACCGTTGGATCGCGATCAAACTTTTAATGGAGTTTCCGGATGCCCGTTTGCATGGAGTGGATGAGGAATCGATACTCGATGATGATGAGGTCTCGTCGCGCCGGGCTTGAGTGACGGATCGAAAGGGCCATAACTTTTGATCCCACCATTGGATCGCGATCAAAATTTTTGGAGTTTCCGGATGCCCCTTTGCATGGAGTGGATGAGGAATCGATACTCGGCGATGATGAGGTGTGGTCGCGCCGGCTTGAGTGACGGTTCGAAAGGGCCATAACTTTTGATCCAGCCGTTGGATCGCGTTCAAACTTTTCTTGGAGTTTCCGGATGCCCTTTTGCATGGAGTGGATGAGGAATCGATACTCGATGATGATGAGGTCTCGTCGCGCCGGGCTTGAGTGACGATTCGAAAGGGCCATAACTTTTGATCCCACCATTGGATCGCGATCAAAATTTTATTGGAGTTTCCGGATGCCCCTTTGCATGGAGTGGATGAGGAATCGATACTCGGCGATGATGAGGTCTGTCGCGCCAGGCTTGAGTGACGGTTCGAAAGGGCCATAACTTTTGATCCAACCATTGGATCGCGATCAAACTTTCTTGGAGTTTCGAGATGCCCCTTTGCATGGAGTGGATGAGGAATCGATACTCGATGATGATGAGGTCTCGTCGCGCCGGGCTTGAGTGAGGATTCGAAAGGGCCATAACTTTTGATCCCACCATTGGATCGCGATCAAAATTTTACTTGGAGTTTCCGGATGCCCCTTTGCATGGAGTGGATGAGGAATCGATACTCGGCGATGATGAGGTCTGTCGCGCCAAGATTTAGTGACGGTTCGAAAGGGCCATAACTTTTGATCCAACCATTGGATCGCGATCAAACTTTCTTGGAGTTTCTAGATGCCCCTTTGCATGGAGTGGATGAGGAATCGATACTCGATGATGATGAGGTCTCGTCGCGCCGGGCTTAAGTGACGGATTCGAAAGGGCCATAACTTTTGATCCCACCATTGGATCGCGATCAAAATTTCTTGGAGTTTCGGATGCCCCTTTGCATGGAGTGGATGAGGAATCGATACTCGGCGATGATGAGGTCTGGTCGCGCCGGGCTTGAGTGACGGATCGAAAGGGCCATAACTTTTGATCCAACCATTGGATCGCGTTCAAACTTTTACTTGGAGTTTCGGATGCCCTTTTGCATGGAGTGGATGAGGAATCGATACTCGATGATGATGAGGTCTCGTCGCGCCGGGCTTAAGTGAGGATTCGAAAGGGCCATAACTTTTGATCCCACCATTGGATCGCGATCAAAATTTTACTTGGAGTTTCCGGATGCCCCTTTGCATGGAGTGGATGAGGAATCGATACTCGGCGATGATGACGTGCGGTCGCGCCGGGCTTGAGTGACGGATCGAAAGGGCCATAACTTTTGATCCAACCGTTGGATCACGTTCAAACTTTTCTTGGAGTTTCCGGATGCCCTTTTGCATGGAGTGGATGAGGAATCGATACTCGATGATGATGAGGTCTCGTCGCGCCGGGCTTGAGTGACGGTTCGAAAGGGCCATAACTTTTGATCCCACCATTGGATCGCGATCAAAATTTTACTTGGAGTTTCCGGATGCCCCTTTGCATGGAGTGGATGAGGAATCGATACTCGGCGATGATGAGGTCTGTCGCGCCAGGATTGAGTGACGGTTCGAAAGGGCCATAACTTTTGATCCAACCGTTGGATCGCGATCAAACTTTTACTGGAGTTTCCGGATGCCCCTTTGCATGGAGTGGATGAGGAATCGATACTCGATGATGATGAGGTCTCGTCGCGCCGGGCTTGAGTGACGGTCGAAAGGGCCATAACTTTTGATCCCACCGTTGGATCGCGATCAAACTTTTGCTTGGAGTTTCCGGATGCCCTTTTGCATGGAGTGGATGAGGAATCGATACTCGATGATGATGAGGTCTCGTCGCGCCGGGCTTGAGTGACGGTCGAAAGGGCCATAACTTTTGATCCCACCATTGGATCGCGATCAAACTTTTCTTGGAGTTTCCGGATGCCCCTTTGCATGGAGTGGATGAGGAATCGATACTCGGTGATGATGAGGTCTAGTCGCGCCGGGCTTGAGTGACGGTTCGAAAGGGCCATAACTTTTGATCCGACCGTTGGATCGCGATCAAACTTTTACTTGGAGTTTCCGGATGCCCCTTTGCATGGAGTGGATGAGGAATCGATACTCGATGATGATGAGGTCTCGTCGCGCCGGGCTTGAGTGACGGTTCGAAAGGGCCATAACTTTTGATCCACCGTTGGATCGCGATCAAACTTTTACTTGGAGTTTCCGGATGCCCCTTTGCATGGAGTGGATGAGGAATCGATACTCGGCGATGATGAGGTGTGGTCCGCCGGGCTTGAGTGACGGTTCGAAAGGGCCATAACTTTTGATCCAACCGTTGGATCGCGATCAAACTTTTACTTGGGTTTTCCGGATGCCCCTTTGCATGGAGTGGATGAGGAATCGATACTCGGCGATGATGAGGTGTGGTCGCGCCAGGCTTGAGTGACGGTTCGAAAGGGCCATAACTTTTGATCCGACCGTTGGATCGCGATCAAACTTTTACTGGAGTTTCCGGATGCCCTTTGCATGGAGTGGATGAGGAATCGATACTCGGTGATGATGAGGTCTGGTCGCGCCGGGCTTGAGTGACGGTTCGAAAGGGCCATAACTTTTGATCCCACCATTGGATCGCGATCAAACTTTTACTTGGGGTTTCCGGATGCCCCTTTGCATGGAGTGGATGAGGAATCGATACTCGGTGATGATGAGGTCTGTCGCGCCAAGGGCTTGGTGACGGTCGAAAGGGCCATAACTTTTGATCCAACCATTGGATCGCGATCAAACTTTTTTGGAGTTTCCGGATGCCCCTTTGCATGGAGTGGATGAGGAATCGATACTCGGCGATGATGAGGTCTGTCGCGCCGGGCTTGAGTGACGGTTCGAAAGGGCCATAACTTTTGATCCACCATTGGATCGCGATCAAACTTTTACTGGAGTTTCCGGATGCCCTTTGCATGGAGTGGATGAGGAATCGATACTCGATGATGATGAGGTCTGTCGCGCCGGGCTTGAGTGACGGTCGAAAGGGCCATAACTTTTGATCCCACCATTGGATCGCGATCAAACTTTTCTTGGAGTTTCGGATGCCCCTTTGCATGGAGTGGATGAGGAATCGATACTCGATGATGATGAGGTCTCGTCGCGCCGGGCTTGAGTGACGGTCGAAAGGGCCATAACTTTTGATCCCACCATTGGATCGCGATCAAACTTTCTTGGAGTTTCCGGATGCCCTTTGCATGGAGTGGATGAGGAATCGATACTCGATGATGATGAGGTCTGGTCGCGCCAGGATTGAGGTGACGGTTCGAAAGGGCCACAACTTTTGATCCAACCCGTTGGATCGCGATCAAACTTTCTTGGAGTTTCCGGATGCCCCTTTGCATGGAGTGGATGAGGAATCGATACTCGGCGATGATGAGGTGTGGTCGCGCCAGGCTTGAGTGACGGTTCGAAAGGGCCATAACTTTTGATCCGACCGTTGGATCGCGATCAAACTTTTACTGGAGTTTCCGGATGCTCCTTTTGCATGGAGTGGATGAGGAATCGATACTCGGTGATGATGAGGTCTCGTCGCGCCACGCTTGAGTGACGGTTCGAAAGGGCCATAACTTTTGATCCGACCGTTGGATCGCGATCAAACTTTTACTGGAGTTTTCGGATGCCCCTTTGCATGGAGTGGATGAGGAATCGATACTCGGCGATGATGAGGTCTCGGTCGCGCCGGGCTTGAGTGACGGATCGAAAGGGCCATAACTTTTGATCCCACCATTGGATCGCGATCAAACTTTTCTTGGAGTTTCCGGATGCCCCTTTGCATGGAGTGGATGAGGAATCGATACTCGGCGATGATGAGGTCTGGTCGCGCCGGCGTTGAGTGACGGTTCGAAAGGGCCATAACTTTTGATCCGACCGTTGGATCACGTTCAAACTTTTATTGGAGTTTCCGGATGCCCCTTTGCATGGAGTGGATGAGGAATCGATACTCGATGATGATGAGGTCTCGTCGCGCCGGGCTTGAGTGACGGTTCGAAAGGGCCATAACTTTTGATCCCACCATTGGATCGCGATCAAAATTTTGCTTGGGTTTCCGGATGCCCCTTTGCATGGAGTGGATGAGGAATCGATACTCGGCGATGATGGGGTCTAGTCGCGCCGAGGCTTGTGTGACGGTTCGAAAGGGCCATAACTTTTGATCCGACCGGTTGGATCGCGATCAAACTTTTACTTGGAGTTTCCGGATGCCCCTTTGCGTGGAGTGGATGATGATCGGTATGATGGGTCGCGCCAAGATTGGGTGACGGTTCGAAAGGGCCATAACTTTTGATCCAACCGTTGGATCGCGATCAAACTTTTTGGGGTTTCCGGATGCCCCTTTGCATGGAGTGGATGAGGAATCGATACTCGGTGATGATGAGGTGTGGTCGCGCCGGGCTTGAGTGACGGTTCGAAAGGGCCATAACTTTTGATCCCACCGTTGGATCGCGATCAAACTTTTACTGGAGTTTTCGGATGCCCCTTTGCATGGAGTGGATGAGGAATCGATACTCGGCGATGATGAGGTCTGTCGCGCCAGGATTGAGTGACGGTTCGAAAGGGCCATAACTTTTGATCCACCGTTGGATCGCGATCAAACTTTTCTTGGAGTTTCCGGATGCCCCTTTGCATGGAGTGGATGAGGAATCGATACTCGGTGATGATGAGGTCTGTCGCGCCAGGCTTGAGTGACAGTTCGAAAGGGCCATAACTTTTGATCCAACCGTTGGATCGCGATCAAACTTTTACTTGAGTTTCCGGATGCCCCTTTGCATGGAGTGGATGAGGAATCGATACTCGGCGATGATGAGGTCTGGTCGCGCCAGGCTTGAGTGACGGATCGAAAGGGCCATAACTTTTGATCCAACCGTTGGATCGCGTTCAAACTTTTTGGAGGTTTCCGGATGCCCTTTTGCATGGAGTGGATGAGGAATCGATACTCGATGATGATGAGGTCTCGTCGCGCCGGGCTTGAGTGACGGTTCGAAAGGGCCATAACTTTTGATCCCACCATTGGATCGCGATCAAAATTTCTTGGAGTTTCCGGATGCCCCTTTGCATGGAGTGGATGAGGAATCGATACTCGGCGATGATGAGGTGTGGTCGCGCCGGGCTTGGTGACGGTTCGAAAGGGCCATAACTTTTGATCCACCGTTGGATCGCGTTCAAACTTTTACTGGAGTTTCCGGATGCCCTTTTGCATGGAGTGGATGAGGAATCGATACTCGATGATGATGAGGTCTCGTCGCGCCGGGCTTGAGTGACGGTTCGAAAGGGCCATAACTTTTGATCCCACCATTGGATCGCGATCAAAATTTTATTAGAGTTTTCGGATGCCCCTTTGCATGGAGTGGATGAGGAATCGATACTCGGCGATGATGACGTCGGTCGCGCCGGGCTTGAGTGACGGATCGAAAGGGCCATAACTTTTGATCCAACCGTTGGATCGCGTTCAAACTTTTACTTGGAGTTTCGGATGCCCTTTTGCATGGAGTGGATGAGGAATCGATACTCGATGATGATGAGGTCTCGTCGCGCCGGGCTTGAGTGAGGATTCGAAAGGGCCATAACTTTTGATCCCACCATTGGATCGCGATCAAAATTTTACTTTGGAGTTTCCGGATGCCCCTTTGCATGGAGTGGATGAGGAATCGATACTCGGCGATGATGAGGTGTGGTCGCGCCGGGCTTGAGTGACGGATCGAAAGGGCCATAACTTTTGATCCAACCGTTGGATCACGTTCAAACTTTCTTTGGAGTTTCCGGATGCCCTTTTGCATGGAGTGGATGAGGAATCGATACTCGATGATGATGAGGTCTCGTCGCGCCGGGCTTGAGTGACGGTCGAAAGGGCCATAACTTTTGATCCCACCATTGGATCGCGATCAAAATTTTCTTGAGTTTCCGGATGCCCTTTTGCATGGAGTGGATGAGGAATCGATACTCGGCGATGATGAGGTGTGGTCGCGCCAGGCTTGAGTGACAGTTCGAAAGGGCCATAACTTTTGATCCCACCGTTGGATCACGATCAAACTTTCTTGGAGTTTCCGGATGCTCCTTTGCATGGAGTGGATGAGGAATCGATACTCGATGATGATGAGGTCTCGTCGCGCCGGGCTTGAGTGACGGTTCGAAAGGGCCATAACTTTTGATCCCACCATTGGATCGCGATCAAAATTTTATTGGAGTTTCGGATGCCCCTTTGCATGGAGTGGATGAGGAATCGATACTCGGCGATGATGAGGGTCTAGTCGCGCCGGGCTTGTGTGACGGTTCGAAAGGGCCATAACTTTTGATCCGACCGTTGGATCGCGATCAAACTTTTACTTGGAGTTTCCGGATGCCCTTTGCGTGGAGTGGATGAGGAATGATCTCGATGATGAGGTCTGGTCGCGCCAGGCTTGGGTGACGGTTCGAAAGGGCCATAACTTTTGATCCCACCGTTGGATCGCGATCAAACTTTCTTGGAGTTTCCGGATGCCCCTTTGCATGGAGTGGATGAGGAATCGATACTCGGCGATGATGAGGTGTGGTCGCGCCGGGCTTGAGTGACGGGTCGATAGGGCCATAATTTTTGATCCGACCGTTGGATCGCGATCAAACTTTTATTGGAGTTTCCGGATGCCCTTTTGCATGGAGTGGATGAGGAATCGATACTCGGTGATGATGAGGTCTCGTCACGCCAGGCTTGAGTGACGGTTCGAAAGGGCCATAACTTTTGATCCCACCGTTGGATCGCGTTCAAACTTTTACTGGAGTTTCCGGATGCCCTTTGCATGGAGTGGATGAGGAATCGATACTCGATGATGATGAGGTCTCGTCGCGCCGAGGCTTGAGTGACGGATTCGAAAGGGCCATAACTTTTGATCCCACCATTGGATCGCGATCAAAATTTTACTTGGAGTTTCCGGATGCCCCTTTGCATGGAGTGGATGAGGAATCGATACTCGGCGATGATGAGGTCTGTCGCGCCAAGATTTAGTGGACGGTTCGAAAGGGCCACAACTTTTGATCCCACCGTTGGATCGCGATCAAACTTTCTAGGGTTTCCGGATGCCCCTTTGCATGGAGTGGATGAGGAATCGATACTCGATGATGATGAGGTCTGGTCGCGCCAGGGGCTTGAGTGACGGTTCGAAAGGGCCATAACTTTTGATCCCACCGTTGGATCGCGTTCAAACTTTCTTGGAGTTTCCGGATGCCCTTTTGCATGGAGTGGATGAGGAATCGATACTCGATGATGATGAGGTCTCGTCGCGCCGGGCTTGAGTGACGGATCGAAAGGGCCATAACTTTTGATCCAACCATTGGATCACGATCAAACTTTTTTGGAGTTTCCGGATGCCCCTTTGCATGGAGTGGATGAGGAATCGATACTCGATGATGATGAGGTCTCGTCGCGCCGGGCTTGAGTGACGGTTCGAAAGGGCCATAACTTTTGATCCCACCATTGGATCGCGATCAAAATTTTTGGAGTTTCCGGATGCCCCTTTGCATGGAGTGGATGAGGAATCGATACTCGGCGATGATGAGGTGTGGTCCCGCCAGGCTTGAGTGACGGTTCGAAAGGGCCATAACTTTTGATCCAGCCCGTTGGATCGCGATCAAACTTTTACTGGAGTTTCCGGGATGCCCTTTGCATGGAGTGGATGAGGAATCGATACTCGATGATGATGAGGTCTCGTCGCGCCAGGCTTGAGTGACGATTCGAAAGGGCCATAACTTTTGATCCCACCATTGGATCGCGATCAAAATTTTTTGGGTTTTCCGGATGCCCCTTTGCATGGAGTGGATGAGGAATCGATACTCGGCGATGATGGGGTCTAGTCACGCCGGGCTTGAGTGACGGTTCGAAAGGGCCATAACTTTTGATCCACCGTTGGATCACGTTCAAACTTTTCTTGGAGTTTCCGGATGCCCTTTTGCATGGAGTGGATGAGGAATCGATACTCGATGATGATGAGGTCTGTCGCGCCGGGCTTGAGTGACGGTTCGAAAGGGCCATAACTTTTGATCCAACCGTTGGATCGCGATCAAACTTTTACTGGAGTTTCCGGATGCCCCTTTTGCATGGAGTGGATGAGGAATCGATACTCGATGATGATGAGGTCTCGTCGCGCCGAGCTTGAAGTGACGGTTCGAAAGGGCCATAACTTTTGATCCAACCATTGGATCGCGATCAAACTTTCTTGGAGTTTCCGGATGCCCCTTTGCATGGAGTGGATGAGGAATCGATACTCGGCGATGATGATGGTCTGTCGCGCCGGGCTTGAGTGACGGTTCGAAAGGGCCATAACTTTTGATCCAACCGTTGGATCGCGTTCAAACTTTTAATGGAGTTTCCGGATGCCCTTTTGCATGGAGTGGATGAGGAATCGATACTCGATGATGATGAGGTCTCGTCGCGCCGGGCTTGAGTGACGGTTCGAAAGGGCCATAACTTTTGATCCCACCATTGGATCGCGATCAAAATTTGCTTGGGTTTCCGGATGCCCCTTTGCATGGAGTGGATGAGGAATCGATACTCGGCGATGATGAGGTCTAGTCACGCCAAGGCTTGGTGACGGTTCGAAAGGGCCATAACTTTTGATCCAACCGTTGGATCGCGATCAAACTTTTATGGAGTTTCCGGATGCCCTTTGCATGGAGTGGATGAGGAATCGATACTCGGTGATGATGAGGTCTGGTCGCGCCAAGATTGGGTGACGGTTCGAAAGGGCCATAACTTTTGATCCAACCGTTGGATCGCGATCAAACTTTTACTTGGAGTTTCCGGATGCCCCTTTGCATGGAGTGGATGAGGAATCGATACTCGATGATGATGAGGTCTCGTCCGCCCAGCCTTGAGTGACGGTTCGAAAGGGCCATAACTTTTGATCCCACCATTGGATCGCGATCAAACTTTTCTTGGGTTTCCGGATGCCCCTTTGCGTGGAGTGGATGAGGAATCGATACTCGGCGATGATGAGGTCTGGTCGCGCCGGGATTGAGTGACGGTTCGAAAGGGCCATAACTTTTGATCCCACCGTTGGATCGCGATCAAACTTTTAATGGAGTTTCCGGATGCCCCTTTGCATGGAGTGGATGAGGAATCGATACTCGATGATGATGAGGTCTCGTCGCGCCGGGCTTGAGTGACGGTTCGAAAGGGCCATAACTTTTGATCCCACCATTGGATCGCGATCAAAATTTTACTGGGGTTTCCGGATGCCCCTTTGCATGGAGTGGATGAGGAATCGATACTCGGCGATGATGAGGTGTGGTCGCGCCAGGCTTGAGTGACGGTTCGAAAGGGCCATAACTTTTGATCCAACCGTTGGATCGCGTTCAAACTTTTCTTGGAGTTTCCGGATGCCCTTTTGCATGGAGTGGATGAGGAATCGATACTCGATGATGATGAGGTCTCGTCGCGCCGGGCTTGAGTGACGATTCGAAAGGGCCATAACTTTTAATCCCACCATTGGATCGCGATCAAAATTTTCTTGGAGTTTCCGGATGCCCCTTTGCATGGAGTGGATGAGGAATCGATACTCGGCGATGATGAGGTCTCGTCGCGCCAAGATTTAGTGACGGTTCGAAAGGGCCATAACTTTTGATCCAACCATTGGATCGCGATCAAACTTTTAATGGAGTTTCCGGATGCCCCTTTGCATGGAGTGGATGAGGAATCGATACTCGATGATGATGAGGTCTCGTCGCGCCGGGCTTGAGTGACGGTTCGAAACGGCCATAACTTTTGATCCCACCATTGGATCGCGTTCAAAATTTTACTGGAGTTTCCGGATGCCCTTTTGCATGGAGTGGATGAGGAATCGATACTCGGCGATGATGAGGTCTGTCGCGCCAAGATTTAGTGACGGTTCGAACGGGCCACAACTTTTGATCCAACCATTGGATCGCGATCAAACTTTCTTGGAGTTTCCAGATGCCCCTTTGCATGGAGTGGATGAGGAATCGATACTCGATGATGATGAGGTCTCGTCGCGCCAGGCTTAAGTGAGGATTCGAAAGGGCCATAACTTTTGATCCCACCATTGGATCGCGATCAAAATTTAATGGAGTTTCCGGATGCCCTTTGCATGGAGTGGATGAGGAATCGATACTCGATGATGATGAGGTCTCGGTCGCGCCGGGCTTGAGTGACGGTTCGAAAGGGCCATAACTTTTGATCCACCGTTGGATCGCGATCAAACTTTTTTGGAGTTTCCGGATGCCCTTTTGCATGGAGTGGATGAGGAATCGATACTCGATGATGATGAGGTCTCGTCGCGCCAGGCTTAAGTGACGGTTCGAAAGGGCCATAACTTTTGATCCCACCATTGGATCGCGATCAAAATTTTGCGTTTCTTTCGGATGCCCCTTTGCATGGAGTGGATGAGGAATCGATACTCGGCGATGATGATGAGGTCTCGTCGCGCCAGGCTTGAGTGACGGTTCGAAAGGGCCATAACTTTTGATCCAACCGTTGGATCGCGATCAAACTTTCTTGGGTTTCCGGATGCCCTTTTGCATGGAGTGGATGAGGAATCGATACTCGATGATGATGAGGTCTCGTCGCGCCGGGCTTGAGTGACGATTCGAAAGGGTCATAACTTTTGATCCCACCATTGGATCGCGATCAAAATTTTACTTGGAGTTTCGGATGCCCCTTTGCATGGAGTGGATGAGGAATCGATACTCGGCGATGATGAGGTCTGTCGCGCCAAGATTTAGTGACGGTTCGAACGGGCCACAACTTTTGATCCAACCGTTGGATCGCGATCAAACTTTCTTGGAGTTTCCGGATGCCCCTTTGCATGGAGTGGATGAGGAATCGATACTCGATTCTGATGACGTCCCGTCGCGCCGAGGCTTGAGTGACGGATCGAAAGGGCCATAACTTTTGATCCAACCGTTGGATCACGTTCAAACTTGTATTGGAGTTTCCGGATGCCCTTTTGCATGGAGTGGATGAGGAATCGATACTCGATGATGATGAGGTCTCGTCGCGCCAGGCTTGAGTGACGATTCGAAAGGGCCATAACTTTTAATCCCACCATTGGATCGCGATCAAAATTTTACTGGAGTTTCCGGATGCCCCTTTGCATGGAGTGGATGAGGAATCGATACTCGGCGATGATGGGGTCTAGTCACGGCAGGCTTGTGTGACGGTTCGAAAGGGCCATAACTTTTGATCCCACCGTTGGATCGCGATCAAACTTTTACGGAGTTTCCGGATGCCCCTTTGCGGGTGGAGTGGATGATGAGGTTTGGTCGCGCCAAGATTGGGTGACGGTTCGAAAGGGCCACAACTTTTGATCCAACCGTTGGATCGCGATCAAACTTTCTTCGGAGTTTCCGGATGCCCCTTTGCATGGAGTGGATGAGGAATCGATACTCGGCGATGATGAGGTGTGGTCGCGCCAAGCTTGAGTAACGGTTCGAAAGGGCCATAACTTTTGATCCACCGTTGGATCGCGATCAAACTTTTACTGGAGTTTCCGGATGCCCTTTGCATGGAGTGGATGAGGAATCGATACTCGGCGATGATGAGGTCTGGTCGCGCCACGCTTGAGTGACGGTTCGAAAGGGCCATAACTTTTGATCCGACCGTTGGATCGCGATCAAACTTTTACTGGAGTTTTTGGATGCCCCTTTGCATGGAGTGGATGAGGAATCGATACTCGGTGATGATGAGGTCTCGGTCGCGCCGGGCTTGAGTGACGGATCGAAAGGGCCATAACTTTTGATCCAACCGTTGGATCGCGTTCAAACTTTTTGGAGTTTCCGGATGCCCTTTTGCATGGAGTGGATGAGGAATCGATACTCGATGATGATGAGGTCTCGTCGCGCCAGGCTTGAGTGACGATTCGAAAGGGCCATAACTTTTGATCCCACCATTGGATCGCGATCAAAATTTTATTAGAGTTTTCGGATGCCCCTTTGCATGGAGTGGATGAGGAATCGATACTCGGCGATGATGACGTCTGGTCGCGCCGGGCTTGAGTGACGGATCGAAAGGGCCATAACTTTTGATCCAACCGTTGGATCACGTTCAAACTTGTACTGGAGTTTCCGGATGCCCTTTTGCATGGAGTGGATGAGGAATCGATACTCGATGATGATGAGGTCTCGTCGCGCCGGGCTTGAGTGACGATTCGAAAGGGCCATAACTTTTCATCCCACCATTGGATCGCGATCAAAATTTCTTGGAGTTTCCGGATGCCCCTTTGCATGGAGTGGATGAGGAATCGATACTCGGCGATGATGGGGTCTAGTCACGCCAAGCTTGTCGACGGTTCGAAAGGGCCATAACTTTTGATCCGACCGTTGGATCGCGATCAAACTTTTACTGGAGTTTCCGGATGCCCTTTGCGTGGAGTGGATGATGAGGTTTGGTCGTCGCCAAGATTGGGTGACGGTTCGAAAGGGCCACAACTCTTGATCCAACCGTTTGGATCGCAATCAAACTTTCTTGGAGTTTCCAGATGCCCTTTTGCATGGAGTGGATGAGGAATCGATACTCGATGATGATGAGGTCTCGTCACGCCAGGCTTGAGTGACGATTCGAAAGGGCCATAACTTTTGATCCCACCATTGGATCGCAATCAAACTTTTACTAGAGTTTCCAGATGCCCCTTTGCGTGGAGTGGATGAGGAATCGATACTCGGCGATGATGAGGTGTGGTCACGCCAGACTTGAGTGACAGTTCGAAAGGGCCATAACTTTTGATCCGACCGTTGGATCGCGATCAAACTTTTAATGGAGTTTCCGGATGCCCGTTTGCATGGAACGGATGAGGAATCGATACTCGATCGATGATGAGGTCTCGTCGCGCCAGGCTTGAGTGACGATTCGAAAGGGCCATAACTTTTGATCCCACCATTGGATCGCGATCAAAATTTTACTGGTGTTTCCGGATGCCCCTTTGCATGGAGTGGATGAGGAATCGATACTCGGCGATGATGAGGTGTGGTCCCGCCAGGCTTGAGTGACAGTTCGAAAGGGCCATAACTTTTGATCCAACCGTTGGATCGCGTTCAAACTTGTACTGGAGTTTCCGGATGCCCTTTTGCATGGAGTGGATGAGGAATCGATACTCGATGATGATGAGGTCTCGTCGCGCCAGGCTTGAGGGACGATTCGAAAGGGCCATAACTTTTAATCCCACCATTGGATCGCGATCAAAATTTTCTTGGAGTTTCCGGATGCCCCTTTGCATGTAGTGGATGAGGAATCGATACTCGGCGATGATGAGGTCCTGTCGCGCCAAGATTTAGTGACGGTTCGAACGGGCCACAACTTTTGATCCAACCATTGGATCGCGATCAAACTTTTACTGGAGTTTCTAGATGCCCCTTTGCATGGAGTGGATGAGGAATCGATACTCGATGATGATGAGGTCTCGTCGCGCCAGGCTTAAGTGAGGATTCGAAAGGGCCATAACTTTTGATCCCACCATTGGATCGCGATCAAAATTTTACTTGGTGTTTCCGGATGCCCCTTTGCATGGAGTGGATGAGGAATCGATACTCGGCGATGATGAGGTCTGTCGCGCCAAGATTTAGTGACGGTTCGAACGGGCCACAACTTTTGATCCAACCATTGGATCGCGATCAAACTTTCTTGGAGTTTCTAGATGCCCCTTTGCATGGAGTGGATGAGGAATCGATACTCGATGATGATGAGGTCTCGTCGCGCCAGGCTTAAGTGAGGATTCGAAAGGGCCATAACTTTTGATCCCACCATTGGATCGCGATCAAAATTTTACTGGAGTTTCCGGATGCCCCTTTGCATGGAGTGGATGAGGAATCGATACTCGGCGATGATGACGTCTGGTCGCGCCGGGCTTGAGTGACGGATCGAAAGGGCCATAACTTTTGATCCAACCGTTGGATCACGTTCAAACTTGTCTTGGAGTTTCCGGATGCCCTTTTGCATGGAGTGGATGAGGAATCGATACTCGATGATGATGAGGTCTCGTCGCGCCAGGCTTAAGTGAGGATTCGAAAGGGCCATAACTTTTGATCCCACCATTGGATCGCGATCAAAATTTTCTTGGAGTTTCCGGATGCCCCTTTGCATGGAGTGGATGAGGAATCGATACTCGGCGATGATGACGTCTGGTCGCGCCAGGCTTGAGTGACGGATCGAAAGGGCCATAACTTTTGATTCAACCGTTGGATCACGTTCAAACTTGTACTGGAGTTTCCGGATGCCCTTTTGCATGGAGTGGATGAGGAATCAATACTCGATGATGAAGAGGTCTCGTCGCGCCAGGCTTGAGTGACGATTCGAAAGGGTCATAACTTTTGATCCCACCATTGGATCGCGATCAAAATTTTACTGGAGTTTCCGGTTGCCCCTTTGCATGGAGTGGATGAGGAATCGATACTCGGCGATGATGAGGTCCTGTCGCGCCAAGATTTAGTGACGGTTCGAACGGGCCACAACTTTTGATCCAACCGTTGGATCGCGATCAAACTTTTACTGGAGTTTCCAGATGCCCCTTTGCATGGAGTGGATGAGGAATCGATACTCGATGATGATGACGTCTGGTCGCGCCAGGCTTGAGTGACGGATCGAAAGGGCCATAACTTTTGATCCAACCGTTGGATCACGTTCAAACTTGTCTTGGAGTTTCCGGATGCCCTTTTGCATGGAGTGGATGAGGAATCGATACTCGATGATGATGAGGTCTCGTCGCGCCGGGCTTGAGTGACGGTTCGAAAGGGCCATAACTTTTAATCCCACCATTGGATCGCGATCAAAATTTTCTTGGAGTTTCCGGATGCCCCTTTGCATGGAGTGGATGAGGAATCGATACTCGGCGATGATGGGGTCTAGTCACGGCAGGCTTGTGTGACGGTTCGGAAGGGCCATAACTTTTGATCCGACCGTTGGATCGCGATCAAACTTTCTTTGGAGTTTCCGGATGCTCCTTTGCGTGGAGTGGATGATGAGGTTTGGTCGCGCCAAGATTGGGTGACGGTTCGAAAGGGCCACAACTTTTGATCCAACCGTTGGATCGCGATCAAACTTTTACTGGAGTTTCCAGATGCCCCTTTGCATGGAGGGGATGAGGAATCAATACTCGGCGATGATGAGGTGTGGTCGCGCCAGGCTTGAGTGACGGTTCGAAAGGGCCATAACTTTTGATCCGACCGTTGGATCGCGATCAAACTTTTACTGGAGTTTCCGGATGCTCCCTTTCATGGAGTGGATGAGGAATCGATAGTCGGCGATGATGAGGTCTGGTCGCGCCACGATTGAGTGACGGTTCGAAAGTGCCATAACTTTTGATCCGACCGTTGGATCGCGATCAAACTTTTCTGGGAGTTTCCGGATGCCCCTTTGCATGGAGTGGATGAGGAATCGATACTCGGTGATGATGAGGTCTCGTCGCGCCGGGCTTGAGTGACGGTTCGAAAGGGCCATAACTTTTGATCCCACCATTGGATCGCGATCAAACTTTTACTAGAGTTTCCGGATGCCCTTTGCATGGAGTGGATGAGGAATCGATACTCGGCGATGATGAGGTGTGGTCGCCGGGCTTGAGTGACGGTTCGAAAGGGCCATAACTTTTGATCCGACCATTGGATCGCGATCAAACTTTTAATGGAGTTTCCGGATGCCCTTTTGCATGGAGTGGATGAGGAATCGATACTCGATGATGATGAGGTCTCGTCGCGCCGGGCTTGAGTGACGGTTCGAAAGGGCCATAACTTTTGATCCCACCATTGGATCGCGATCAAAATTTTTGGAGTTTCCGGATGCCCCTTTGCATGGAGTGGATGAGGAATCGATACTCGATGATGATGAGGTCTGGTCGCGCCAGGCTTAAGTGACGGATTCGAAAGGGCCATAACTTTTGATCCACCGTTGGATCGCGATCAAACTTTCTTGGAGTTTCCGGATGCCCTTTGCATGGAGTGGATGAGGAATCGATACTCGATGATGATGAGGTCTCGTCGCGCCAGGCTTGAGTGACGGTCGAAAGGGCCATAACTTTTGATCCCACCATTGGATCGCGATCAAAATTTTCTTGGAGTTTCCGGATGCCCTTTGCATGGAGTGGATGAGGAATCGATACTCGGCGATGATGAGGTCTGTCGCGCCAAGATTGAGTGACGGTTCGAAAGGGCCATAACTTTTGATCCAACCATTGGATCGCGATCAAACTTTTACTTGGAGTTTCCGGATGCCCCTTTGCATGGAGTGGATGAGGAATCGATACTCGATGATGATGAGGTCTCGTCGCGCCGGGCTTGAGTGACGGTTCGAAAGGGCCATAACTTTTGATCCCACCATTGGATCGCGATCAAACTTTTACTTGGAGTTTCCGGATGCCCTTTGCATGGAGTGGATGAGGAATCGATACTCGATGATGATGAGGTCTGTCGCGCCAAGGCTTGGTGACGGTTCGAAAGGGCCATAACTTTTGATCCAACCGTTGGATCGCGATCAAACTTTTACTGGGGTTTCCGGATGCCCCTTTGCATGGAGTGGATGAGGAATCGATACTCGATGATGATGAGGTCTGGTCGCGCCAGGCTTAAGTGACGGTTCGAAAGGGCCATAACTTTTGATCCCACCATTGGATCGCGATCAAAATTTTACTTGGAGTTTCCGGATGCCCCTTTGCATGGAGTGGATGAGGAATCGATACTCGGTGATGATGACGTCTCGTCGCGCCAGGCTTGAGTGACGGTTCGAAAGGGCCATAACTTTTGATCCAACCGTTGGATCACGTTCAAACTTGTACTGGAGTTTCCGGATGCCCTTTTGCATGGAGTGGATGAGGAATCGATACTCGATGATGATGAGGTCTCGTCGCGCCGGGCTTGAGTGACGGTTCGAAAGGGCCATAACTTTTGATCCCACCATTGGATCGCGATCAAAATTTTACTGGGTTTCCGGATGCCCCTTTGCATGGAGTGGATGAGGAATCGATACTCGGCGATGATGAGGTCTGGTCGCGCCGGGCTTGAGTGACGGTTCGAAAGGGCCATAACTTTTGATCCAACCGTTGGATCGCGATCAAACTTCTTGGAGTTTCCGGATGCCCTTTGCATGGAGTGGATGAGGAATCAATACTCGATGATGATGAGGTCTCGTCGCGCCAGGCTTGAGTGACGGTTCGAAAGGGCCATAACTTTTGATCCCACCATTGGATCGCGATCAAAATTTTACTTGGAGTTTCCGGATGCCCCTTTGCATGGAGTGGATGAGGAATCGATACTCGGCGATGATGAGGTCTGTCGCGCCAAGATTTGAGTGACGGTTCGAAAGGGCCATAACTTTTGATCCAACCGTTGGATCGCGATCAAACTTTCTTGGAGTTTCCGGATGCCCCTTTGCATGGAGTGGATGAGGAATCGATACTCGATGATGATGAGGTCTGTCGCGCCGAGCTTGAGTGACGGTTCGAAAGGGCCATAACTTTTGATCCCACCGTTGGATCGCGATCAAACTTTTACTTGGAGTTTCCGGATGCCCCTTTGCATGGAGTGGATGAGGAATCGATACTCGGATGATGATGAGGTCTCGTCGCGCCAGGCTTGAGTGACGGTTCGAAAGGGCCATAACTTTTGATCCCACCATTGGATCGCGATCAAACTTTTCTTGGAGTTTCCGGATGCCCTTTGCATGGAGTGGATGAGGAATCGATACTCGGTGATGATGAGGTCTAGTCGCGCCGGGCTTGAGTGACGGTTCGAAAGGGCCATAACTTTTGATCCCACCATTGGATCGCGATCAAAATTTTATTGGAGTTTCCGGATGCCCCTTTGCATGGAGTGGATGAGGAATCGATCTCGGCGATGATGAGGTCTGGTCGCGCCAAGATTGAGTGACAGTTCGAAAGGGCCATAACTTTTGATCCAACCGTTGGATCGCGATCAAACTTTTACTGGAGTTTCCGGATGCCCTTTTGCATGGAGTGGATGAGGAATCGATACTCGATGATGATGAGGTCTCGTCGCGCCAGGCTTGAGTGACGGTTCGAAAGGGCCATAACTTTTGATCCCACCATTGGATCGCGATCAAACTTTTACTGGAGTTTCCGGATGCCCTTTTGCATGGAGTGGATGAGGAATCGATACTCGATGATGATGAGGTCTCGTCGCGCCGGGCTTGAGTGACGGTCGAAAGGGCCATAACTTTTGATCCCACCATTGGATCGCGATCAAAATTTTACTTGGAGTTTCGGATGCCCTTTGCATGGTGTGGATGAGGAATCGATACTCGGCGATGATGAGGTCCTGTCGCGCCAAGATTGAGTGACGGTTCGAAAGGGCCACAACTTTTGATCCAACCATTGGATCGCGATCAAACTTTTACTGGAGTTTCCAGATGCCCCTTTGCATGGAGTGGATGAGGAATCGATACTCGATGATGATGAGGTCTCGTCGCGCCGGGCTTGAGTGACGATTCGAAAGGGCCATAACTTTTGATCCCACCATTGGATCGCGATCAAAATTTTACTGGAGTTTCCGGATGCCCCTTTGCATGGAGTGGATGAGGAATCGATACTCGGCGATGATGAGGTCTGTCGCGCCAGGCTTTAGTGACGGTTCGAAAGGGCCACAACTTTTGATCCAACCATTGGATCGCGATCAAACTTTTACTTGGAGTTTCCGGATGCCCTTTTGCATGGAGTGGATGAGGAATCGATACTCGATGATGATGAGGTCTCGTCGCGCCGAGCTTAAGTGACGGTTCGAAAGGGCCATAACTTTTGATCCCACCATTGGATCGCGATCAAAATTTTACTGGAGTTTCCGGATGCCCCTTTGCATGGAGTGGATGAGGAATCGATACTCGGCGATGATGACGTCCTGTCGCGCCGAGGCTTGAGTGACGGTTCGAAAGGGCCATAACTTTTGATCCAACCGTTGGATCGCGTTCAAACTTTTTGGAGTTTCCGGATGCCCTTTTGCATGGAGTGGATGAGGAATCGATACTCGATGATGATGAGGTCTCGTCGCGCCAGGCTTAAGTGACGGTTCGAAAGGGCCATAACTTTTGATCCCACCATTGGATCGCGATCAAAATTTTACTGGAGTTTCCGGATGCCCCTTTGCATGGAGTGGATGAGGAATCGATACTCGGCGATGATGACGTCTAGTCGCGCCGGGCTTGAGTGACGGATCGAAAGGGCCATAACTTTTGATCCAACCGTTGGATCACGTTCAAACTTTTACTGGAGTTTCCGGATGCCCTTTTGCATGGAGTGGATGAGGAATCGATACTCGATGATGATGAGGTCTCGTCGCGCCAAGCTTGAGTGACGTTTCGAAAGGGCCATAACTTTTGATCCCACCATTGGATCGCGATCAAAATTTTACTTGGAGTTTCCGGATGCCCCTTTGCATGGAGTGGATGAGGAATCGATACTCGGCGATGATGAGGTCTGTCGCGCCAAGATTGAGTGACGGTTCGAAAGGGCCATAACTTTTGATCCAACCGTTGGATCGCGATCAAACTTTTACTTGGAGTTTCCGGATGCCCTTTGCATGGAGTGGATGAGGAATCGATACTCGATGATGATGAGGTCGCGCCGGGCTTGAGTGACGGTTCGAAAGGGCCATAACTTTTGATCCAACCGTTGGATCGCGATCAAACTTTTATGGAGTTTCCGGATGCCCTTTGCATGGAGTGGATGAGGAATCGATACTCGATGATGATGAGGTCTCGTCGCGCCAGGGCTTGAGTGACGATTCGAAAGGGCCATAACTTTTGATCCCACCGTTGGATCGCGATCAAAATTTTTGGGGTTTCCGGATGCCCCTTTGCATGGAGTGGATGAGGAATCGATACTCGGCGATGATGAGGTCTAGTCGCGCCGGGCTTGTGTGACGGTTCGAAAGGGCCATAACTTTTGATCCGACTGTTGGATCGCGATCAAACTTTTCTGGAGTTTCCGGATGCTCCTTTGCGTGGAGTGGATGAGGATATATGGCGATGATGAGGTCTGTCGCGCCAAGATTGAGGTGACGGTTCGAAAGGGCCACAACTTTTGATCCAACCGTTGGATCGCGATCAAACTTTCTTGGAGTTTCCGGATGCCCCTTTGCATGGAGTGGATGAGGAATCGATACTCGGCGATGATGAGGTCTCGTCGCGCCGGGCTTGAGTGACGGTTCGAAAGGGCCATAACTTTTGATCCCACCATTGGATCGCGATCAAACTTTTACTTGGAGTTTCCGGATGCCCCTTTGCATGGAGTGGATTCGGAATCGATACTCGGCGATGATGAGGTCTGGTCGCGCCGGGATTGAGTGACAGTTCGAAAGGGCCATAACTTTTGATCCAGGCCGTTGGATCGCGATCAAACTTTCTTGGAGTTTCCGGATGCCCCTTTGCATGGAGTGGATGAGGAATCGATACTCGGCGATGATGACGTCTGGTCGCGCCGGGCTTGAGTGACGGTTCGAAAGGGCCATAACTTTTGATCCCAACCGTTGGATCGCGTTCAAACTTTTACTGGAGTTTCCGGATGCCCTTTTGCATGGAGTGGATGAGGAATCGATACTCGATGATGATGAGGTCTCGTCGCGCCGGGCTTGAGTGACGATTCGAAAGGGCCATAACTTTTGATCCCACCAGTTGGATCGCGATCAAAATTTTATTAGAGTTTCCGGATGCCCCTTTGCATGGAGTGGATGAGGAATCGATACTCGGCGATGATGACGGGGGGGTCGCGCCGAGGCTTGGTGACGGTTCGAAAGGGCCATAACTTTTGATCCAACCGTTGGATCGCGATCAAACTTTTACTGGAGTTTCCGGATGCCCTTTTGCATGGAGTGGATGAGGAATCGATACTCGATGATGATGAGGTCTCGTCGCGCCGGGCTTGAGTGACGATTCGAAAGGGCCATAACTTTTGATCCCACCATTGGATCGCGATCAAACTTTTCTTGGAGTTTCCGGATGCCCCTTTGCATGGAGTGGATGAGGAATCGATACTCGCGATGATGAGGTCTGTCACGCCAAGATTGAGTGACGGTTCGAAAGGGCCATAACTTTTGATCCGACCGTTGGATCGCGATCAAACTTTCTTGGAGTTTCCGGATGCCCCTTTGCGTGGAGTGGATGAGGTATGAGGTGTGGTCGCGCCAAGATTGGGTGACGGTTCGAAAGGGCCACAACTTTTGATCCAACCGTTGGATCGCGATCAAACTTTCTTGGAGTTTCCGGATGCCCTTTGCATGGAGTGGATGAGGAATCGATACTCGATGATGATGAGGTCTCGTCGCGCCGGGCTTGAGTGACGATCGAAAGGGCCATAACTTTTGATCCCACCATTGGATCGCGATCAAACTTTTACTTGGAGTTTCCGGATGCCCTTTGCATGGAGTGGATGAGGAATCGATACTCGGCGATGATGAGGTCTGGTCGCGCCGGGCTTGAGTGACGGTTCGAAAGGGCCATAACTTTTGATCCACCGTTGGATCGCGATCAAACTTTCTTGGAGTTTCCGGATGCCCCTTTGCATGGAGTGGATGAGGAATCGATACTCGATGATGATGAGGTCTCGTCGCGCCGGGCTTGAGTGACGGTTCGAAAGGGCCATAACTTTTGATCCCACCATTGGATCGCGATCAAACTTTCTTGGAGTTTCCGGATGCCCCTTTGCATGGAGTGGATGAGGAATCGATACTCGGCGATGATGAGGTGTGGTCCCGCCGGGCTTGAGTGACGGTTCGAAAGGGCCATAACTTTTGATCCAACCGTTGGATCGCGATCAAACTTTTACTGGGTTTCCGGATGCCCTTTTGCATGGAGTGGATGAGGAATCGATACTCGATGATGATGAGGTCTCGTCGCGCCGGGTTGAGTGACGGTTCGAAAGGGCCATAACTTTTGATCCCACCATTGGATCGCGATCAAAATTTTCTTGGAGTTTCCGGATGCCCCTTTGCATGGAGTGGATGAGGAATCGATACTCGGCGATGATGAGGTCTGTCGCGCCAAGATTTAGTGACGGTTCGAAAGGGCCATAACTTTTGATCCAACCATTGGATCGCGATCAAACTTTTACTGGAGTTTCCAGATGCCCCTTTGCATGGAGTGGATGAGGAATCGATACTCGATGATGATGAGGTCTCGTCGCGCCAGGCTTGAGTGACGATTCGAAAGGGCCATAACTTTTGATCCCACCATTGGATCGCGATCAAACTTTCTTGGAGTTTCCGGATGCCCCTTTGCATGGAGTGGATGAGGAATCGATACTCGGCGATGATGAGGTCTGTCGCGCCAAGATTGAGTGACGGTTCGAAAGGGCCACAACTTTTGATCCAACCATTGGAGCGCGATCAAACTTTTACTGCGGAGTTTCGGATGCCCTTTGCATGGAGTGGATGAGGAATCGATACTCGATGATGATGAGGTCTCGTCGCGCCGGGCTTGAGTGACGGTTCGAAAGGGCCATAACTTTTGATCCCACCATTGGATCGCGATCAAACTTTCTTGGAGTTTCCGGATGCCCCTTTGCATGGAGTGGATGAGGAATCGATACTCGGCGATGATGAGGTCTGGTCGCGCCGAGGCTTGAGTGACGGTTCGAAAGGGCCATAACTTTTGATCCAACCGTTGGATCGCGATCAAACTTTCTTGGAGTTTCCGGATGCCCTTTTGCATGGAGTGGATGAGGAATCGATACTCGATGATGATGAGGTCTCGTCGCGCCAAGCTTGGTGACGGTTCGAAAGGGCCATAACTTTTGATCCCACCATTGGATCGCGATCAAAATTTTATTGGAGTTTCCGGATGCCCCTTTGCATGGAGTGGATGAGGAATCGATACTCGGCGATGATGAGGTCAGTCGCGCCGGGCTTGGTGACGGTTCGAAAGGGCCATAACTTTTGATCCAACCGTTGGATCGCGATCAAACTTTCTTTGGGTTTCCGGATGCCCTTTTGCATGGAGTGGATGAGGAATCGATACTCGTGATGATGAGGTCTCGTCGCGCCGAGGCTTGAGTGACGGTTCGAAAGGGCCATAACTTTTGATCCCACCATTGGATCGCGATCAAACTTTTCTTGGAGTTTCCGGATGCCCCTTTGCATGGAGTGGATGAGGAATCGATACTCGCGATGATGAGGTCTGTCGCGCCAAGATTGAGTGACGGTTCGAAAGGGCCATAACTTTTGATCCACCATTGGATCGCGATCAAACTTTTTCTGGAGTTTCCGGATGCCCCTTTGCATGGAGTGGATGAGGAATCGATACTCGATGATGATGACGTCTCGGTCGCGCCGGCTTGAGTGACGGATCGAAAGGGCCATAACTTTTGATCCAACCGTTGGATCACGTTCAAACTTTACTTGGAGTTTCCGGATGCCCTTTTGCATGGAGTGGATGAGGAATCGATACTCGATGATGATGAGGTCTCGTCGCGCCAGGCTTGAGTGACGGTTCGAAAGGGCCATAACTTTTAATCCCACCATTGGATCGCGATCAAAATTTTAGGAGTTTCCGGATGCCCCTTTGCATGGAGTGGATGAGGAATCGATACTCGGCGATGATGAGGTCTAGTCACGCCAGGCTTGGTGACGGTTCGAAAGGGCCATAACTTTTGATCCGACCGTTGGATCGCGATCAAACTTTTACTGGAGTTTCCGGATGCCCTTTGCGTGGAGTGGATGAGGAATCGATCTCGATGATGATGAGGTCTCGTCGCGCCAGGCTTGAGTGACGGTTCGAAAGGGCCACAACTTTTGATCCAACCGTTGGATCGCGATCAAACTTTCTTGGAGTTTCCGGATGCCCCTTTGCATGGAGTGGATGAGGAATCGATACTCGGCGATGATGAGGTGTGGTCGCGCCAAGCTTGAGTGACGGATCGAAAGGGCCATAACTTTTGATCCAACCGTTGGATCGCGATCAAACTTTCTTGGAGTTTCCGGATGCCCCTTTGCATGGAGTGGATGAGGAATCGATACTCGGCGATGATGAGGTCTGGTCGCGCCAAGATTGAGTGACGGTTCGAAAGGGCCATAACTTTTGATCCCACCGTTGGATCGCGATCAAACTTTCTTGGGTTTCGGATGCCCCTTTGCATGGAGTGGATGAGGAATCGATACTCGGTGATGATGAGGTCTGTCGCGCCAGGCTTGAGTGACGGTTCGAAAGGGCCATAACTTTTGATCCAACCGTTGGATCGCGATCAAACTTTCTTGGAGTTTCCGGATGCCCTTTTGCATGGAGTGGATGAGGAATCGATACTCGATGATGATGAGGTCTCGTCGCGCCAGGCTTGAGTGACGATTCGAAAGGGCCATAACTTTTGATCGCCAGATTGGATCGCGATCAAACTTTATTGGAGTTTCGGATGCCCCTTTGCATGGAGTGGATGAGGAATCGATACTCGATGATGATGTCGGTCGCGCCGAGATTGGGTGACGGTTCGAAAGGGCCATAACTTTTGATCCAACCATTGGATCGCGATCAAACTTTTTTGGAGTTTCCGGATGCCCTTTTGCATGGAGTGGATGAGGAATCGATACTCGATGATGATGAGGTCTCGTCGCGCCGGGCTTGAGTGACGATTCGAAAGGGCCATAACTTTTGATCCCACCATTGGATCGCGATCAAAATTTTACTGGGTTTCCGGATGCCCTTTGCATGGAGTGGATGAGGAATCGATACTCGGTGATGATGAGGTCTCGTCGCGCCACGCTTGAGTGACGGTTCGAAAGGGCCATAACTTTTGATCCCACCGTTGGATCGCGATCAAACTTTCTTGGAGTTTCGGATGCCCTTTGCATGGAGTGGATGAGGAATCGATACTCGATGATGATGAGGTCTGTCGCGCCGGGCTTGAGTGAGGATTCGAAAGGGCCATAACTTTTGATCCACCATTGGATCGCGATCAAACTTTTCTTGGAGTTTCCGGATGCCCTTTGCATGGAGTGGATGAGGAATCGATACTCGGCGATGATGAGTCTCGTCGCGCCAGGCTTGAGTGACGGTTCGAAAGGGCCATAACTTTTGATCCACCGTTGGATCGCGATCAAACTTTTATTGGAGTTTCCGGATGCCCTTTGCATGGAGTGGATGAGGAATCGATACTCGATGATGATGAGGTCTCGTCGCGCCAGGCTTGAGTGACGGTCGAAAGGGCCATAACTTTTGATCCCACCGTTGGATCGCGATCAAAATTTTCTTGGAGTTTCCGGATGCCCCTTTGCATGGAGTGGATGAGGAATCGATACTCGGTGATGATGAGGTCTGTCGCGCCAGATTTAGTGACGGTTCGAAAGGGCCATAACTTTTGATCCAACCGTTGGATCGCGATCAAACTTTTACTTAGAGTTTCCGGATGCCCCTTTGCATGGAGTGGATGAGGAATCGATACTCGGCGATGATGAGTCAGTCGCGCCAAGGCTTGAGTGACGGTTCGAAAGGGCCATAACTTTTGATCCACCGTTGGATCGCGATCAAACTTTACTGGAGTTTCCGGATGCCCTTTTGCATGGAGTGGATGAGGAATCGATACTCGATGATGATGAGGTCTCGTCGCGCCGGCTTGAGTGACGGTCGAAAGGGCCATAACTTTTGATCCCACCATTGGATCGCGATCAAAATTTTACTGGAGTTTCCGGATGCCCCTTTGCATGGAGTGGATGAGGAATCGATACTCGGCGATGATGAGGTCTAGTCGCGCCAGACTTGGTGACGGTTCGAAAGGGCCATAACTTTTGATCCGACCGTTGGATCGCGATCAAACTTTTACTGGAGTTTCCGGATGCCCTTTGCATGGAGTGGATGAGGAATCGATTGCGATGATGAGGTCTCGTCGCGCCAAGATTGGGTGACGGTTCGAAAGGGCCATAACTTTTGATCCCACCGTTGGATCGCGATCAAACTTTTCTTGGAGTTTCCGGATGCCCCTTTGCATGGAGTGGATGAGGAATCGATACTCGGCGATGATGAGGTGTGTCGCGCCCAAGTTTAGTGACGGTTCGAAATGGCCATAACTTTTGATCCAACCGTTGGATCGCGATCAAACTTTTAATGGAGTTTCCGGATGCCCCTTTGCATGGAGTGGATGAGGAATCGATACTCGGTGATGATGAGGTCTCGTCGCGCCGGATTGAGTGACGGTTCGAAAGGGCCATAACTTTTGATCCCACCGTTGGATCGCGATCAAACTTTTATTGGAGTTTCGGATGCCCCTTTGCATGGAGTGGATGAGGAATCGATACTCGGTGATGATGAGGTCTGGTCGCGCTGGGCTTGGGTGACGGTTCGAAAGGGCCATAACTTTTGATCCAACCGTTGGATCGCGATCAAACTTTTAATGGAGTTTCCGGATGCCCTTTTGCATGGAGTGGATGAGGAATCGATACTCGATGATGATGAGGTCTCGTCGCGCCGAGCTTGAGTGACGGTTCGAAAGGGCCATAACTTTTGATCCCACCATTGGATCGCGATCAAAATTTTACTAGAGTTTCCGGATGCCCCTTTGCATGGAGTGGATGAGGAATCGATACTCGGCGATGATGAGGTCTGGTCGCGCCGGGCTTGGTGACGGTTCGAAAGGGCCATAACTTTTGATCCAGCCGTTGGATCGCGATCAAACTTTTACTGGAGTTTCCGGATGCCCCTTTGCATGGAGTGGATGAGGAATCGATACTCGATGATGATGAGGTCTCGTCGCGCCGGGCTTAGTGACGGTTCGAAAGGGCCATAACTTTTGATCCCACCATTGGATCGCGATCAAACTTTTCTTGGAGTTTCCGGATGCCCCTTTGCATGGAGTGGATGAGGAATCGATACTCGGCGATGATGAGGTGTGGTCGCGCCCGGACTTGAGTGACGGTTCGAAAGGGCCATAACTTTTGATCCGACCGTTGGATCGCGATCAAACTTTTACTGGAGTTTCCGGATGCCCTTTGCATGGAGTGGATGAGGAATCGATACTCGGTGATGATGAGGTCTCGTCGCGCCAGGCTTGAGTGACGGTTCGAAAGGGCCATAACTTTTGATCCAACCATTGGATCGCGATCAAACTTTTGCAGGTTTCCGGATGCCCTTTGCATGGAGTGGATGAGGAATCGATACTCGATGATGATGAGGTCTGGTCGCGCCGGGCTTGAGTGACGGTTCGAAGGGGGCCATAACTTTTGATCCCACCATTGGATCGCGATCAAACTTTTACTTAGAGTTTCCGGATGCCCCTTTGCATGGAGTGGATGAGGAATCGATACTCGGCGATGATGAGGTGCAGTCGCGCCAGGCTTGAGTGACGGTCGAAAGGGCCATAACTTTTGATCCCACCGTTGGATCGCGATCAAACTTTCTTGGGTTTCCGGATGCCCCTTTGCATGGAGTGGATGAGGAATCGATACTCGATGATGATGAGGTCTCGTCGCGCCGGGCTTAGTGACGGATTCGAAAGGGCCATAACTTTTGATCCACCATTGGATCGCGATCAAAATTTTACTGGAGTTTCCGGATGCCCGTTTGCATGGAGTGGATGAGGAATCGATACTCGATGATGATGAGGTCTGGTCGCGCCGAGGCTTGAGTGACGGTTCGAAAGGGCCATAACTTTTGATCCACCGTTGGATCGCGATCAAACTTTGCGGGATTTCCGGATGCCCTTTTGCATGGAGTGGATGAGGAATCGATACTCGATGATGATGAGGTGTCGTCGCGCCGGGCTTAGTGACGGTCGAAAGGGCCATAACTTTTGATCCCACCGTTGGATCGCGATCAAAATTTTCTTGGAGTTTCCGGATGCCCTTTTGCATGGAGTGGATGAGGAATCGATACTCGGCGATGATGAGGTCTGGTCGCGCCGGCTTGGTGACGGTTCGAAAGGGCCATAACTTTTGATCCAACCGTTGGATCGCGATCAAACTTGTCTTGGAGTTTCGGATGCCCTTTTGCATGGAGTGGATGAGGAATCGATACTCGATGATGATGAGGTCTCATCGCGCCGGGCTTGAGTGACGTTCGAAAGGGCCATAACTTTTGATCCCACCATTGGATCGCGATCAAAATTTTTACTGGAGTTTCCGGATGCCCCTTTGCATGGAGTGGATGAGGAATCGATACTCGGTGATGATGAGGTGTGGTCGCGCCAGGCTTGAGTGACGGATCGAAAGGGCCATAACTTTTGATCCAACCGTTGGATCGCGATCAAACTTTTAATGGAGTTTCCGGATGCCCCTTTGCATGGAGTGGATGAGGAATCGATACTCGATGATGATGAGTCTGGTCGCGCCGGGCTTGAGTGACGGTTCCGAAAGGGCCATAACTTTTGATCCAACCATTGGATCGCGATCAAACTTTTACTAGAGTTTCCGGATGCCCCTTTGCATGGAGTGGATGAGGAATCGATACTCGATGATGATGAGGTCTCGTCGCGCGGGCTTAGTGACGATTCGAAAGGGCCATAACTTTTGATCCCACCATTGGATCGCGATCAAAATTTTACTGGAGTTTCCGGATGCCCCTTTGCATGGAGTGGATGAGGAATCGATACTCGGCGATGATGAGGTGCAGTCGCGCCGAGGCTTAGTGACGGTTCGAAAGGGCCATAACTTTTGATCCAACCGTTGGATCGCGTTCAAACTTGTCTTGGAGTTTCGGATGCCCTTTTGCATGGAGTGGATGAGGAATCGATACTCGATGATGATGAGGTCTCATCGCGCCAGGCTTGAGTGACGGTTGAAAGGGCCATAACTTTTGATCCCACCATTGGATCGCGATCAAACTTCTGGGTTTCCGGATGCCCTTTGCATGGAGTGGATGAGGAATCGATGCTCGGCGATGATGAGGTGTGGTCGCGCCGGGCTTGAGTGACGGTTCGAAAGGGCCATAACTTTTGATCCGACCGTTGGATCGCGATCAAACTTTCTTGGAGTTTCCGGATGCCCCTTTGCATGGAGTGGATGAGGAATCGATACTCGGCGATGATGAGGTCTGGTCCGCCGAGCTTTAGTGACGGTTCGAAAGGGCCATAACTTTTGATCCGGCCGTTGGATCGCGATCAAACTTTTAATGGAGTTTCCGGATGCCCGTTTGCATGGAGTGGATGAGGAATCGATACTCGGTGATGATGAGGTCTCGTCGCGCCAGGCTTGAGTGACGGTTCGAAAGGGCCATAACTTTTGATCCACACCATTGGATCGCGATCAAACTTTTCTTTGGGTTTCCGGATGCCCCTTTGCATGGAGTGGATGAGGAATCGATACTCGGTGATGATGAGTCTGTCGCGCCAAGATTTGTGACGGTTCGAAGGGCCATAACTTTTGATCCCACCGTTGGATCGCGATCAAACTTTTAATGGAGTTTCCGGATGCCCCTTTGCATGGAGTGGATGAGGAATCGATACTCGACGATGATGAGAGGTGTGGTCCCGGGCTTTAGTGACGGTTCGAAAGGGCCTAACTTTTGATCCGACCGTTGGATCGCGATCAAACTTTTAATGGAGTTTCCGGATGCCTTTGCATGGAGTGGATGAGGAATCGATACTCGGCGATGATAAGGTCCATCGCGCCAAGACTTGAGTGACGGATCGAAAGGGCCATAACTTTTGATCCAACCGTTGGATCGCGATCAAACTTTAATGGAGTTTCCGGATGCCCCTTTGCATGGAGTGGATGAGGAATCGATACTCGACGATGATGAGGTCTCGTCGCGCCGGGCTTGAGTGACCGATCGAAAGGGCCATACTTTTGATCCCACCATTGGATCGCGATCAAAATTTTGCGGGAGTTTCCGGATGCCCCTTTGCATGGAGTGGATGAGGAATCGATACTCGGCGATGATGAGGTCTGTCGCGCCAGGCTTGTGTGACGGTCGAAAGGGCCATAACTTTTGATCCAGACCGTTGGATCGCGTTCAAACTTGTCTTGGAGTTTCCGGATGCCCCCTTGCATGGAGTGGATGAGGAATCGTCTCTCGATGATGATGAGGTCTCGTCGCGCCGGGCTTGAGTGACGGTCGAAAGGGCCATAACTTTTGATCCCACCATTGGATCACGATCAAATTTTCGGGTTTCCGGATGCCCCTTTGCATGGAGTGGATGAGGAATCGATACTCGGCGATGATGACGTCTGTCGCCCAAGATATAGTGACGTTCCAACGGTTGGATCCAACCGTTGGATCGCGATCAAACTTTCCTGGAGTTTCCGGATGCCCCTTTGCTGGAGTGGATGAGGAATCGATGCTCGATGATGATGAGGTCTGTCGCGCCGGCTTTAGTGACGGTCGAAAGGGCCATAACTTTTGATCCCACCATTGGATCGCGATCAAAATTTTACTGGAGTTTCCCGGATGCCCCCTTGCATGGAGTGGATGAGGAATCGATACTCGGCGATGATGACGTACGGTCGCCGCCGGGCTTGGTGGCGAGTCGAAAGGGCCATAACTTTTGATCCAACCGTTGGATCACGTTCAAACTTGTGCTTGGAGTTTCCGGATGCCCTTTTGCATGGAGTGGATGAGGAATCGATACTCGATGATGAGGTCTCGTCGCGCCAGGCTTGGGTGGCGGTTCGAAAGGGCCATAACTTTTGATCCCACCGTTGGATCGCGATCAAACTTTCTTGGAGTTTCCCAGATGCCCCTTTGCATGGAGTGGATGAGGAATCGATACTCGGCGATGATGGGGTGTGGTCACCGCCGGGCTTGGGTGACGGTTCGGAAGGGCCATAACTTTTGATCCGACCGTTGGATCGCTGATCAAACTTTTACACTTGGAGTTCCGGATGCAGTTTGCGTGGAGTGGATGAGGATCGATACTCGATGATGATGAGGTCGTCGCGCCAGGCTTGGGGGCGGATTGAAAGGGGCCATAACTTTTGATCCCACCGTTGGATCGCGATCAAACTTTTCCGGAGTTTCCGGATGCCCCTTTGCATGGAGTGGATGAGGAATCGATACTCGCGATGATGGCGTCTGGTCCCGCCAGGCTTGAGTAGCCGTTTAGAAGGGCCATAACTTTGATCCGACCGTTGGATCGCGATCAAACTTTTCTTGGGTTTCCGGATGCACCCTTTGCATGGAGTGGATGAGGAATCGATACTCGGCGATGATGAGTCTGGTCGCGCCAGGGTGAGTGACGGTTCGAAAGTGCCATAACTTTTGATCCAATAGTTGGATCGCGATCAGACTTTTACTGAGTTTTCGGATGCCCCTTTGCATGGAGTGGATGAGGAATCGATACTCGATGATGATGAGGTCTCGTCGCGCCAGGCTTGAGTGAGGGGGTCGAAAAGGGCCATAACTTTGATCCCACCATTGGATCGCGATCAAACTTTTCTTGAGTTTCCGGATGCCCTTTTGCATGGAGTGGATGAGGAATCGATACTCGGCGATGATGAGGTCACGTCGCGCCCGGCTTGAGTGACGGTTCGAAAGGGCCATAACTTTTGATCCACCAGTTGGATCGCGATCAAACTTTTACTTGGAGTTTCCGGATGCCCCTTTGCTGGAGTGGATGAGGAATCGATACTCGCGATGATGAGGTGCGGTCGCGCCGGGCTTGAAGTGACGGATCGAAAGGGCCATAACTTTTGATCCGACCGTTGGATCGCGATCAAACTTTTCCTGGGTTTCCGGATGCCCTTTTGCATGGAGTGGATGAGGAATCGATACTCGGAGATGATGAGGTATGGTCCGCCGAGGCTTGAGTGACGGTTCGAAAGTGCCATAATTTTGATCCGACCGTTGGATCGCGATCAAACTTTTGTGGAGTTTCCGGATGCCCGTTTGCATGGAGTGGATGAGGTATCGATACTCGATGATGATGAGGTCTCGTCCGCCAGGCTTGGTGACGGTTCGAAAGGGCCATAGCTTTTGGTCCCACCATTGGATCGCGATCAAAATTTTACTGGAGTTCCGGATGCCCCTTTGCATGGAGTGGATGAGGAATCAATACTGCGATGATGAGGAATAAGTCGCGCCGGGATTGAGTGACGGTTCGAAAGGGCCATAACTTTTGATCAACCGTTGGATCGCGATCAAACTTTTACTGAAGGTTTCCGGATGCCCTTTGCATGGAGTGGATGAGGAATCGATACTCCGCGATGATGAGGTGTGGTCCCTTGAAGTTAGTGGGGTTCGGAAGGGGCCATTTGTTGATCCAACCGTTGGATCGCGATCAAACTTTTTTTAGAGTTTTCGGATGCCCTTTTGCATGGAGTGGATGAGGAATGGAAGATTACTCGTGATGATGACGAGTCTTGCGTCGCGCCGGCTTTGAAGCAGTGTGACGGATGATCGAAAGGGGCCATAACTTTTGATCCCACCGTTGGATCGCGATCAAACTTTCTTGGAGTTTCCGGATGCCCCTTTGCATGGAGTGGATGAGGAATCGATACTCGCCGATGATGAGGTCTTGTCGCGCCAGGCTTGATGAGTTGAAAGGGCCCTAACTTTTGATCCCACCGTTGGATCGCGATCAAACTTTAATTGGAGTTTCCGGATGCCCCTGTGCATGGAGTGGATGAGGAATCGATACCGCGATGATGAGGTCCGGTCGCGCCAGGCTTGAGTGACGATTCGAAAGGGCCATAGCTTTTGATCCCACCGTTGGATCGCGATCAAACTTTAGAGTTTCCGGATGCCCCTTTGCATGGAGTGGATGAGGAATCGATACTCGATGATGATGAGGTCTCGTCGCGCCGGCTTGAGTGACGGATCGAAAGGGCCATAACTTTTGATCCCACCATTGGATCGCGATCAAAATTTACTTGGGAGTTTCCGAATGCCCCTTTGCATGGAGTGGATGAGGAATCGATACTCGGCGATGATGAGGTCTCGTCGCGCCAAGATTGAGTGACGGTTCGAAAGGGCCATAACTTTTGATCCACCGTTGGATCGCGATCAAAATTTTGCGGGAGTTTCCGGATGCCCCTTTGCATGGAGTGGATGAGGAATCGATACTCGGCGATGATGGCGTGCGGTCGCGCCGGGCTTAGTGACGGATCGAAAGGGCCATAACTTTTGATCCAACCGTTGGATCGCGATCAAACTTTTATGGGTTTCCGGATGCCCTTTTGCATGGAGTGGATGAGGAATCGATACTCGGCGATGATGAGGTCTCGTCGCGCCCAGCTATAGTGACGGTTCGAAAGGGCCATAACTTTTGATCCCACCATTGGATCGCGATCAAACTTTTACTGGAGTTTCCGGATGCCCCTTTGCGTGGAGTGGATGAGGAATCGATACTCGGCGATGATGAGGTCTGGTCGCGCCAGGCTTAAGTGACAGTTCGAAAGGGCCATAACTTTTGATCCGACCGTTGGATCGCGATCAAACTTTCTTGGAGTTTCCGGATGCCTTTTGCATGTAGTGGATGAGGAATCGATACTCGGCGATGATGAGGTATCGTCGCGCCGGGCTTGAGTGACTGGTCCGAGAGGGCCATAACTTTTGATCCAACCGTTGGATCGCGATCAAAATTTCTGCTTGGAGTTTCCGGATGCCCTTTTGCATGGAGTGGATGAGGAATCGATACTCGATGATGATGAGGTCTCGTCGCGCCAGGCTTAAGTGACGATTCGAAAGGGCCATAACTTTTGATCCCACCGTTGGATCGCTATCAAACTTTTACTGGAGTTTCCATATGCCCCTTTGCATGGAGTGGATGAGGAATCGATACTCGGCGATGATGAGGTGTGGTCACGCCGGGCTTGGTGACGGTTCGAAAGGGCCATAACTTTTTATCCGACCGTTGGATCCGATCAAACTTTTAATGGAGTTTCCGGATGCCCGTTTGCATGGAGCGGATGAGGAATCGATACTTCGATGATGATGACGTCTCGTCGCGCCAGGGCTTGAGTGACGATTCGAAGGGCCATAAATTTTGATCCCACCGTTGGATCACGATCAAACTTGCACTGGAGTTTCCGGATGCCCTTTTCATGGAGTGGATGAGGAATCGATACTCGGTGATGATGAGGTCTCGTCGCGCCAAGATTAAGTGACGATTCGAACGGGCCATAACTTTGATCCAACCGTTGGATCGCGATCAAACTTTTTACTTGGAGTTTCCATATGCCCCTTGCATGGAGTGGATGAGGAATCGATACTCGGCGATGATGGTGTGGTCACGCCGAAGCTTGAGTGACGGTTCGAAAGGGCCACAACTTTTGATCCAACACGTTGGGTCATCGGTCAAACTTGCTTGGGTTTCCGGATGCCCTTTTGCATGGAGTGGATGAGTAATCGGTACTCGATGATGATGAGGTCTCGTCGGCGCCGGGCTTAAGGGGCGGTCGAAAGGGCCATAACTTCCATCCCACCGTTTGGATCGCGATCAAACTTTCTTGGGTTTTCGTATGCCCCTTTGCATGGGTGGATGAGGAATCGATACTCGGTGATGATGAGGTGTGGTCCGCGCCGGGCTTGGGTGACGGTTCGAAAGGGCCTGGCTTTTTATCCGGCCGTTGGATCGCGTCCAAACTTTTAATGGAGTTTCCGGATGCCCGTTTGCATGGAGCGGATGGTGATCGATACTCGATGATGATGAGGTCTCGTCGCGCTGGGCTTGAGTGGCCGGTATCGAAAGGGCCACAACTTTTGATCCCACCATTGGATCGC